>QXTE01000162.1:25912-290213 GCA_003942145.1 Platysternon megacephalum
AGGGTTGTTGACAACTCCGGAAAGTACCCCATAGCGTGATGCATTTGTGATGCGCTTGCGGTTTTATGTAATTGCGGTTTTGCCCCATAAATATGTGTGTAATTCTTTGCTCGGGGGAGCAGTACGCCAGTCTGCTACCCCCAACGCGTTGGTATGTATGTGCCCAATAAACGGGCCTCAGGCTTGAGTCTCTGCTATCAAATTACTGCCTAGGGTGGTTTTGTCACGACAAGTGCCAGGCAACAGAATTCGACTTGCAGGTAGCCATGGTAAGCCACAGTCTTTTGGCTTCTTTAACCTTTATAACATGTGGGAATGGTTTCAAACAGCAGCGCCCTCATTTCCCGTACCAAGTGGCCATTGGGTTGGCCATTTAAAATGGGTTGGCAATTTAAAAGGAGGGGCTGCGGTTTCCCGGTTAACATGCAGCACAAACCCAACTAACACCCCCCACACACACACACACACAATTCTCTGGGATGATCACTTCACCCCTCCCTCCACCGCGTGGCTAACAGCGGGGAACATTTCTGTTCAGCCAAGCAGGAACGGGCACCTCTGAATGTCCCCTTAGTAAAAGAACCCTATTTCAACCAGGTGACCATGAATGATATCACTCTCCTGAGGATAACACAGAGCGATAAGGAATGGATGTTGTCTGAATGCCAGCAAACACCAGGACCATATGCTGCCATGCTTTGTTATGCAATGATTCCAGACTATGTGCTACTGGCCTGGCGTGGTAAAGTGTCCTACCATGGCGGACGGAATAAGGCAGCCCTCCCCAGAAACCTTTTGCAAAGGCTTTGGGAGTACATCCAGGAGAGCTTTCTGGAGATGTCCCTGGAGGATTTCCGCTCCATCCCCATACACGTTAACAGACTTTTCCAGTAGCTGTCCTGGCCGCGAATGCCAGGGCAAATTAATCATTAAACACGCTTGCTTTTAAACCATGTGTAATATTTACAAAGGTACACTCACCAGAGGTCCCTTCTCCGGGGTCTGCGAGCACGCTTTGGGATTCGGTGGGTTCGGGGTTTACTGCCTCCAGGTCCAGGGTGATAAACAGATCCTGGCTGTTGGGGAAAACGGTTTCTCTGCCTCCTTGCTGTGAGCCATCTCCCGTCTGTTCATCATCATCNAGCCACCTGCCAGGCTCAAATTCTCCATTCCCCATCAGAGACAGGCAGCCCTTTGCCTCCACCCTCCCCAGGCTGCTGTGAGGATCCACTCTGCACAGGGCTCAGGCAGCTTCGTTCTCTGGCTCTAGCTCCTGCAGTGCATTCTGGGGTAATGTGAGGTGCCGCTGCCATGAATATGGGGCAGCAACTGTTGCTTCCCAGTACATTCCCTGCAGGAGGAAGAGAATGGAGGAACCTATGGTTCTGTATGATTTAAAGAGACAGACCTCTCCTTCAATACACAGAGGAGAATTTTAAAGATAGACAAAGGCATTGGCTGGCAGGGGCATCCCATGATATTTCCCAGGAAACATATGGGACTGTCTGGTCCTGGATTATTGGTGCACTGCAGCTTTTAACTCACAGTTTCACCTTCACCGAGTTAGCTATCAGTTCATTGCATTATGGAGTGTTGTAGCCTCCCGACATCCAGTATTTCACCCAGGTTCCATTAGAAGGCAAATTAGGAACAATCTTGCAAATTTAAAAACAAAACCCACACACATTTTCAGTTTTTTAAAGTTGGTAACTAGTATCAGTTCTGAAAATTAAGTCCCTAAAACGTTTGCCTCCTTTGGAAATATTTTGCTAATTGTCTAATGTTTCCTTGTCTCCTTCCCTCTGCTCAACACAATCCCCTAATACTACAAAGCTTTGTGTCTGGGTAACCTTTGAAACTGGCTTCTGTGATAGGAAACTGTTCAAGAAATTAACCTTATAAGAAACTCTGCATGTTTAATCTGGTTGAATAAAAGCTTAGTGTTTTTTCAAGCCCAGAAGTCAAAGGTGTTTTCAATCAGTGGGTTTGGAAAATATCTGTAGGGCCCTCAGATAAGTTAGGTAGGAAAAGCAGCCAGGATCACCCGATATTTACAGGCAAATAGCCCCTGGTTGGGGTGAGAGCTTCTGAACATCTGCCCATCTCCTGCCCAGCAATTAATTCTGGCCCCTCCTCACCTGATACCGGTGAAATTCCTCAGACTCCATTTTGTGTCCCAAGCTTCCATTTTGAATAAGCAAAAGTCAATCCACCATTGGAAGCTGCAGGTCATATACAATTGTAAGCTGCAGGTCACATGATATTTCTGAGCGTGTGCATTACAAAAGTAGGCTAAAGGTCACAGCCACTGAATGTAGGTAAAAAGGTCATAACTGAATATAGGCTAAAGGTTACGAAAGTGGTAAACAATGATTGACAGATAATGGCCCGCATGGGCTGACAGTCAGCTAGCCAACAGAATGTAAACAAGTAGGATGATATAACAGATAGCCAATGAAATGCTGAGTCTAAAAATAGATAGTATAAAAGACCTGTCAGTTAGCATTGTATAAAAGGCAGACAGTTAAGACAATTAGTGGAGATGGAGAGATTGAGAGGAGCCGGAACCGGAACCAAGAAGGGAGAAGAGAACAAGTGAAGAAGAGAGCAGATGGAGCTGTGGAGCAGATCTGTGGAAGAGCTGGAGAGAGAGCGCAAGAGAGAGCACATGCAGAAGAAACAGAAGTCAGACAGAGTAAGCTTGTCAGTTATAGCATAGTATAGTGTTAGCGTATGTGTGGGTTAATAAAGATGTATGAGTGTGTGTTAATGGTAATTTACATATGTAAGACAAAGTGATAGACTGATCACCTGTTACAGGGTGCAGCCACTTAGGATCATTTCAAGCTGTAGGGCAATACGGCTTGGAATGCTCTCTAACTTGCTATAAGGGATTGTGCTTTATAACATCAAAAGGAATTGTGTCATTTGTTATTTAATCATTTGTTTTTGTGTTTTAAATTATATTGTATTAGGGATTATTATTTACATGAATAAAAAGATACTTTGTTTTGGAAGGACTACTGCTTGTGTCAATCACTTATCAGAAGGCTGTATCCATGTCCTCCAAGTATTTCCTTAGCTACCCTGGAGACCCATACCTGAGGAAAGGCAGATTAAGGAGGCAATGGGTGCGCTATTTTAGGAGTGCCCCAAAACCTGTTTTTTGGGGTAACAGATTTGGTGAGCCAGCCAGGAGTTGTTAAGCAAAGGGGATGATTGACATATGGCAGTAGAAGCTTTCCCAGGCTTTATTTTAGTAGGTAGTAAAAACTAGGGACTGGTCAATCATATTAGATCCCATAAGGATCCGGGAGTGGTTGTAGCCAGACGGAGGCCATAATTCCCCAAGAGTAGTGAGGACTGTAAAATAGACACAGTTCTAAGAGTGGTCTGGTCATGACCCCAGATTTCCCATGATAAAATAAATGTTTACTGTTTTTGTGGAAAACAGAGGTAGACCCCCTGAGAAGGGATATCTGTATAACACATGGCAGATTCCTTAACGGGAGGGATAACAATTTTGTTGTTTTTGTGGAAAACATAACTGTGGTCATGACGAGAACCAAAAAACACAAGCCTGCAAGTGAGAGGATAGGAACTAGAGTCATAATCTACATTCCTGCCATAGTCTATGAGTTACTCAGGGAATTTAGGACTCGGGTATTATTATCTGGCTAAGTGGGCAAAATAACAAAAAATGACAGCAAAGAAAGGAAAATTAAATGGCAATGAATTTATGTTAGGAAAAGTGGGGTTAGAGGATTTTGTTTTAAAATATCAGAATGGCCCTTGGAAGCCTGGTGCTTTTATTGGACCTGATGCATATCGCCAATTATATGAGCAATGGGATCAATGGGGTAAGCCTAAGAAAAAAGGAATTTGTACAGGAGGCCCAAACAAAAAGGTAAATAAAAAGGCTGCCCTACCGGGTTTACAAATGGTAACTGCTGTTTTGAACAAAGAGGTTGATAATTTTAGAACAAGAGAGAAAAAACAAGAATTAAATTAGAAAAGGAGTTTATTAAATTAGAGAAGGAAAGATTAGTGGAAGGAAAGAAATTGGTAGATAATCTCAGGCAGAAATACAGGCGCTAAAAGAAAAGAGGGACAAGGAATTGGATAGTCTAAGAGTGGAGGCTGATATGTGGAGAGCCACTATGTTAGCGCAGACTACCCAAATTGTTACCTCAGAGAAGGAATTAGAGGAGAAATAAAAGGAATTAGCTAATTCAAAGGCAGAAGCTGCTCATTTAAAAGGAGAAGCTGACATCCTAAAGGTAGAGGCTGACACTCTAAGAACAACTGCCTTAACACATGAAGCCCAGGCTATAGCCACGCAGAAAGAGGCAAGTGAGGCACAGATAGAACAGGACAAGTTAAGGTAGGAAGTGACGGAGTGGAAACAAAAAGTGTTAGATGGGCAAGCTGCAGTGAGAGCTGTGCTTACAGATGTAGAGGAGGAAAATAAGGTTAGCCACGAGGCCTGTCGGTGCCAAAAATATGCTCTGAAAAGTGAGTTGCAAGTGAGAAAAGGAGCGATAGTGGCAGCAAAGGGGCCAGAAGGGAGGAATTGGGATGGTGATTTCCCTGACTTGTACAATAAAGAGGAAGAGACTGATCCTTGGGTTAAGGATTCCTCCAATTTGTACTATGAGGGGGACAACCTTGAGGAGTTCCCTCAGAAACCTTACACCCCAGAACAAATTAGGGTATTGGGCAAGTACAGTAACTGATGGTTGGCTAAGACATCTTGTATGCCTGTGATAACAGGGACAGATATTTGAACTGTGGTTAAGAAGCATGGTTTAAAAATACAGGAGTTAGAGAAATCAAAGACATTAGGAGTTTCCCAAGATGAGACTCAACAGCTCCAGCAGCAACCAGAGCTTTGTCTTAGAAAGAAAGCTCAGTTTAAGGCTGAGAACTCCACACTACAAAGAAAAGTTTTAAAGGATAAGCTGCAGATTGAAAAGCTGCTGCAAACTTGTGATAAGCAGCAGCAGGAAACTGAAATATTAAAAGAGCAAGATTGCTGCTTAGGGGAAACTGCCATGCAGGCAACAATAGCTGTGGTTCTGCATTCACAGTGCCAATAGACTGTGATTAGACATGCACATTGCTGGCAAGAAGCAGCTTGCTTGTAGAAGGAGCTGCAGGCTGTGCAGCGTGGCCCAGGGAAGCGGTGCTTTGGGAAGCATTGGGGGGAAAAAACCCTGTGTTTATACATTTGGGGGAGAGGAAGAGGGTTAACCCTGATACAGAGCCAGATAACTTTTCTGAATTCCCCTATGGAAGTAATGCTAATAGCCTAGAAAGGGAAGTGGCAACGTCTTTCTTTCCAGGAGGGGATTCTGTGATGTGACTTCCTGAAAAGAAACAGTGGTTAAAGGAAAAAACAGAGCCATGTATGGCTTGGGAGTTGGTGTATGAAAAAGCTGTATGTAAAATACAAAAGAAAGGATGGCCATCCCCGAAAAGGAAGATTGAGAAGATATCAGTTTCCGACAATGGTCCTCAGGAAAGAGAGGGCCAACAAAATAAAGGGGAGGTAAAAGTTCTAATAGGGGACAATGGAGAGCCCCTGATTCATTAAGGAGTTTGGTTTGGAAGCGACTATTGTGATATGAGAGAAGGGACCAAATTAACAGGTTATCCACTGCCGAGCTGCTCGAAGGTTAGCAGATCATAAGGGAGCTGAACCCCACCATCAAAGAAGTAGCATAAGGAGGCCGGATGCCTCCAATCTCCTCAGTGTCAACACAAGATCATGCTGATGGCACATTTTGATCAGGATACCTGGGGAGCCTTACAAAAGATGTGAAGCTTACTAACGGAAAATATTACAAGGATTTAATAAAGCAGCGTAAAATTCCATTTTAAAATAGTGGAGTGTTTAGTTATTTACAAATAATAATAAAATTATCTAGTTATAATTAGTAGTCTTGAAGTTAGACTAGTAAGTAATCCCAGTTACATTTCTTTACTTAGTATAGAGTAATTACCAGAAAAGAAAAGAATTCAGAAGAATGGACAAGGAGTTCCAGGAGCAAACGCAAGGATTGGTACAGTTTACGGATTCTGTTTATTTAAAGAGATCCCCCTCTTTAAAACCATGTCCAGGAATAGTAGCACAGCTCATAGTGGATGAGTGGGGAAGGCCAATGACTCAAGTAGTCATCGAGGAAGGTGTTTATAGCCAGTTGTGCTATCTGAATAGGGAGGCCACTTGGTCTCTTCTAAGTGTCCCAGATAGTAACCAATGAATGTTTAGAAATGATTCCCCAGTATTATGGAAGAAAATATTTGAGATCAATGGATATATAAGTTTAGTCCCCTTAAGTTCTTTTATGAGATTCCAAATAGGGACAAAAGATTTTAAAGGATGATTTTTGTTAAAGAGCATAGGAAACTATGGTGTTATTGGTATTCATATTATCCAAAACCTCAATGTTACAATTGATTTAGTAAATAAAGGTTCTCTTGGAAGTTATTTTTATTAGTTGTGTATATTGTTACAATTGTTCTTTCATTATTTGTTTAAATAATAAACTATATTTAATAAAAGAAAACTTTGGAAAAGATGATGNTTGTTATTTAATCATTTGTTTTTGTGTTTTAAATTATATTGTATTAGGGATTATTATTTACATGAATAAAAAGATACTTTGTTTTGGAAGGACTACTGCTTGTGTCAATCACTTATCAGAAGGCTGTATCCATGTCCTCCAAGTATTTCCTTAGCTACCCTGGAGACCCATACCTGAGGAAAGGCAGATTAAGGAGGCAATGGGTGCGCTATTTTAGGAGTGCCCCAAAACCTGTTTTTTGGGGTAACAGATTTGGTGAGCCAGCCAGGAGTTGTTAAGCAAAGGGGATGATTGACATATGGCAGTAGAAGCTTTCCCAGGCTTTATTTTAGTAGGTAGTAAAAACTAGGGACTGGTCAATCATATTAGATCCCATAAGGATCCGGGAGTGGTTGTAGCCAGACGGAGGCCATAATTCCCCAAGAGTAGTGAGGACTGTAAAATAGACACAGTTCTAAGAGTGGTCTGGTCATGACCCCAGATTTCCCATGATAAAATAAATGTTTACTGTTTTTGTGGAAAACAGAGGTAGACCCCCTGAGAAGGGATATCTGTATAACACATGGCAGATTCCTTAACGGGAGGGATAACAATTTTGTTGTTTTTGTGGAAAACATAACTGTGGTCATGACGAGAACCAAAAAACACAAGCCTGCAAGTGAGAGGATAGGAACTAGAGTCATAATCTACATTCCTGCCATAGTCTATGAGTTACTCAGGGAATTTAGGACTCGGGTATTATTATCTGGCTAAGTGGGCAAAATAACAAAAAATGACAGCAAAGAAAGGAAAATTAAATGGCAATGAATTTATGTTAGGAAAAGTGGGGTTAGAGGATTTTGTTTTAAAATATCAGAATGGCCCTTGGAAGCCTGGTGCTTTTATTGGACCTGATGCATATCGCCAATTATATGAGCAATGGGATCAATGGGGTAAGCCTAAGAAAAAAGGAATTTGTACAGGAGGCCCAAACAAAAAGGTAAATAAAAAGGCTGCCCTACCGGGTTTACAAATGGTAACTGCTGTTTTGAACAAAGAGGTTGATAATTTTAGAACAAGAGAGAAAAAACAAGAATTAAATTAGAAAAGGAGTTTATTAAATTAGAGAAGGAAAGATTAGTGGAAGGAAAGAAATTGGTAGATAATCTCAGGCAGAAATACAGGCGCTAAAAGAAAAGAGGGACAAGGAATTGGATAGTCTAAGAGTGGAGGCTGATATGTGGAGAGCCACTATGTTAGCGCAGACTACCCAAATTGTTACCTCAGAGAAGGAATTAGAGGAGAAATAAAAGGAATTAGCTAATTCAAAGGCAGAAGCTGCTCATTTAAAAGGAGAAGCTGACATCCTAAAGGTAGAGGCTGACACTCTAAGAACAACTGCCTTAACACATGAAGCCCAGGCTATAGCCACGCAGAAAGAGGCAAGTGAGGCACAGATAGAACAGGACAAGTTAAGGTAGGAAGTGACGGAGTGGAAACAAAAAGTGTTAGATGGGCAAGCTGCAGTGAGAGCTGTGCTTACAGATGTAGAGGAGGAAAATAAGGTTAGCCACGAGGCCTGTCGGTGCCAAAAATATGCTCTGAAAAGGGAGTTGCAAGTGAGAAAAGGAGCGATAGTGGCAGCAAAGGGGCCAGAAGGGAGGAATTGGGATGGTGATTTCCCTGACTTGTACAATAAAGAGGAAGAGACCGATCCTTGGGTTAAGGATTCCTCCAATTTGTACTATGAGGGGGACAACCTTGAGGAGTTCCCTCAGAAACCTTACACCCCAGAACAAATTAGGGTATTGGGCAAGTACAGTAACTGATGGTTGGCTAAGACATCTTGTATGCCTGTGATAACAGGGACAGATATCTGAACTGTGGTTAAGGAGCATGGTTTAAAAATACAGGAGTTAGAGAAATCAAAGACATTAGGAGTTTCCCAAGATGAGACTCAACAGCTCCAGCAGCAACCAGAGCTTTGTCTTAGGAAGAAGGCTCAGTTTAAGGCTGAGAACTCTACACTACAAGGAAAAGTTTTAAAGGATAAGCTGCAGATTGAAAAGCTGCAGCAAACTTGTGATAAGCAGCGGCAGGAAACTGAAATATTAAAAGAGCAAGATTGCTGCTTAGGGAAACTGACATACAGGCAGCAATAGCTGTGGTTCTGGATTCACAGTACCAATAGACTGTGATTAGACATGCACATTGCTGGCAAGAAGCAGCTTGCTTGTAGAAGGAGCTGCAGGCTGTGCAGCGTGGCCCAGGGAAGCGGTGCTTTGGGAAGCATTGGGGGGAAAAAACCTGTGTTTATACATTTGGGGGAGAGGAAGAGGGTTAACCCTGGTACAGAGCCAGAGAACTTTTCTGAATTCCCCTATGGAAGTAATGCTAATAGCCTAGAAAGGGAAGTGGCAAAGTCTTTCTTTCCAGGAGGGGATTCTGTGATGTGACTTCCTGAAAAGAAACAGTGGTTAAAGGAAAAAACAGAGCCATGTATGGCTTGGGAGTTGGTGTATGAAAAAGCTGTATGTAAAATACAAAAGAAAGGATGGCCATCCCCGAAAAGGAAGATTGAGAAGGTATCAGTTTCCGACAATGGTCCTCAGGAAAGAGGGGGCCAACAAAATAAAGGGGAGGTAAAAGTTCTAATAGGGGACAATGGAGAGCCCCTGATTCATTAAGGAGTTTGGTTTGGAAGCGACTATTGTGATATGAGAGAAGGGACCAAATTAACAGGTTATCCACTGCCGAGCTGCTCGAAGGTTAGCAGATCATAAGGGAGCTGAACCCCACCATCAAAGAAGTAGCATAAGGAGGCCGGATGCCCCCAATCTCCCCAGTGTCAACACAAGATCATGCTGATGGCACATTTTGATCAGGATACCTGGGGAGCCGTACAAAAGATGTGAAGCTTACTAACGGAAAATATTACAAGGATTTAATAAAGCAGAGAGTAAAATTCCATTTAAAAATAGTGGAGTGTATAGTTGTTTAAAAATAATAATAAAATTATCTAGTTATAATTAGTAGTCCTGAAGTTAGACTAGTAAGTAATCCCAATTATATTTCTTTACTTAGTATAGAGAAATTACCAGAAAAGAAAAGAATTCAGAAGAATGGACAAGGAGTTCCAGGAGCAAACGCAAGGATTGGTACAGTTTACGGATTCTGTTTATTTAAAGAGGCCCCCCCTCTTTAAAACGATGTCCAGGAATAGTAGCACAGCTCATAGTGGATGAGTGGGGAAGGCCAATGACTCAAGTAGTCATCGAGGAAGGTGTTTATAGCCAGTTGTGCTATCTGAATAGGGAGGCCACTTGCTCTCTTCTAAGTGTCCCAGATAGTAAGCAATGAATGTTTAGAAATGATTCCCCAGTATTATGGAAGAAAATATTTGGGATCAATGGATATAGAAGTTTAGTCCCCTTAAGTTCTTTTATGAGATTCCAAATAGGGACAAAAGATTTTAAAGGATGATTTTTGTTAAAGAGCATAGGAAACTATGGTGTTATTGGTATTGATATTATCCAAAACCTCAATGTTACAATTGATTTAGTAAATAAAGGTTCTCTTGGAAGTTATTTTTATTAGTTGTGTATATTGTTACAATTGTTCTTTCATTATTTGTTTAAATAATAAACTATATTTAATAAAAGAAAACTTTGGAAAAGATGATGTGTAATGTTGTTTTAAAATGGGGAATGGCATACCAAAAATCCAAAGTGTAATGATGAATAAGAGGAATGTAATTTACTTTTTACACTAGGAGGGGATAAAAACTTTGTTTATTTGGAAGAAGGAAGTGTGTTTTCATGTTAGAAAACCTAGTGACATAAGAATTAAAACAGAAAATGTATAGGTACAGGTAGGTACCTTGTATACTAACCAAAGCATTCAGGGAATAAAAGTGGGACAACAAAAATATACTGTGCCCCCTATTTAAAAAAACAAACAACAACAACAAACAAACAAACAAACAAAAAACCCCACCATTACAGCTCCAGAAGCATCTTGAGAAAAAAAATCCGGGATTGTTAAAAAGATACCAGCTTAGTTAAGAAATATTACCCCAAATTAACAATCAATTGAAAGTGAAAGATATTAAATTAAAAATGAAAATGTATTCATTAGGATAGAATAGGTAAAAAGAATAAACTAATAAAATAGCCCTGAGAAATGTGATAAATATTAAAAAAGAGAATAAAAATAAAACCGATCTTGCACGCACAAGAGTGACAGATAAAATAAAGCCAGTCCCACTATCTATCAATAGATAGATATAAAAAGGGGGCATCAGAATGGTTTCATGCCTCTCAACTAAAGTAATAGGAGGGAAATCCTGGAAAAGAATTGCAAATATAATTGTGTACCTAGTTGTTAATTGAATGTTTGCACTCCCGAGACAAGTGAGAAGATTTTTCTGTTATTTGTTTTGTAGATAAAAGAAGAACACACCAGGACCCAGATGATACCGGATAAACCTTTGGGAATCAGTGATCTTAGTGCACTGTTAAGGGGAAATTCTTATCCTAACTCAAAAAAATTAAATCGTGATCAATCGCAGTTTTACTCGCACTGTTAAACAACAGAATACCAACTGAAATGTATTAAATATTTTGAATGTTTTCTACTGTGATGGAGCAAGGCCGGATGGCTACAGGAAAGTACTGAGGAACAGGTATATTAGCCCCAGGCTAAGCAAATCCCTAGTACCATGGGAACCAAAATGGCAGTTGCTCCAGGGTAATCAAGGCACCTGGGGCCAATTAAGTACTTTCTAGAAGGCACCGGAGAGAGCTACATTGATTGGAGCACCTGCAGCCAATCAGGCCAGGCTAATCAGGGCACCTGGTATAAAAAGGGGAGCTCACTCCAGTCAGGGGGGAGGAGCCAGAGGAAGGAAGTGCATATGAGGAGCTGGGAGCCAGAAACACAAGGAATTAAGAACTGAGAGGGTGTACTACTGGAGGATTGAGGTAACACCATACAATGAAGCAGTATCAGACACCAGGAGGATCCTATGGTGAGGATAAAGAAGGTGTTTGAAGGAGGCTATGGGGAAGTAGCCCAGGGAGCTGTAGCAGTCAAGCAGCGGTTACAAGTAGCACTTTAGAGACTGCTGCAGTTCACAGGGCCCTGGGCTGGAACCCGGAGTAGAGGGCGGGCCCGGGTTCCCTCCAAGCCCCGCTACTCCTAATCAGACATAGAAGGAGTTGATCCAGACTGTGGGTTTCACTCAAGAAGACCACTGAGGGGAGAACATCCGCCAATAAGCGCAGGACCTACTAGAGGAGAGGAGGAACTTTGTCACAACTGGTGTCAGGAGTGGGATAATTGGTGTGCACAGCGCGGCGGAAGAAGGAGGGTGATTTAAAAACAAAAAAAAAACAAAAAAAAAGGGGTTTACAATTTGTTACCACAATGGATGATGTAGTACGGGCACTAATACAAGCCACGGCGGCCCAGCAGGAAGCTACCTGTGTACAGGCAGCTGCCCAGCAAGAAGCAGTGCGACTGAAGCAAGAAACTAACCGCCTGCTGATGGACCAAGCTGTACAAGACTGAGCTATGTTGCAGGAACTGGTAGGCCAGGTAAAGACCCTTGCAGAAATGAACCGTGGGCATGATGGGACACGGCTCATACGGGCTAACCATTGGCTGCAGAAAATGACAAAGGAAGATGATGTAGAGGCGTACCTTCTGGCCTTTGAGAGGACAGCCCTACGGGAGGCCTGGCCTCGAGATCAGTGGGCTGGCATCCTTGCCCCATTTCTGTGCGGGGAGGCCCAGAAGGCCTACCATGATCTGCCTGAAGAAGCTGCAGCCGACTACTCTCAGCTGAAGGCAGAGATCTTGGCCAGATCTGGGGTAACATCCGCAGTACGGGCCCAGCGGTATCATGAGTGGAGGTACCGGGAAGACAAAACCCCACGGACCCAATTATATGACCTCATCCATCTTGCCCGAAAATGGTTGCAAATAGAATCCCGGAGTCCGGAAGAGGTACTGGAGGTTCTGGTCATCGACCGGTACACGAGGGCACTGCCACCAGATCTCCGCAAATGGGTAGGCCAGAATGATCCGTGCACCTATGAAGAGATGATCACGCTGGTAGAAAGACGCATGACAGCCAGAGAATTGGCCCAACTACGCAAGGAAAGCCCCTTTCGTAGCAAGCCCTCAACCCCAACCCGAGAAGGAGGGACAGCCAAACCCCTGGGGAGTCCTAGGTGGAGGAAGAGGGGGGCTGAAAACCCACAGAGACTCCAGATGGAAGGGATTGGCCTGAGTGGAGGGAACCCTGGGACTAAACCCCCTAGTCCACATGATAGGAGACCGACTAGAAACAGTTATAGATGTTATGCATGTGGGGAGTGGGGACACATAGCAGCACAGTGTCCCAGCACCGAAGAACCTATGCAATGCAATTTGGGGGATTGGGATCTCCCATGCTCCCTTATCCACCTTGCGGGCGTTGCATTAGCCCCACATAACTACACCAGGCCAGTGAAGGTAAATGGAACAGAGACTACAGCACTAGTGGACTCAGGGAGTGCTATCACCCTTATATCGGGTAAGCTGGTAAAAAGTAGCCAGCTGCTACAAGCCAAACGGGTAACAGTGACATGTGTGCATGGGGCCATGAGTCAATACCCCACCATCCCAGTGGAGATAGAGGTTCAGGGGAACCCCATTGAGGTGACAGTGGGCGTTGTTCCTAAACTCCCATATCCTGTAGTTATTGGGAGAGACTATCCAGGGTTTGATAATTTACTTCCCCCTGAGAGGCTGCAGGGAAGTGGAGACCCTGTTGGCAGCGACTCATCATTGAGGGAATGTCAACCCCCCATGTTTTCTGAGTTTTCTCAGGATCTATTCTCAGCCCCCCAAAAGGCCCGGAAGACAAAAAAAGAAAGGAAGGCCGCGAAGGCTTTGGGAACCCAGATCCTGACCCAGGGCCAGAAGACTGCGCTAGTAGGCAGATGGACACGAGCATCCAACAGAGAAACTTCCAACACGGAAGGTGAGCCAGAGGCTGGACCCAGCCATGATGTCAACAGGCCATTGGAAGAAGCAGAAGCCGGCCCCTGGGAGCTCAGGCAGGGTAGTCCTGGGAGAGAGACATTCGGACGGGACCAGGCAGAGGACCCCAGATATGATAACGTCAGGAAAGAGGTGGCTGAGATAGATGGGATAGCAGTGGAAGGGAAGGTCCGAGGTCCAGGACCCTACTTTATAGTGAAGAAAGATCTCCTGTACCGTGTGGTGCAAATGCAGGAGCAGGAGATACATCAACTTCTGGTGCCCCGAAAACATCAAAAAGCCATATTGAGCCTCGCCCACAGTCACCTGTTTGGAGGACACTTAGGGGTAGAGAAAACCCAGGCCAGGATCCTACGGAGATTCTTCTGGCCAGGAGTACATGAAGATGTCAGGCGATACTGCACCTCTTGTCCAGAGTGTCAGCTACATAGCCCTCGCCCACACTTACGGGCCCCGTTGATACCTCTTCCAATAATAGAGGTACCATTTGAACGCATAGCCATGGATCTGATTGGGCCCCTAGAGAAGACAGCTCGGGGCCACCAACATGTGCTGGTTGTACTAGACTATGCAACCCGATACCCGGAAGCTGTCCCTCTACGCAACACAGCTTCCAAGACAATAGCTAAGGAGCTAGTACAGATATTTTCCCGGGTTGGGCTACCCAAGGAGATGCTGACTGATCAAGGGACACCTTTCGTGTCTAAGTTGATGAAAGATCTCTGTTCGTTGCTCCATGTACAAGCCCTACGGACCTCTGTGTACCACCCACAAACAGACGGCCTTGTGGAAAGGTTCAATAGGACCCTCAAGGCCATGATCAGAAAAGTGGTGAGCCGGGATGGGAAAGACTGGGATACCCTATTGCCTTGCCTCATGTTTGCCATCCGGGAAGTTCCACAAGCCTCCACAGGTTTTTCTCCATTCGAACTACTATATGGGCGCCACCCCAGAGGCATTTTGGATATAGCCAGAGAGGCCTGGGAAGAGGAGCTGAATCCTGGAAGGAACATAGTTGAGCATGTATTACAGATGAGGGATCGGATAGCCCAAGTTACACCCATTGTGCGAGAACACTTGGAAAAAGCTCAGGAGACCCAACGGACCCATTATAACCACCAAGCAAAGCTTCGACGGTTCCAACCGGGAGATCGAGTAATGGTCCTTGTGCCCACAGCAGAAAGCAAACTGTTGGCCCAGTGGCAGGGACCCTATGAAGTGATTGAAGCTGTGGGAGAGGTAAACTATAAGGTACGGCAGCCAGGCCGCAGGAAACCGGAGCAAATTTACCACATCAATCTTCTAAAACCTTGGCATGATCGAGAGGCATGCTTAGTCACCCGGGAGACTCTTCCCCAGGAGGATAACGTGCATGAGCAAGTGAAGATATCACCCGACTTGACGCCAATCCAAAAGATCGAGGCAGCCGACATGATTAATCGTAACCGAGATGTATTCTCTACAAAACCGGGGCGGACGACTGAGACCTATCACCATATCCGCACGATCCCCGGAGCCAAAATAACACTGAGACCCTACCGAATCCCAGCAGCCAAAAGAGAAGTAATCAAGGCTGAAGTAAAGAAAATGTTAGAATTAGGCGTTATCGAAGAATCCTACAGTCAGCGGTGCAGTCCAATTGTTCTAGTGCCCAAACCTGATGGTACCACGAGGTTCTGTAATGATTTTTGCCGACGGAATGAAGTATCCCAGTTTGATGCATACCCCATACCACGCATCGACGAACTGGTTGATCGACTGGGTGGCGCCCGTTTCTTGACTACACTGGATCTGACAAAAGGGTATTGGCAGATTCCCCTGACCAAAGAAGCAAAAGAAAAGACAGCGTTCTCCACCCCTGACGGGCTATTCCAGTACACTGTCCTCCCTTTTGGGTTACATGGGGCCCCAGCCACATTCCAGCGCCTCATGGATAAGCTGCTGCGCCCCCATACTAGTTATGCAGCTGCATACCTAGATGATGTCATCATCCATACGCCAGACTGGGGAACCCACTTGGAGAAAGTTGAGGCAGTGCTACGCACCTTAAGGCGGGCTGGCCTCACCGCTAATCCTGCTAAGTGTGCCATAGGACTAGCAGAGGCTAGGTACCTGGGATATATTGTAGGAAGAGGTATAGTGAAGCCCCAGACTAATAAACTAGAAGCGATTCAAAACTGGCCCCGGCCGACCCGAAAGAAGCAGGTCCGTGCATTCCTAGGCGTGGTAGGCTACTACCGACGGTTTATTCCCCACTTCGCCAGTAGGGCAAGTCCTCTAACGGATCTGGTGAAGGCTCGAGGTCCGGACATGGTGAAGTGGACCGACGCTGCGGAAAGGGCATTTGTAGACCTTCGGACCGTCCTCTGTAGTGACCCCGTACTCATAGCCCCGGACTTTACCAAGGAATTTATTTTACAGACAGATGCCTCTGAGGTGGGGTTGGGGGCAGTTCTGTCCCAAATGATTGGAGATGAAGAACACCCGATTCTCTACCTAAGCAGAAAGCTGCTCCCACGAGAACGGAAGTATGCAGTAGTCGAGAGAGAATGCCTTGCGGTCAAATGGGCCATGGAGACACTGCGTTATTACCTCTTAGGCCGACAGTTTACTCTTGTGACGGACCATGCACCCCTTCAATGGATGCAGAGAAATAAGGAAAAGAATGCAAGGGTCACGAGGTGGTTCTTATCCCTCCAACCATTCCAGTTCCGCATACGGCATAGGGCTGGATGCCACCACGGCAACGCTGATGGTCTTTCCCGAGCACACTGCCTGGCGTCCCAAGTTGCCCAACCCTATGGTGTTGAGCAGAGGGGGGGGATATGTGATGGAGCAAGGCCGGATGGCTACAGGAAAGTACTGAGGAACAGGTATATTAGCCCCAGGCTAAGCAAATCCCTAGTACCATGGGAACCAAAATGGCAGTTGCTCCAGGGTAATCAAGGCACCTGGGGCCAATTAAGTACTTTCTAGAAGGCACCGGAGAGAGCTACATTGATTGGAGCACCTGCAGCCAATCAGGCCAGGCTAATCAGGGCACCTGGTATAAAAAGGGGAGCTCACTCCAGTCAGGGGGGAGGAGCCAGAGGAAGGAAGTGCATATGAGGAGCTGGGAGCCAGAAACACAAGGAATTAAGAACTGAGAGGGTGTACTACTGGAGGATTGAGGTAACACCATACAATGAAGCAGTATCAGACACCAGGAGGATCCTATGGTGAGGATAAAGAAGGTGTTTGAAGGAGGCTATGGGGAAGTAGCCCAGGGAGCTGTAGCAGTCAAGCAGCGGTTACAAGTAGCACTTTAGAGACTGCTGCAGTTCACAGGGCCCTGGGCTGGAACCCGGAGTAGAGGGCGGGCCCGGGTTCCCTCCAAGCCCCGCTACTCCTAATCAGACATAGAAGGAGTTGATCCAGACTGTGGGTTTCACTCAAGAAGACCACTGAGGGGAGAACATCCGCCAATAAGCGCAGGACCTACTAGAGGAGAGGAGGAACTTTGTCACACTACATTTTCAAACACAGAATACAAAGTGTACAGTTCTCACGTTATATTATTATTTTTACTACAAATATTTACCCTGTAAAATGATAAACAAAAGAAATGGCATTTTTCAATTCACCTCATACAAGTATTGTAGTGCAATCTCTATCATGAAAGTGCAACTTAGAGGTGTAGAATTATGTACAAAAAAATAACTGCACTCAAAAATAAAACAATGTAAAACTTTAGAGCCGACACATCCACACAGTCCTACTTCTTGTTCAGCCAATCACTAAGACAAACGAGTTTTTTTACATTTAAAGGAGAGAATGCTGCCCACTTCTTATTTATAATGTCACCTGAAAGTGAGAACAGGCATTTGCATGGCACTGTTGTAGCCGCTGTTGCAAGATATTTACGTGCCAGATGTGCTAAATATTTGTATGCCCCTTCGTGCTTCAGCCGCCATTCCAGAGGACATGCTTTCATGCTGATGACACTTGTTAAAAAATGCGTTAATTAAATTTGTGACTGAACTCCTTGGGGGAGAATGGTATGTCTCCGTTTCTGTTTTACCCACATTCTGCCATATATTTCATGTTATAGCAGTCTCGGATGATGACCTAGCATGTTGTTCGTTTTAAGAACACTTTTACTGCAGATTTGACAAAACGCAAAGAAGGTACCAATGTGAGAATTCTAAAGATAGCTACAGCACTCAACCCAAGGTTGAAGAATCTGAAGTGCCTTCCAAAATCTGAGAGGGACAAGGCGTGGAGCATGCTTTCAGAAGTCTTAAAAGAGCAACACCCTGATGCAAAAAACTACAGAACCCGAACCACCAAAAAAGAAAATCAAACTTCTCCTGCTGGTATCTACTCAGATGGTGAAAATGAGCATGCGCCGGTCCTCACTGCTTTGGATCATTATCGAGCAGAACCCGTCATCAGTATGGATGTATGTCCTCTGGAATGGTGGTCAAAGCATGAAGGCACATCTGAAATCTTTAGCACATCTGGCATGTAAATGTCTTGCGATGCCAGCTACAACAGTGCCATTTGTAAGTTTCAACAGAGAGTCCTGGTTAGTTCAATCAGGGAGGGTGAGGTCCTCTGCTAGCAGTTGAGGTGTGAACACCAAGTGAGGAGAAACTGCTTTTGTAGTTGGCTAGCCATTCACAGTCTTTGTTTAATCCTGATCTGATGGTGTCAAATTTGCAAATGAACTGAAGCTCAGCAGTTTCTCTTTGGAGTCTGGTCCTGAAGTTCTTTTGTTGTAAGATGGCTATCTTGACATCTGCTATTGTGTGGCCAGGGAGGTTGAAGTGTTCTCCTACAGGTATTTGTATATTGCCATTCCTGATATCTGGCTTGTGTCCATTTATCCTTTTACGTAGTGACTGTCCAGTTTGGCCAATGTACATAGCAGAGGGGCATTGCTGGCACATGATGGCATATATAACATTGGTGGACGTGCAGGTGAATGAACCGGTGATGTTGTAGCTGATCTGGTTAGGTCCTGTGATGGTGTTGCTGGTGTAGATATGGGGGCAGAGTTGGCATCGAGGTTTGTTGCATGGATTGGTTCCTGAGTTAGAGTTGTTATGGTGCGGTGTGTGGTTGCTGGTGAGAATATGCTTAAGGTTGGCGGGTTGTCTGTGGGCGAGGACTGGCCTGCCTCCCAAGGTCTGTGAAAGCGAGGGATCATTGTCCAGGATGGGTTGTAGATCACTGATGATGCGTTGGAGAGGTTTAAGCTGAGGACTGTAGGTGATGGCCAGTGGAGTTCTGTTGGTTTCTTTCTTGGGCTTGTCTTGTAGCAGGAGGCTTCTGGGTACACGTCTGGCTCTGTTGATTTGTTTCCTTATTTCCTTGTGTGGATATCGTAGTTTTGAGAATGCTTGGTGAAGATCTTGTAGGTGTTGGTCTCTGTCTGAGGGGTTGGAGCAGATGCGGTTGTACCTCAGCGCTTGACTGTAGACGATGGATCGTGTGGTGTGTCCGGGGTGGAAGCTGGAGGCATGAAGGTAGGCATAGCGGTCGGTGGGTTTTCAGTATAGGGTGGTGTTAACGCAACCATCACTTATTTGTACTGTGGTGTCTAGGAAGTGGACCTCCCCCGTGTAGATTGGTCCAGGCTGAGGTTGATGGTGGGGTGGAAGCTGTTCAAATCGTGGTGGAATTCTTCCAGAGTCTCCTTCCCGTGGGTCCAGATGATGAAGATGTCATCAATGTAGCGTAGGTAGAGAAGGGGCGTGAGTGGACGAGAGCTGAGGAAGCGTTGTTCCAGGTCAGCCATAAAAATGTTGGCATATTGTGGGGCCATTCGGGTGCCCATGGTGGTGCCACTGGTCTGGAGGTATATATTGTCACCAAATTTGAAATAATTGTGCGTGAGGATAAAGTCACAGAGCTCAGCAACAAGTTGTGCTGTGTCATCATCAGGGATACTGTTCCTGATAGCTTGTATTCCATCTGTGTGTGGGATGTTAGTGTAGAGAGCCTCCACATCCATGGTAGCTAGGATGGTGTTTTCTGGGAGATTACCAATGCATTGTAGTTTTCTCAGGAAATCAGTGGTGTCACGGAGATAGCTGGGAGTGCTGGTGGCATAGGGTCTGAGCAGAGAGTCCACATATCCGGATAGTCCTTCAGTGAGTGTGCCAATTCCAGAGATGATGGGGCGTCCGGGATTTCCAGGTTTGTGGATCTTGGGTAGTAGATAGAATAACCCCGGTCGGGGCTCTAAGGGTATGTTGATTTGTTCCTGAGTTAGTGTAGGGAGTGTCCTGAGTAGATGGTGCAGTTTCTTAGTATATTCCTCAGTGGGATCTGAGGAAAGTGGCCTGTAGAATTTGGTATTGGAGAGTTGTCTGGCAGCCTCCTTCTGGTAGTCAGACCTGTTCATGATGACAACAGCACCTCCTTTATCAGCCTCTTTGATTATAACATCAGGGTTGTTTCTGAGGCTGTGGATGGCATTGCGTTCTGCACGACTTAGGTTATGAGGCAAGCGATGTTGTTTTTCCACAATTTCTGCCTGTGCACGTCGGCGGAAGCATTCTATGTATAGGTCCAGACTGTCATTTCGACCCTCAAGGGGAGTCCATGTGGAGTTCTTCTTCCTGTGTTGCTAGTGGGAGGTGTATCAGTGTATCAGTGCACTGTTCAGTGTTATCTTGAAAGTATTCTTTGAGTTGGAGGCGGCGAAAGTATGCTTCCAAATCACCGCAGATCACTTATTTGTAAGTTTAACTTTCATGATAAAAAGATTGTACTACAGTACTTGTATGAGTACTTGTATGAGGTATTGAAAAATACTATTTCTTTTGTTTTTTTACAGTGCACATATTTATTATAAAAAATATAAACTGTGCACTGTACACTTTGTATTCTGTGTTGTAACTGAAATCAATATATTTGAAAATGTAGAAAACATCCAAAAATATTTAAATAAATGGTATTCTATTATTGTTTAACAGCGCGATGGGATCGCGATAAATTTTTTAAATTTCTTGACAGCCCTACTTCCTAAACAAACAAAGGATCCCCAAACTGTTTGGCTTGCATTAGCCCCAAAGGACATAAAAACTTGCTTATTGTAGAAGCTTTGATTATAGAGGCTTTATTATCGAAGCTTTTCATGTGTGTTTCTCTTGGTTTTAAAGAAATGGGATCGGAGTTTAACAATGGCAACAATAATAGCTCCAGCCCATCTCCATTAACTTCTTCACTTTCCCCCCAAAAGAATAATTATCTTTAACACCATCTAAGAGACTGTCAGGTAGGGGGTGGCTCCCACCTAAAATCTCTCTCCAACTAAAGGGAAAGGGAACAAGGGATGTTCAAATTACAGCTTACTTTACATTTCCAATACTTTAATTTTTTTCCCTGCCTGTTCTGTATCGTTAAAAAAAGGTGAAAAAGACTTAGGGCTTATCTACACTGGCAATTTACAGCGCTGCAACTTTCTCGGTCAGGGGTGTAAAAAAACCCAACACAGCACACCCCTGAGCGCAGCAAGTTTCAGCACCGTAAAGTGCCAATGTAGACAGTGCACCAGCACTGGGAGCTGTGCTCCCAGCAGTGGTAGCTACGCCCCTTGTGGAGGTGGGTTTTTTAGAGCGCTGGGAGAGCTCTCTCCCAGCGCTCTGCCACGACCACACAGGCCACGTTAAAGCGCTGCCATGGCAGAGCTTTAGCATGGCCAGTATAGACTAGCCCTTAGAATGGTTTGTTTGCCATGGTACTAAGCAAAGTCTCTATACCAAACCCCAAACCTGGTTTAAAACTGTTGAATATTGGACAGTGACAGAGTCATGCTAACACTTTTGGGGCTTTTGGCCCATTTACTCCATCTAAATTAATACATCAATGTCCCCTGTCAATGCACCTCAGCTAACTGTATCCATTCAGCTCCCCCCTCCACCGCAATGCACCCTGGCAACCACACGCAATTCATATTATACAAGTGGTTACCCAGCCTGCCTGCAGGAGGAAAGAGAGATGTAACCCTTGGGAGATACCAGGATGATAGCCACTGGTGATGATAAGGAAGGTGATGGCTAACATATCAGGTTGTTCTCCAAAGGATGGTGTGAGTATATGGATGTTCAGATGTACATTCTGTATCACCTCTATCTGCCTTGCTGGGTTAGAGTGTTTGTGACTTTGCTAAATGTATTAACTATTGTAAATGCAGAAGGGTTCCTAAAATGTAAGTGTTGCAACTGTGCACATCAGGGTTCCCAACTAAATAGTAATTTTAATAATACTAGGCCTGATCTTGGGACAAGAACCTATCAAACCTCAGAGAGAGAACTGGGAATTCTTAAGTAATCAATATAATTAATATAAGCTTCATAGATTGGGCCAAACCCCTCTCCCTACTTCTCACCAGTGATCAAAATCAATTTAACTCTGCACTCAATGCACCCCCATAGCACAAACTAATTATTTGGCTCCCCTCCCCCAAAGCATCCTGATAATGAAAACCACACTGCTTTACCTAAAAAGAAGAGACTAGGTGGTATTATCCCCATTCTATCCCTGGTACAGGGTTGTTAAGTAACTTTGGCAAGTCACAGACAACCAGGAGCACAACTACAATGGGAAACCAGCTCTCCTGATTCTCAATCTCCCCTTCTAAACTCCTCTAGAATTAACTATTGTCCCAGATGTTATAAATTACTATGACTAAATCGGAGGCTGAATGCAGACAGACACAACAGAAGCCAGGTATTTTATGCTTCCCGTGCTAAGCTCTCAGGATCATAAATTCAAAAAAAGGGCCTCTGTCACTTGAGCTAAAGAAGAATCACTCTCAGATCTCCTGAACATTTGGGCTTTTATTCCCTTTCTGGGCTAGAGAGGGCAAGATAATCACAAAAACTTGGGCAGACCAAGCAGGGACGCACACATACATAAGACCCAATATATTCCCTTTTTAGGAGTTAGCACCTAGTTGTTATGGCGATTCTGGTACATCTTTCATTATGGCATCACCTGGCCCACACATAGCTATTGGGGCACTGAGCTCAAGTCAGTGCTCAACTTGGCCTCTGGGAGAGCTGGTTGGCGCTGTGTGATACTGCAGCAATTTTAATAATAGCTGTGGTGTTCGTCGCGAGATAGACGCGATACAGGCCTTTGATAGAAGTAAGTGAATTTTTTCAGATGTGTTACAATGTAACACAACTGTGTAAGTTCTATATTAATAGAGTTGTGGTTTCACAGGGGTCTCAGACTAGTTAGTTAGTTCTTAAAACATTTCTTCTGTCCTTCTCAAGCTACACTATTCCCATGTAACACACAAGGAATAAATAAAAGGTTGTAACTCAGCATGTTAGGAATTTTAGCAGAATGTCCACTGTGATGGTTAGTCCAACTATAGTATAGTCAGTCAGAGTTTGACAATAAAATACAAAATCCCATTGACTTTAATCAGATTGTGGCTTTCAGAAAATGTCCACATTGTGGGTCTGTGTGGTGGGGCTGTACTACATCTGGAGATTCAGCAAGAATTCTCACTAATTTGGGCTCTGGTGAGTAGATTAGGGATTAAGCAAAACTCCTCACTCACTTCAGGCATTGATTAACTTTAATTTTGGCAATCATTGACCTTTGAGGTGTCTCACTTTATTCATCTTGAAAACGGGGATAATGGTAAGTATTTAAAAAGTTATGAATTAATTATTGTTTGGCATTTTGAGATTCTTGAAAGCAAGGTATTATGTTATCTAAGGGCCTAATTCCAAACCAATTGCATTCATTCAATGGAGACCCTATGGACAACAGTGAACTTTCAATCACATCCTTAGTGCAGACAATGTTATTAATATCAATAGAAAGTGATTTATTTCATGGCTGATAAATATCCTAATATCTATCATCACGGAGTCTCTGTTTATACATCTTTAAAACAGATAATATTTACCTACTCCACAGTGTACATTCTGTCTTAATAATTGTTGCCACTTTTAAGAATCTTAGAAGCAAGTTAGTTGCTAGCTGAGTGCAGGCACTATGACTAGTATCAAAAAAGTCATTCTTGAAAAGTTCAATATTTAAGGACATTTATCAATATTTCTTTAAATGCACCAACATTTTTTGTAAGTTCATATTGGGCTTTGACTAGACTAGTCTCTAGAGAGGGCACTATGATCACAAACACTTGGGTAGGCAGGGCAAGGCTGTATGTGCATTGCCCTTTTATGGAGATAAAACCTGGTTGGCATGGCATTTAACCACACCCCTCATTATGAAGTCCCCTGGCCCAAGACCAGCCATCAGTGCATTCAGCTCAGGTCAGTGCTCAGCTTTGTATCAGGAAGAGCTGATTAGTGGGTTGCTGAATTGCAGCTATTTTAGAAGTTCTGCCCACTTCCTGGCTTAGGGATTTCAAACATACTCATGAGGGACCTAGAGCAGCTCCTAGATGATCCTAGGGCAGCACCCTGTGTATTATCCAGTTCTGTGGTGCATGATGGGTACATCTGGGAAAGGACTGGTCAAAGAGCACATGCTGGAATGCAGCATCTAGGCCGTTTCTTTACATAAGGGCTCTGGGAGAGTTAATGGCCACAGCAAGGCAGAGGAGTTATTTCACTCTTGGTTGAAAATGCTGGTTTTTAATTTATTTTGTGGTACATTAACTGAATTGAAAAAGCAGCTGCTGTGTGGGGTAAAGAAGCTAAATGCCTTTCCAAGGGCCACCAGCCTAATTTTGGACTTGTCCTGAAGGAACTAGCAGAGCAGTCCATTGTCACACTTGCTCACTGGGGGCTTCTGAAGAGAAGGCCTTTCCATGTTTCTGTTGTATGAGATATGGAAACAGTTTGACTACCATGCCCAGCTGCAGAAATCACATCATTGCTGGATAAATTCCTGTCCTGTGTCATTTATGAGGTGATAATCACCTGGGGAAAGTCCTTCGAATGTCGATTATAATCCCTTCTCTAGCTAGTGATCAAAGGTTTTTATGTATTACCAATCACCATAGCATCTATGTATTTTGCTCCTGCAGAGTATAGTGATAATAAAACAAGATGATAGGCATGATGAGAAACATACCCTTTCCTGAGTAGCTTCCTTGCTGATCAGGTTTGGGTGGAATTTGGCTAATCATCCACTCTACCCACCCCCCACCCCCCACCCGCATCATTTAAGATTCTCCACTATATGAATCTCCCATAAATTCAACTAACCCAGTTCTTCTTAATCTATTATCCATGGACCATCAGAAGTAAACACAGCCCTTTCTGATGGTTTGAAGAAACAAACTCAGTACAAATGAAAGGAGTATTGAGAAAGTACATGAAAAGGGAACTCTCTGACAAAATCATCTACAGCGTGGAAAATAGAGAATACACTGATTTAAGTCATTTCTCAACATCTCCAGTGATGGAACCTCAATTACTATTCTAGGCAATTTATTCCTTTTGCCAGAGCATTGCTGTTTAACTCCCTAGAAAATTTGACTAATGTCTAGTGTGAATGTCTGTTTTTATCCAGTTAAAATCTGAGTACCCATCAGAAGAGGATGGACTACGTAAAATCAGTGCTGGATTCTTGGTAAGAAAAGAGTTTTGCATTACACACATTGTATCGTGTGGGCGGTCGGGAAAGATGAGTGTTAAAGTCACATAGTTAAGCCAACAGTCTCAGAATGGCACATAGGCCGACAGCTTGACAGATAACCCTGCAGGCAGCTCTTAGTATATAACATATCATGGCTCCTTCTTAATCTCTTGACTGTTGTGTTGTTGAATGTCTGGGTTCCTCTCAGAGATCCCGTTCCTCAATATTCTTTTTCTAGGTACCTGAAAGATTCATTAAGCCACTATTTTCAATGGGGTTTCCCGTTCAATATTGGAGTCAGCAATGATTTAGCTCCTCTACTGTTCACTGTTTTCCTTATAGCACGGTCCCTAAATTGCTGTGGTTATTGATATATTATTATTATTATCGGAAACTCACTACTAATATTTTGTTGTTTCCATTTTATTTAGGATGAAGGTTCCATCGAGGGCCAGACCAGATATCCGCAGCAAATTTGCTGCATCCCTCTGGCCCCTCACTTACTTCTTTATCCCGACTGAAGGCTCCTTATATGCCACAAAGGCATGTCAATCCTCAATCAGCAGGTAATTCTGGGATCAGCTTCCTCCTCACCTGAGTATCCAGCACTTCGGGGAGCCCAACTCCCACCATTCGGAAAGTGTGGATGCAGCAGTCATTCAAAAACCCTTCCACAGCCAGAGATCTCTATCCTGCCTAGACCCCAGTCAAGTCTGGGTTTAAAATACTCTGGGAGGGCTCAGGCCCTCAGCATTGGACCCACTTTTCAAGTGATGAGGCTCCTCTTCAAAAAGAGGAGAAAGAAGGGAGTCAGGGACAGAAAATGAAGTACTCACATCTCTAGTGTGATGACAGTTTCACTGTAGACTGTAGGGCAGGCTCAAGGTGAGGAAGACAACTACTATGTTGTCAGTGTCTTTATAAAGCCATTTCTACTGTCCAGTCTGGGGAAGGAGCAACTGACAGTTCCTTTGAAGAGCCCAATAATCACTTGTAAGGAGAATATTCCTTAAGATTCAATGCCTCTGAGTAACGTCATGCCTCCTCCCCTCCCTGATCAGATGGAGTTTTCTCCCTTTGTGACCAAGAGCAACAACAATAGCTCATAGATGTTAAGGTCAGAAGGGATCATCATGATCATGTAGTCTGACCTCATGCACATTGCAGGCCACAGAACCGCAGCAACCCACTCCTGTAATAGACCCCTAATCTCTGACTGAGTTACTAAGGTCTGAGGGAACAAAGCACCTGCTGTGATGGCTGAAGGCCATAGAGGGGTTAGGCAGTCATTAGAGAGGAACACCAGTGAGCCTCTCACCCAATTACGTGATATGAGAATTTTGGGATACTCNCATCATTTAAGATTCTCCACTATATGAATCTCCCATAAATTCAACTAACCCAGTTCTTCTTTATCTATTATCCATGGACCATCAGAAGTAAACACAGCCCTTTCTGATGGTTTGAAGAAATAAACTCAGTACAAATGAAAGGAGTATTGAGAAAGTACATGAAAAGGGAACTCTCTGACAAAATCATCTACAGCGTGGAAAATAGAGAATACACTGATTTAAGTAATTTCTCAACATCTCCAGTGATGGAACCTCAATTACTATTCTAGGCAATTTATTCCTTTTGCCAGAGCATTGCTGTTTAACTCCCTAGAAAATTTGACTAATGTCTAGTGTGAATGTCTGTTTTTATCCAGTTAAAATCTGAGTACCCATCAGAAGAGGATGGACTACGTAAAATCAGTGCTGGATTCTTGGTAAGAAAAGAGTTTTGCATTACACACATTGTATCGTGTGGGCGGTCGGGAAAGATGAGTGTTAAAGTCACATAGTTAAGCCAACAGCCTCAGAATGGCACATAGGCTGACAGCTTCACAGATAACCCTGCAGGCAGCTCTTAGTATATAACATATCATGGCTCCTTCTTAATCTCTTGACTGTTGTGTTGTTGAATGTCTGGGTTCCTCTCAGAGATCCCGTTCCTCAATATTCTTTTTCTAGGTACCTGAAAGATTCATTAAGCCACTATTTTCAATGGGGTTTCCCGTTCAATATTGGAGTCAGCAATGATTTAGCTCCTCTACTGTTCACTGTTTTCCTTATAGCACTGTCCCTAAATTGCTGTGGTTATTGATAAATTATTATTATCGGAAACTCACTACTAATATTTTGTTGTTTCCATTTTATTTAGGATGAAGGTTCCATCGAGGGCCAGACCAGATATCCGCAGCAAATTTGCTGCATCCCTCTGGCCCCTCACTTACTTCTTTATCCCAACTGAAGGCTCCTTCTTTGCCACAAAGGCATGTCAATCCTCAATCAGCAGGTAATTCTGGGATCAGCTTCCTCCTCACCTGAGTATCCAGCACTTCGGGGAGCCCAACTCCCACCATTTGGAAAGTGTGGATGCAGCTGTCATTGAAAAACCCTTCCACAGCCAGAGATCTCTATCCTGCCTACACCCCAGTCAAGTCTGGGTTTAAAATACTCTGGGAGGGCTCAGGCCCTCAGCATTGGACCCACTTTTCAAGTGATGAGGCTCCTCTTCAAAAAGAGGAGAAAGAAGGGAGTCAGGGACAGAAAATGAAGTACTCACATCTCTAGTGTGATGACAGTTTCACTGTAGACTGTAGGGCAGGCTCAAGGTGAGGAAGACAACTACTATGTTGTCAGTGTCTTTATAAAGCCATTTCTACTGTCCAGTCTGGGGAAGGAGCAACTGACAGTTCCTTTGAAGAGCCCAATAATCACTTGTAAGGAGAATATTCCTTAAGATTCAATGCCTCTGAGTAACGTCATGCCTCCTCCCCTCCCTGATCAGATGGAGTTTTCTCCCTTTGTGACCAAGAGCAACAACAATAGCTCATAGATGTTAAGGTCAGAAGGGATCATTGTGATCATGTAGTCTGACCTCATGCACATTGCAGGCCACAGAACCGCAGCAACCCACTCCTGTAATAGACCCCTAATCTCTGACTGAGTTACTAAGGTCTGATGGAACAAAGCACCTGCTGGGATGGCTGAAGGCCATAGAGGGGTTAGGCAGTCATTAGAGAGGAACACCAGTGAGCCTCTCGCCCAATTACGTGATATGAGAATTTTGGGATACTTAGGAGACCAGTTTCCAAAATAGGCTTTGATATTTCTGCTATTTAATAAAATACAGCTTTCATTTGAAAATGGAAGCAAATTGGATTAACAGTGATCTTACTGGGAGGTGGGATCGTGTGGTGTTATTAACATAGATCATAGCATATGGAGAAGCAGAAGATACAGGAGGGAAATGCTCTCCTGATGCTAATATTTCCTTTCCGTTCATTTTATTTTAGGATGAGTGCTCCCTCATGGGCCAGTTTAAGCAGTGAGCTTTCTTTGCCTGCCCCTGATCTCTCAGAGTCTCGGATCTACAGGCAATACAAAGCTTTGCTGGAACAGAGTGGACCCTCTGCCACAGGGTGAGCATTAGGATTCTTTGCCTGCGTGCACATGGAGAGGGAGGGGAAGTGGGTAGATGTACATATACATACAGGGTTTTGAGTGCAGACATGGAATACGGTTGCCACCTTTCTGAAAATGCACTCACAAGACAAATTCTCTGCAGTTGTTTTAAGAAAGATGGGGTTTGTCTGACCACTAACAGGCCCCTACCATTCTTCCTCGTGTTAACATCTTCTTGCAATGCAAACAGTCCTTTTCCTCCCTCCCAACTTCATCCTGCTACTATCTGTGTAGTGATAGTCATATTCTCTCCTATCCCTTTCCTTCGCTGAGTGGGAAATGTCTGTTTTTATTATATCATTTGTGCAATGGTTCGATGACTCAGTCATTGCTATGTTAGCTGCCAATTTCTGGAGTTGGATCTGCCCTGTTCCTTACTATCCTGAATAACTAAGAACTGAAAAGGAAAGTTAGGTGGAGGAGTTCAGTCTCCAGCATTATTATTTAGTATTACAATTGAAGTCAAACTCCTGTGTAGTTCCTTGAGTACAATTGGCTGTATTCAGTGGTGCAGAGGATTAAAAGACCAGAAGGATTATCCCAATGACTTACACTCTGTTTGGAAATGGTGCATATGCAAAGGCTTTACAACATGATTCAACAATTTCTCTCACACCACCAGCAGGGGAACCGATAGACTACATCATCTGCATTAGCATGGAAAGTAACGATTAAAGAAACAAGTTATGTTGTTAGAACTCTATTCTGCCCCAAGAAGAGAGATGTTTCTACCTCCATACCTAATAGATCATTCAAGGGAGGTTTATTCTTCCCCAGTGAACACTGGTCAGAAGTTTAGTCTCCCTGGAAAGACACTGATTGGAGGTTTATTCTCTCCCAAGGGATATGGAATAGGATTTTCCATTAGAGATATGACCACAACTGTAGAAGCTCCCACAATATCTAGCAATGCAGCATATGAGCAGCAGGAAATGCTTGTGTGGTTACTAATGTGATTTAATTCAGTCAGGATCTCAAGTTCATTACCTGGTGAGCCAAAGGGTCAGGTAACATGTGAGGCTTCTCCTGTACTTCAGTTGCATGAATGTCCTGTATGCTGCAACCATGCTATCATTAAATAGGAGGGCTGCACTGAAGTGTCAGTGAAGAGGGAATCAACTCCCTCATTGGCACAAAGGCAGAGCCTGGAGTTATACATAAAACAGACAGACCCTAGTCTTATTGTCCCCTGCAGATGCCTGCGCGTGAAACAGAGAGCTCAATGCCCCCAAATGCACAGCTCTGCTCTCTCAAGGAGTAACATCAATAGCCACAATGCAGAGGGGAGGACTCTAGAACTTCCTGGGGCAGTTTCAACAAAAATGTTAGCATCCAAGAAACAACTGTGGAATCTTTCAATTAATATCTGCTGGGGAAGATTACAGGATTGTCTGTGAGCTTGTAGCCACAGGCCAGGGAGGGTGGAGGGGAGCTGTGAACACCCTGAATTTGCACAGAGTCAGAGGGTGCCCCTAAAGAGACAATGTGGCAAGTGAGCTCTAGATGACGAGGAGGAGAAATAAAAACATGTCAACTCTTAAATGTGGTGTGGACTTTCCATGACTCACACCCTCTCATGCCTCAGTTTAGCCCATTGAATGGCGGGGTTCTGAAAGAAGAATGGAGAGGGCTGGTAACTGGCCAGCAGCACCATATGAGAATGAAATAATTGCCGTTAGTTTTACAGACACCCCAGTTTGGTCCACTCTTAATGTCAAGTCCCTCTGCAGGACAAGATATTGAGCTGAAACCATGTCCCCCGATCTCCTCAATTCGGTAGCAGCTGTCTTCCCCATCTAATGGATTCCTTCTCTCTTTTTTCAGCAACTCTGCTCAACCAAACACCAGCCATATTACTTCCTCTCCTGACAGAGGTAAGTGATTTCTACAGTTATATAAGGGAGGATTCTCCTACCAACTGGATGACTGAACGTGCTGTTTGCTGCACCTTCTTGCATTTTTCAGGGGATGTCTTTCTTTGGCAGCATCATTCAGTTTGCTGAACGATTATGAAAAATTTAGTGCTTCTTAAAACTCCTTGTGCCTCTTTGGAGGCCACATCCTGCATTTCCAGCCACACTAAAACTACAACTATATTTCAGAGAAGACTAAGAGGATGAAATGTTGACTGTGTGACTCTCTGCCATGATACTATAGGGGGAGGTGGAAGGGAACTTGCAAACATCCAAACCCACAGCTTGACATGCCCTCCACAGCAGTTCTCTATTCACATGCTAGGCAACTACCACCAGTGGCCATTTGGAGACAGACAAGGGAGATCTGTCTGCTTGCAGGAAATGCAACATAATTAGTATCAAACCAGCCTCACTTTTCTCAGCATTTTTTCCTTCTACTTCTGCTGTGGAAGATTATGGGATTATCAATGCAAAAGTCAATACTCATTTACCAGGCGCCAAGAAAGGTACAGGGGAACTGGGTGCCTCTAAACTAACCCTAACCACGGGAACTGGGTGCCTCTCAATGAACCCTAGTCACCAAATTCCACTAGGGCCCCACAAACAAATGATGTGGATGTGGGGAAACACCTCACAATGAGTTTTGTGGGGAGACCACACCTTGAGCCAAGCACCAGAAGTAACCACATGGTGCTGTCTCATGCATTTTCTTCCCTCCTTCAGCAGCATGGTGAGTTCAGGAAGAAGAAAAGAAACACAGACACATGAGTACAAGAGCTGAGAAAATGAGAAAAAAAAAATCTCAATTCCCAACCATGCTCCCTACTATATCCCTCTGCCCCTTCCTTTCTCTCATGTGCAGACTATCCAAGGCCTGCAGTAGGTCACCCAGGCATGTCAGTCAGGCTGTGTCCCCAGTAACTCCTCCTCTGCCCAGACAGGGGGTCTGTTGGCTGCCTCTCACATGTTAGGGTTGTCTCAGGCCTGTGCAGGTTCTCCAGGGGCTGCAGTTGGTTATCCTGCTTGTCAATCAGACTTCTGGTCCAGCCCCCTAGAGGCTGTGTGTGGCCCTCAGGCACAGGCAAGGTAGGTAGTCTTAGTTGCCATTACAGTCTTTGCCTCTGTGGTGCTCTCTGTGGGAAATGCGTGAGTTTCAAGCTCCACCCCCACCCCAGGGCTACACTCAGAATCTATTTTCTGGAGGGGAGTCAATCACTTTTACTGGGGGTGCTGATGAGGGGAGGGTAGATCTGCTGTGATGCACAGTCTGTACTGGCAGCGTGGGGTTTATAAACATTTGCTACTAGGCTGAAGTTGGTTTTGTTTTCTGCTGCAAAGGAAAGTGATATAACACTGCCAGGATTGGTTTTTGCTCTAAAGAGAAGTGATGCTATACCACCAATCACTAGGGGTGTTTGGTACACATGAGATGTAAATAGTATAAGAAAGAGCAAACAATCTTTTGCTGAGTTATTATGGGCATGGATAACTGAGAACTACGTACAGTCATTACTGAAGATGAGAATGAGGAATTCAGCACTTCAATCACTAAGGTGATTTCTTTTTCTAACAATACTTTAGAATCAAGGAGGCTGCGTGAGCGCCTGCAGGTCTTCTAGGCAGAGAATTATACCAAGTGAATGTGTCAAAATTTGAGATTGCATTGTCTTTGTAGGATCAAGGAACCCCTCTCCCAAAAAACTTGATGTTTTGCAGACTAATATAATCCTAGGTTGTGTGACATTGACTCTGCTTTCCCTCCTCTTTCAGACTACTCATGGAGATCTAGAAACAGGCTGTGTGAGGGTCCAGGCCACCTTTAAAGTAAGTAGCAATGACCGGTGCACAAGCGGAGGGAGGGAGGGAGGATGTGAAAGATCAAGCAGGATCATATTTCTTCCTGGGGACCCACATGTTCTGCTACAATCCAAGAAAAGCCAAGTGACTTTCAAACTCTCTCAGATCATCTGTTTTCCCAGTTTCCAGCAGGTCTTCTGCATGGAATGCCCTCCCCAGTTCATTGAAACACAGTAGAGATGCTTTCATCAGGGTTTTTATTCCTATCCTTTCCTAAATATTGTCTCAGAGGAGGCTGTTGTACCATAGCTGGTTATAGTTCTATGGGTATCTATACACCACACAATGATAATACCATGGGGAATGGGCTTCATACAAAGAAATCCATTTACAATAGAAAGAAAAAGCCATTTGTCTCTGATGTCTCATCATAGCAAAGACTCTGAAACTTCCTTCTTTTTAAAGCTATTACTAAGTTCCTGTTTGTTGGTTTTTAGCTTCCCAGCAGTCACCAGATGAGAGAGCTAAACACCACAATGGATGGTACCGATGGCCATGCCATTTCAAATTCCACCACATGATGCCTGGCAGGTCTACAATCCTCCGTATTTCATCCACAGAGGGAGAGAGTCATAATACTGACACAGAAGTCAGACAACAGTAAAATATACTGCAGTTCTGAGCCAATACAATTCTCCTTCCCTGCAAACTCTATACTATACCAGCACAAAGAAACAGATGCTATCGGGGATAAAAATCCATCTAAATTCTCTCAGATGAAAACCAGCACTACTGGACTGCCTCAGGACTCCTTAAGCCAAACCTGGATCTTCTCCATTGGGTATCAGAGAAGCCTTGTAAAAGATCTAAAAGCAGAGCGAGTCATTGCAGAGGGCTGCACTTCGAATGCCATGGTTTATAACAAATGGGACATGGTTTTTTATCTGTATACAAAACCAACTGGAAGAACTTTAAACTTTGAATCCCATATAATCTAATAATTACTTATAAATACTGTACAAACGGGATGGGACCACATGCAATCAACATCATTGGAATGGCCTGGGTGAAACCTAGTGCTTTGTACCAAAAACAAGATCTGAAACTTACACGGTAAAAAGTTACTAGTTTTTGTCTCTGGAACTACAGAGTGCCATGACACTGTACTTTCACATCTGAAATATTCCTGACGTATCATTTACGTGACAAATTAATGCTAAAGGATTAGTCCCATATGGAGCAGTGTGCAGAATTCTGGGGCTTTAGGGACGCACTGCATTGGTTCTTCTGACAGGGTTTGTGAAAATGATGCTCCCAGGCTTGATTTGTAGAAATGGGCGGACTGTCAGTATAACTGTAGGTTTCAGAGTAGCAGCCGTGTTAGTCTGGATCCGCAAAAAGAACAGGAGTACTTGTGGCACATTAGAGACAAACAAATTTATTTGAGCATAAGCTTGACCCATCCACTCCCAGTCTTTATTTAAGCCTAATTTAATGGTGTCCATTTTGCAAATTAATTCCAGTTCAGCAGTCTCTCGTTGGAGTCTGTTTTTGAAGTTTTTTTGTTGTACTATTGCCACTTTTAGGTCTGCAATCGAGTGACCAGGAGATTGAAGTGTTCTCCGACTGGTTTTTGAATGTTATAATTCTTGACGTCTGATTTGTGTCCATTTATTCTTTTACGTAGAGACTGTCCGGTTTGGCCAAGGTACATGGCAGAGGGACATTGCTGGCACATGATGGCATATATCACATTGGTAGATGTGCAGGTGAACGAGCCTCTGATAGTGTGGCTGATGTAATTAGGTCCTATGATGGTGTCCCCTGAATAGAACTGTGGACAGAGTTGGCAACGGGCTTTGTTGCAAGGATAGGTTCCTGGGTTAGTGTTTTTGTTGTGTGGTCTGTGGTTGCTGTTGAGAATTTGCTTCAGGTTGGGGGGCTGTCTGTAAGCAAGGACTGGCCTGTCTCCCAAGATCTGTGAGAGTGATGGATCATCCTACAGGATAGGTTGTAGATCCTTGATGATGTGCTGGAGAGATTTTAGTTGGGGGCTGAAGGTGACGGCTAGTGGCGTTCTGTTACTTTCTTTGTTGGGTCTAGTATAACTGTAGTGAATCAATCTTTGCACTAGGAATGCTGTAAGATGCTTCTCTCTGCTAGGACAGAAAACTCATCTTTGCTAAAACTGTTCTCAGTAACCACACTGCAGTGAGTAGCCCATCCTCACTGAGCCAACAGTTCATTTTCTTGAGCTCCCCAACTTCTGTCATAACGACACTGCAGATATTCGTCTCCTCCTTACCCAGCCACCTGTACAGTTTGCCCTCTGTCTATTCCAAGTTCTGTAATGGAAGTAAGTTACCTTGTCACCAAACACACACCCCTCTACCTTAACAGGGTGGCATTGTCTGATGTTAAAACTCATGCTGCAGCATTTTCAGTGCAGGGTGTCCTAGCTGATAAAGGTATCCGCTGTCAGGCTCAGGGTATAAGTACTTGTTGTCAGAAGCCTTCAAATGCTCACTGAAACAGCAGGTGGGTATGAGGAATGTTTTCCTCACCCTGTTCTCGTATTTTAAAATGTCAAGGAAACATTCAAGAACAGCAGTGCTATCACAAGACTCACGGTTCCAGAGACACCCCCTCATGACAGGGCCCAGCACTGCAGCAACTTCACCCCATCTCCTCCTTCACACTCTGGTTGTCTAGGGTGGGGACTCGGCCCTCCAGCCAGGTCACATTCAATTCCATCCCCTTTCTGAGGTAACCAAAGTCCAAACCAAATGATATATCCCACAAATCAAAAGCAATAAGCAAGATCTTCTACCCCACCTGGGCTCGTCATCAGTTCCACTAGCCAAATTAACAGAACATAAGCTCTACCATTCTTGAGCTCAATTCTCTACAAACGTTTCACCGCCAGCTACCCCTCCCATGTTCCACAGAGTTTTTCCCGCTCTTTTCATAGACTGCTGAGTCATCAGAGGCCCAGCTCCCCCTGAATCACTGACCCTCAGGGCCTCTTCCCTGGAGTCCTTCCCCTTGTCTGCCTCTTCTTGGGCTAGAGCCTGCTCCCCCAGCTGTCTGGCTGTGGTCTGGCCTTTTACAGGAACTCCTCACTTAATGTCATCCTGGTTAACGTTGTTTCGATGTTAAGTTGCTGATCAATTAGGGAACATGCTCGTTTAAAGTTGTGAAATGCTCCCTTCTAAAGGTCGTTTGGCAGCCGCCTGTTTTGTCCACTGCTTGCAGGCAGAGCAGCCCGTTGCAGCTAGCTGGTGGGGGCTTGGAACCAGGGTGGACCGACAACCCCCCTATCAACTCCCCCTAAGTTCCCTGTGCTGAAGCTGCCCAGCAGGCTATCAACTGCAGGTAGTTCAGCTGTCCCTCCCCCCACTGCCATGTGCTGCTCCTGCCCTCTGCCTTGAAGCTGCTCCCAGCGACTTCTGCTTGCTGTATGGGGGGAGGGGGCTAAAGGGGGGCAAATGTCAGGGTGTCTCCCCCTCCCCCCCTGTTCCTGCACCCTGCTTACCCCATCTTCCATACAGCAGGGGGGCCACATGTCTCTGTCTGCCCTCCCTCCTTTCCTGCTGCCTTGTCGAGTGTTATGAGAGTTAACCCTTGAGGGCTCAGCCAATTGCTAGTTCATCATTTAGCAGTAAGGGAAATATCCCTCCACCTCAACCAAGCTTCACAATCATCATCACTGTGTACCACTATTAAATTGTTTGTTTAAAACTTATACTGCGTGTGTGTGTGTGTCTTTTGTCTGGTGAAATTTTTTTTCCCTGGAACCTAACCCTATCAGTTACATTAATTCTTATGGGGAAATTGGATTCGCTTAACATCGTTTCGCGTAAAGTCGCATTTTTCAGGAACATAACTACAACGTTAAGTGAGGAGTTCCTGTACTTCTCTTCAGCAGCCCTCTCTCTTCAAGGAGAGCAACAGAAAACACTCTCCCCCTGGCAGCTCTCATGTCCATTGAGTCCACTCCTGCAGCATTTTTTAAGGAACACCTGTCCACTTCTCAGTTGCATCTGATTAGTAAACTGGCTGGCAGTCCCCAGGCCTCTGGCCCTTAAAGGGGCAGGCCACCCTTTTACAAGTGACTAGCGGGAAGAGTCCCAGGGCTGGATTTGTAAAGGTATTTAGGTGCAAAATAGAATTTTCAAAAGTATGTAGGTAACTAACTCCCATTGATTTCAATTGGTTTTAGGCACCTAGGTACTTTTGAAAACCCCACTAGGTGACTAAATATCTTTAAAAATTTGGCCCTCAGTTCCTCCAAAGGCAGGTCTATAATATAAAAATGTGTGCAACAGTAATGGTGAATCCACATAATAGTAAGGGATGGGGAACCATTTTGAAAAAAGTAATCACTCTCAAACTACCCAAGCTTCTTTAAAAACACTGAAATACTTGCCTAATATTTTTGCCTCCACTAGGTTGAGAATTACAGGAAGTGTTCCTAAAAATGCAAAGTGCACAAGATACTTTCTCAAGATATTGCTGCCAAAGCTTTTACAAGAAAAATTGTTATACTATTTCCAGACAATTGGTCAGATCCCGGAGGTTCAGAGTTTGGAAAAGCATAATTTTTAGCATGAAATGAAAGGATTCAGAAAACTTTTTTAGCCTCTACCCTGCAATTAGATTTTGTATGTGCTAAGGCTTTAGTTTAAAGGGACTGACCAGTCAAAAGGACTGGTAGAACCTTACTGTACCAAGTGTACCCTGGGCTGCACTTAGAGGAATATTTCTCAGACATACTTGTTATAATATAAAAGGGTAAATACCTCTGCTCTCAGTCCAGAATGGGTTCTCCCTTAACCAGACTGGCACCATAAGTAAGACCTTTTTCCTCTTCCAGTGACAAGGATGTAATCAGGTGGGATTTTCCGTCCTTGCCTCTTAACCATTGCTCTTTTATTCCCCAGTCTCCCAAAAGGCGTGTGGCTCTGGAAATGAATCCCGTGGCCAGAGTGGCACCATTTAGAACAAATTGGTAGGTAGAGTGAACACATTTTCATGTTGCTCTATTCAATACTAGAGATTTGGACTGGTCCTTGATGGATATGAGACCAGACTCTCCCCTGCACTAGGAAAAGATAGAACATACCTGATCTGTGGGAACACTGTTGGCACTTTAAATGACAACTGGAGGGTAACTCCGCTGCAGGGAGATTCTTGGGTGGTATCCTCATGCCATGCTGGCTCCTATGCCACTCCTTCCTTGTGGCCAGTGGATGGGGGAGTGATTAAGGCAAAGGGGACATGGCTGGAATATCCCAGTGATCCCTGCAACACAGCAGCCACAGGATGGGGGCAGTGCACAGGTGGCTGAAACCCATCTTGCCTCATGCTTCTCAGCTGGAGCTGAGTATTAGGGCCATTATTTACAAATTAGTTCCAGAAAGATTCATCTCTGTTAATTTCTTATTGTTCAGTAGCACTGCTATTTCATTTAGTGTAATAGCTGATAGAGCTTCCATATAGGAGATACTTCCATCAATGGATATTGATCGTGTCAGTTTGATATTTGGACAATAATTGAAATATTAGACTTATATAAAACCTATGATTTTGTTAAGTGTCTATGTGACATTGGCTTTAACACAGAATTGACTTTTGTTCTTTCTTTGTATAATGCCGATGTACTTGATGTGTGGATGTATGTAACTTTCCTTAGAAATTATACTTCTTCCACTCTTGCCCTGCTGTAGGTGTAATCATTTAATTCTGAGCAGGGCACCTAGCCTTCAGTGTTATCAAAGTCATTCCGCTTTGTAAATCAATTATTTCATGTTTATAATAAAGGGGAAAGGAAGAAATTCTTTTGAGGATAGATGCTTTTTGCATTAGCTAATTTCTTTGTAGTCTATTTGATGACTTACATTCTTTAAATTTAAAGTATGTACATGTGTTTTCAGGATGGGAGGTCTATACTAACTCTACAATCCATAACCTGCCTCCTAGAGAATTGCAGAATGCTGCTCTATTCTAGGCGTAAAGACTAAAGTACTTGTACACATAGGACCCAAATCTTCAAAGGTATTTAGGTACCTAACTCCCACTGATTCAAGGTGAGTTAGATGCTTAAATACCTTTGAGGATCTGGTCCTAGGTGTTTAAGCCATGGCAGTCATAACAGTAGCTCCCTCCTCAGAGGAGCTATTCATGTGAGTGAAGGTTTGCAGGTGAAGACCCAAAAACTATAAATTTCATTTACTTAAATAGTGAGTGTTCCCTCTGACAAAGTATCCAGAGACATTAAAAATGGAGTTCTAGCTATGTGTTTTCCTTCAGTGCCACAGAAGGGCAAAAGCACAACGGAGCTGCCACAGTTCTGGTCTGCAAAGGCTCGGGAAGCTGGGAGGCTGCACAGGGAGCCTATGCATCCCCCTGCACACTGAAGAGCTCACCTTCTTAGCAGTTGTGTATGGACATAGGAGGGGCTTCTGGAAAAGTGGCCAAAGAGTCTGACCTTCATGGACCTATTGGACACAAACACTCATAACTGGTGCCCCCACATATCGGCATCAATGGGAAACCTGTGCACAGAGGGCTTGAAAGATCTGTGTGTTAGCGTCTCACAGGACAGTGGCCAGGCATTTCACACCACCTGGCTGATGTCGTAAACTGACTACACAAAATGTTCGATGCTAAATCTAGCCAAAGCTTGAAGTCCTCTTTATAGGCCAGGACCCTCCATCGTCTACCTTTTCCCCTTGTGATAAATTCTTGCTATATTATCCATTTCATGAAACAGAAGAATCTGGGGGTCCCATTCTTATCCTTCACTTCTCATATCAATTCTGTTCTTAGATCTTATAAGTAACTCTGCTCCAAGAACTTTGGTCTATGCACCTGATAATCTCTCACAATGGGAATCTTCTCACCAGCCCTCCATTTATCACAAAAGGTCTGTAGCCAATTCCAGACAGCTCTTCTTGTTTAATTTGTTGTTGTTGTGTGCTGTTCTCATTTCCCTCCTGCTCTTTGTACAGTTGTGCTGCTGGCTTCAGAAATAGAATAAAAGCTGCCAATTCTGTGGTGGTTGCTTATTGTGACAGTGACTTCAGGCTGGAAGAGAACAGGGATTTCCATTTTGCTCAGTTCAGCCAAATCCCTTGAGACAGTTCTGTGCATAGTGGATTTATTGCAGTTACAATCATTCAAAGCCAGGAGATTAAAGCTTTTTATTTTCTATTTTGATAGTAAACTTTTGAGATAGTTTTAAGTCCTCTTCTCTCTCTCTTTAACCCGTAGAATGCTATTATTTTTCTTCCCACAAACCAAATCAAAGTATAGGAGAACTTATATATAGGTACTGAAGGGAGATTTACTCTGCTTTTCACTGTTTTCCATATAATGACAACCAAATCCTGAACTCCTTACCCATACATGCTTCTCCTTGAAATCATGGGTTTTGCTTGTAAAAAGTATCGCCAAAGAGAAGCTCAGGATCTGAATAGAAGAGTTATTGCAGATCAGGACTGATGATCACTGGTATAGCTGCATGATAGCAGCTTTCAAAGCACTAGCTCCCTGAACTCTGCCTCCTGAACTCTGCCTGGCTCCAGCCAGTGCTGTTTGATCCTCACTTTCAGGAGCACCGATGAACTTCCCTGACAAATTAAGATGTGGGTACTTTTGCTTCCATCTCAGAGGAGGGGAGGAACTTTGAAACAGTTATAATGAAATTACATGAGCCAGCTGTTATCCCCACGCAGCTTTCAAAACTGTTATGAAGAGATGGTGTAAAGGCTCCATTAGTCACAAGAGCCAAAATGCTAGCTTAGACTGCAAAGACCTTGTCAAAGGTCATCACTTGAGTATTTACTTTGAAAGCTGCAGGAAACCATCTTAATCCCACCGGCAATCTTTCCCAGTGACCAACCAATGCACTGCAGTTTATTAAATGCATGTGTACAACATACAGAAACTGTACAGCTTATTTTATATTGCATCTTTGCTACAAAGCATAGTGGTTGTTAATATACATTCAGATAGGTTCTCTGCAACACAACTCAAAAATACGGCCATAACTACACAGCAAGGAGGCACTGGCCGAGGACAGAACAACATGTTGTGTGTTAGGAGATGTTTCCTCTGCTGAATTGCTTGATACCGTTCTGCATTATGTAAAGCAGGGGTCGGCAACCTTTCAGAAGCGGTGTGCCGAGTCTTCATTTATTCACTCCAATTTAAGGTTTCGTGTGCCAGTAATACGTTTTAACGTTTTTAGAAGGTCTCTTTCTATAAGTCTATAATATATAAGTAAACTATTGTTGTATGTAAAGTAAATAAGGTTTTTAAAATGTTAAAGAAGCTTCATTTAAAATTAAATTAAAATGCAGAGCCCCCCCGATCGGTGGCCAGGACCCGGGCAGTGTGAGTGCCACTGAAAATCAGGTCACGTGCCGCCTTTGGCACACGTGCCGTAGGTTGCCTACCCCTGATGTAAAGAAACCTCAACTCTGCTGCTGAAAGAAAGACCTACTATGACACTGGCCAGCCAGATGCCAACTCTTGCCCAGGCTGCAGGCATTAGCTAAGAGCTGATAGTCTCATAGCTGGAGGCCAGACCAGGTCACTTATGTTAGTTTTGCCCAAAATAGGTATTAGTCTTTAAAAGGGAATTTAGTCTTTAGACTCTGTGGAATGTTTGTAAGTTGCTGCATGCATTAATCTCACTCATAATGTCTGTATTCCATGCTTTAAGGAAATATGCATGTATTGCTTTATAACTTTGAAAATGTCTGCTCTGAACTTGTGAACTCAGGCATGAGAATCATCCCCCTCCTCACCCATCCAGAAGGGCTATCAAAATCAGATGGGCCATCAAGGATCACCACAATACAAAAGGCCTTATCACACCTGGGAAATGCTATGTGCAAGGAAGCTCTTCCTTTGGGCTTGGAAGCAGAATGAAGGAAATAAAACACAGCCACAGAAAATTTTTCCATGTGAACGGCCAGACACCCCCAGGGGCTGTCTCCTGGGTCTGCCTTGAAAGATACTTTGAATTGATAGATCACTACAATTCTGTCATTCTTAGGATTCAGATGGTAACTCATTTGTACGTGTATGTTTGCTTTTTTTTTTAAACCTGTAAGTAACTTATTTCTTTTTCCTAGTTAATAAACCTTTAGATAGTTTATTACAGAATTGGCTACAGGCATTGTCTTTGGTGTAAGTTCTAGGGTACCAATTGATCTGGGGTAAGTGACTGGTCTCTTGGGACTGGAAGCAAGCTGAATGTGATGTGATCTGTGTGTAAATAACCATTTATCACTAGGTCCAGTTTGTCTGGGTGGCCAGGTAGACTGGTGAGTCTAAGGGGATTGTCTAGAACTCCATGTTAAGACTGTTATAGTGATCCAGGAGTTCACATTTGTTACTGGCATGGTGAAATCTAATTCTCAACCACATCGCCAGTTTGAGGTGTCTACCCTATTTTTGACAATCTTCCCTGAGGTAGGCACTCGTGGTTGTGAGTGCTAGACAGCGTGACACACACTCTATTGTAACATAAAATTTTCTAGTATGGAAGGGGAAAGGAGGAATGCTGTACTCCACATGGGAAGAAAGAGCCTTTCAAAAAGGGCAATTCCATGACAAACTCTGTGTAAGTGTAAATCAGGCCCCCTATGTTCCCTTTGCCCCACTCTGGAAAATTAGGCCTATGGGGTCCATTTTCTTTTCGAAGGAAAGCTTTTACTGCAACGCTGAGAATGTGATCTTTGTTCTCTTTAATACAAAATCCCCCTCCCACCCAAAAATAAAAGCATGAATGATATGCAAGTCCAAGATTTACAGTACATCATTCTGAAATAACCAATTTAGCGTTGAGGTTATATGCCCAAATAAATTCAGTATGTTATACATTAAAATGAAGGAAACCAAACCACTATTTCAGCCAATACCCACTGGTATCCTTGGTAGTCTGATTAGGTCATAGAGATTGCAATGCCCTCTTCATTCCCAGAAATGCTCTTTATAAAACAGTGTTTGAGACCCACAAGTCTCAGGGCAGCCTGAGCAAAGCTTGTATTCTTGTTCTGGTCCCCTAATAAGGGCACCAGATCATGGACAGTCAGGCCTAGTGGTCAGAGCAGCAATCAGACCTAGTGGTCAGAGTCTGACTGCCAGAACCCAAGGTCAAAGCAGAGTCAGAGCCAGGGATCAGAGCTGAAGGTCAGAACTGGATTACCTGAGTCAGGGAAGGTAGGAACAGAGCTGGCTCCAAGACAGGAACAAGGCTGGGTGCACAGCTTAGAGTGAGGCCAGCACAAGGAGGCAGAGAATCAGCAGGTGTGTGAACTGAGCAGCCACAAAGCTATTGCTGCTCAGCTTAAGAACCAGCCTGCTGGCTTTTTCAGCCAGTCAGGCAGGGCTGTCCGTCAGGCAGCCAAGCTGACTCATTATGCTGTCAGGAGTACTGAGTAGGTGCAGGGCCTTACTCCCGACACCCCTTTTCTATGGCTAAAGAGCAGCCTTCACTCTCTAAGGCTGTCAATCCTGTAGTTTCACTAGAACAATATTCACTTTCAACAACTGGAAAAAATAAAATAAAAAATGCATTAAAGAGAGTTCCAGGTCCAGTCCTGCAATGCTTACTCATGAGTAGCCCCATTGACTTGATCCTAGAAATAGGCAGAGAAGACAGAATTCAAGTCTATGGCAGACCATACATTTGGATTTATGTACATTTTGTTGTGCACTCAGGTAACACCATTATAAGCATAAGATAAATACCCAGACAGATAGGCAGACAGTAGTGGAACCATTTACATGAGCAGGTATTACAGACTCAAGTAAACATTGCAGGATGGGACTCTATTTTGGTAATATTTAAGAGGATGCTGTCAAGATTGATACTACTACTAATTAATTTGCCTTTAAAATTAGATTAAAATAAAACACTTCCTGATATGGGGCAAAGGAGATATAATCAGCCATACAAACTGCATCTGTGGTAGACTAAAATCATAGTTCCTGAGCTAGATAGTGATTCAACAAAAGCAAACCCAGTGCAACATGCGCTTTGCCAGAATACAAAGGTATGCAAGCCCAACTCACCATCCTGCCACACTTCCTGCTAGTTTTGCTCTTGAGAACTGCCAGGGAGTAAAATGAACAAGAATCTTGCACAGTGAAGAACTTAGAGAGCAGGATTCTCAAAGAGTTTTGATTCCCCATTGTCTGACATGAAGAGAACTGTAAGGATGAGCATAGGGGTGGGATGGTCTGTGTGATCAGAGCACCAAACTCACAGCTGTTGTGAGCTACCTTACAGAAGAGCTAGGAAGTTAATCAGTGTCAGCTCTTTTTTAATCAGGTAATATTTTATTACTATCAGGGAGATATTTAAAAGTCAGTGCAGATTTCAGAAAAGGGGAGGAGGGCAAATACATTTCAGAGTAATCATTCTTGACAGGCCGCTTAATTAGCCAGGGAATTGGGCTTCTTTTGTTTGCTTAACTTACTGTTTTCAGTTTGAGATACACAAATGCTAATCAGTTGCCATAACAACTTCATACATTGTTCTCCAATATACCTTTTATCACATTTTAGAACTGTAATTGCTATGGTCATAGAGTGCAACATTTTAATTGATTCACTCTTGTGCTTTTGCTCTTGGGAAAAGAAAGCTGTTTCTGAACACTGGGAATAATTAAAAGTGTGCAACGCCACACATCAAAAACATCTTATTAGTGATGGGCAAAGCACCATCCTATTAGTAATAATACATCATCTTAGCAGTGATGGGAAAAATCTTAACGATTTGGAGTTCAGCTTTGATTTGGATAAGCACCAAAATATCTGAATCTTTATTCGAACTACCTGAACCTTTTCGGTCTGTAAAACTAGGCTAGAAACCTTGGGTGAACAGTGTTTCTCTTTAGAAATTCTGGCTCTTCTGCTTCTACAAAAACCTAATAGCAGGTCTTCTTTATTTAGGGCCTGATCCAAAGCCCAATGGAACAATTCCTGTTGACTTCAGTGAGTTTCGCTTTCTTCTGAGGTTCTCAGAACTCTTTGCAAAGATAGATATCATCTCAGTTTTACCCGTGGGGAAAGTGAGACACCAAACTGTTAAATGAGTTTTCCATGCTCAAATATTGAGTCATGGCACAGCTAAAAATAAAACTTGTTTCCTGCCTCCTAGCTCTCATTCTGACCATTAGATGTAGAATCTTCCCCAGCCTTTTACTCATTATTTCATTCCTCAGTTTTCTGTCTATAAAGAAGGTGGGGTTTTGTTTGTTTGCTTTGTTTAAGAATTAAACCAATCCATATTTAGGCACCTGAAAAAACTAGCTTCTTTAAAAAAAAATAAAATGTTTAGCACCTAATAATTATCCTGGACTTCACTGGGAGGTGCTGAGGGCTCAGCCCTTTTGAAAACCATGCCATTACCTTCCGGAGAAGATGCTTCTTGCAGAGAAATTAAAATCTAATGACAGATCTTGTTAATTTGATGCACCAATGAACAAGAAGGGTTCTTAGTTAAAAGTAGCAAGAAATTACTTACAAGCACTCAGACAGATCAACCCAGCCTTACAGGGGCAGTAGCGGCGCCAGCTCTTCCGGCGCCCTAGGCGGCGGAAGGTCCCGCCCCCGAAATTCAACGGCCAGCCGGGGCGCCGGCGCCCCCCAAATAGCAGTACCCTAGGCGACCGCCTAGGTCGCCTAATGGGTTGCGCCGGCCCTGTATAGGGGAGCTTTTTCCTTAACACGCAGATGTTTCTCATTCCATTACACAATTCACATGCAGCTTGAACCTGTAAGGAGAGCATTTCCTGTAGCAATGCGATTTGAAAGTTCTATTCTATTACCAATTGTTGCCTATCAGATCACCGTTTTCCCTAATACAGTTTGAAAGACAAGCCATAAATAGGAAGAGATTTCTGTATCATAATGGGATGATTATACTGCACATTTGTTTTCACTAATGTAAAATAAAATGCCAACAAAATAAATTGCAGCAACATAATGAAAAGTACAAGTGACTATATAGAGAAAATTTCTGGATTCTGCAGAGAAGAGAAAGTTGTTTTTCAACATGAACTGTGGTTAACCTCAAAATGCAGCTGGATATTTTTCTGTGCTTTTCCAAAACCTTTCAAGCCTGCAGGATTCGGAACAGGTGCACTACTTTGACTTCAGAGCAGATACGCTGAAGTCATTGCTCGGAAATAACATGGCTTCTACTGACTCAGAAAGTGGATTACTATTTTCAAGAAAAGGTCACCATCAATCTCCCTTTTTAAATTGGCTCATTTTGCATTTACTACTGTTAACCAAGATAATGTCATTTTGTAGTGCAAAAATCATCCAGCTTCATTCTACCTGTGTTACGTGGTAGAGCTCTAAAATCCAAGAACAGACATGCAAAATGGAAAAAAACCTTCATCATAACAAAATATCTCATGGCAGAACAGTGTCCCAGTGACTTAATGTGACCTCTCTATTTTTAGCTATTTTCATTTAGAATCTTAGCTCAATGAAATTAAATTCCATGATCTCATGGATCTCATTATCACACATGAAAACTGACAATTATGGGGATGCTCTTGAATTGTACTGTAGCTTGCCCTATTACTGGCACGGTTTTCTGCACAAATATTTCTGATTAAGTTCATCCCACAGGCCAGAAGGCAGAGATAGTTCACAATGGTTGCCTAGCAGCTTCCACTTAAGGGTTGCTAAGAGACAATGCCAGAACAATTACCTCCAATTACTCTAGCCCCACACAGCACAGCCTATATAATTAGTTTGACCTGGGTGGGCAAGCCCCACCACTTCTTGAAACTTCTGGGCCTTATATAGACTGTTCTTAGTGGTGTCAGATGACAGAACAAGGAGCAATGGTCTCAAGTTGCAGTGGGGGAGGTCTAGGTTGGATATTGGATATTTGGTTTCCATATCCAACCATAGCTCCATCCTCTTTGGAACCTCCCTTCAGGTAGTTGAAGGCTGCTATCAAATCCCCCCTCACTCTTCTCTTCTGCAGACTAAATAACCTCAGTTCTCTCAGCCTCTCCTCATAAGTCATGTGCCCCAGCCCCCTAATCATTTTTGTTGCCCTCCGCTGGACTCTCTCCAATTTGTCCACATCCTTTCTGTAGTGGGGGCCCCAAAACTGGATGCAGTACTCCAGATGCGGTCGCACCAGTGCCGAATAGAGGGGAATAATCACTTCCCTCAATCTGCTGGCAATGCTCCTACTAATGCAGCCCATTATGCCGTTAGCCTTCTTGGCAACAAGGGCACACCGCTGACTCATATCCAGCTTCTCATCCACTGTAATCCCCAGGTCCTTTTCTGCAGAACTGCTGCTTAGCCAGCCTGTAGCGATGCATGGGATTCTTCCATCCTAAGTGCAGGACTCTGCACTTATCTTTGTTGAACCTCATCAAATTTCTTTTGGCCGAATCCTCCAATTTCTCTAGGTCACTCTGGACCCTATCCCTACCCTCCAGCGTATCTACCTCTCCCTCCAGCTTAGTGTCATCTGTGAACTTGCTGAGGATGCAATTCATCTCATCATCCAGATCATTAATAAAGATGTTGAACAAAACTGGCCCAAGGACCGACCCCTGGGGCACTCCGCTTGATACTGGCTGCCAACTAGACACTGAGCCGTTGATCACTACCCGTTGAGCCTGACAATCTAGCCAGCTTTCTATACACTGTGACGGGGCAAGGCCAGATGGCTATAGTAAAGTAATGGGAAACAGATATATTAGCCACAGGCTAAACAAATCCCTGTGACCAGGATAAGCAAATGGCAGCTGCTCAAGGTCAATTAAGACACCTGTGGCCAATTAAAATCTTTCCAGAAGGCAGGGAGGACAGCTAGATTGATTGGGACACCTGAAGCCAATCGGGCTGGCCGAAAATAGTTAAAAGCCTCCCAGTTAGTCAGGTGGGTGTGCATGTCAGGAGCTGTAGGAGGAAGCTGTGCTGTTGGAGAGACTGAGCAGTACAAATCATATCAGGCACAAGGAAGGAGGACCTGAGGTAAGGGTGAAGTGGATCTTGAGGAAGTGGGGGCTGCTGTGGGAAAGTGGCCCAGGGAATTGTACGTGTCCTGTTTCTAAAATGTCAGCTACCATAGCTGATACTATTAGGGTCCCTGGGCTGGAGCCCAGAGTAGAGGGCGGGCCCTGGCCCCCTCTTTGCCCCCCGATTAATCACCGAGACTGGGAGACAACAGAGACTGTGCAAGGGAGGATAGCTTCTCCTCACCTCCCTTGCTGGCTTATGATGAAAATGGCTCAGTAGGCTGTGACCCTTGCCTCTAGAGAGAGAAGGGCCATGTGGAGGGTCACAGTGAGCCTCTGAGGCTAGTGAAATCTGCCAGGAAATGTGAGACCCACAGAGACAAGGACAGAGCTTTGTCGCACCATATTATAGTCCATTAATCTAATCCATACTTTTTTTACTTGCTGGCAAGAATACAGTGGGAGACCGTATCAAAAGGTTTGCTAAAGTCAAGATATATCACGTCCACTGCTTTCCCCATATCCACAGAGCCAGTTATCTCATTATAGAAGGCAATCAGGTTGGTCAGGCATGACTTGCCCTTGGTGAATCCATGTTGACAGTTCTTGATCACCTTCCTCTCCTCCAAGTGCTTCAAAATGGTTTTCTTGAGGACCTGCTCCATGATTTTTCCAGGGACTGAGGTGAGGCTGACCAGTCTGTAGCTCCCGGGTTTTCCTTTTCCCCTTTTTTAAAGATGGGCACTATATCTGCCTTTTTTCAGTTGTCCGGGACCTCCCCCGATTGCCACAAGTTTTCAAAGATAATGGCCAATGGCTCTGCAATCACATCAGCCAATTCCCTCGGATGCATTAGATCTGGACCCATGGACTTGTGCATGTCCAGCTTTTCTAAATAGTCCTTAACCTGTTCTTTCACCACTGAGGGCTGCTCACCTCCTCCCCCTACTGTGTTGCCCAGGACAGCAGTGTGTGAGCTGACCTTGTCTGTGAAGACTCAGGCAAAAAAAGCATTGAGTACTTCAGCTTTTTCCACATCATCTGTCACTAGGTTGCCTCCCCCATTCATTAAGGGTCCCACACTTTCCCTGACCTTTTTCTTGTTGCTAAAATGCCTGTAGAAACCCTTCTTGTTACCCTTCACATTCCTTGCTAGCTGCAACTCCAATTGTGTTTTGGCCTTCCTGATTCCACCCTGCATGCTTGAGCAATATTTTTATACACCTCCCTAGTCATCTGTCCAAGTTTCCACTTCTTGTAAGCTTCGTTTTTGTGTTTAAGCTCACCGAAAATTTCACTGTTAAGCCAAGCTGGTCACCTGCCATATTTGCTATTCTTTCCGCACATCAGGATAGTTTGTTCCTGTGCTCTCAATAAGGCTTCTTTAAAATACAGCCAGCTTTCCTGGACTCGTTTCCCTCTCATATTAGCCTCCCAGGGGATCCTGCCCATCAGTTCCCTGAGAGAGTCAAAGTCTGCTTTTCTGAAGTTCAGGGTCTGTATTTTGCTACTCTCCTTTCTTCCTTTTGTGAGGATCCTGAACTCAACCATCTCATGGTCACTGCTGCCCAGGTTGCCACCCACTTCTACTTCCCCTACCAATTCTTCCCTAGGATAGGACCCCAGTGCTTACTCTCCCCCTGCATTTCCCCCTTGTCCCTACCCAGCTCTCTTTCCCTATAAAGCAGTGGTCTCCAATCTTTTTAAGCACAAGATCACTTTTTGAATTTAAGTGCAACCCAGGATCTGCCACAAAGAAAATGTAGAAATAACAGTAATCACACAAACTCAAACACCCTTGCCCTGCCCTGAGGCCATGTCCCTGCCCCGCCCCTTCTCTGAGGCCCCTACCCCACTCACCCATTCCCCCTCCCTCCGTCACTTGCTCTCCCCAACCCTCACTCACTTTCACGGGGCTGGGATGGGTGCAGGAGGGGGTGCAGCATCCGGGCTGGGGCCGAGGGGTTCAGAGTGTGGGAGGGGCTCTGGGCTCCAGGCTGGGGCAGGAGGTTGGGATGCAGGAGGAAGTGTGGGGTGCTGACTCCGGGAGGGTGCTCAGGGCTCAGGCAGCAGGTTGGGGTGCAGGAGGGGGTGCAGGGTGCAGGCTCTGGGAAAGGGTTGGAGTGCAGGGGGGGCTCATGACTGGGGCAGAGGGTTGGGGTACAAGGGGGGGTTCGGACTCTGGCTGGGCGCTGCTTATCTCAGGCAGCTCCCAGGCGGTGGTGCAGCAGGGTTAAGGGAGCCTGTCCTGGCCCTGCACCGCTCCCAGAAGCAGCTGGCATATCCGGAAGTGGTTCCGGGGGAAGGGGCAGGTGGCTCTGAACGCTGCCCCCGTCCACGGGCACTGCCCCCACAGCTCCCATTGGCCATAGTTCCCCATTCCCGGCCAATGGGAACTGCGGGTGGGGATGGGGGTTGCCTGCAGGCGAGGGCAGCACACTGAGACCCCTCCCTCCCCCCCCCGGAGCCACTGCCGGACATGCCGGCCGCTTCCGCAAGCGGCGCGGGGCCAGTGCAGGCAGGGAGCCTGCCTTAGTCTTGCTGTGCCACCAGACTGTTAGCGGCCAATCTCCTGGTTTGGCTGCAGGAGGGTTGGCAACCCTAGACTGAGATCAACTGTCAGAAGCTCCACGATCGACCAGTCGATCGCAATCTACCAGTTGGTGACCACTGCTATAAAAAGAATGACTGCAGCGCCCTTCCTGCTCTCACTTCCTGGCTTTACACTCCTAGCCCAGCTGGGCTTCACCTGCCATTAATGCTTATCAAGCCCTGGTTCTCCTCCAGGTGAAGCATCTAAGGTTAATTTGCCCCCCCCGGCTCCACTAAGCTGCTCAGGGCTTGTGTGGGATGGACACCCCATCGCACCCTCTTTCCCTGCTGATTAGCCAGCTAGTCTCACAGTCCCCATCCCTAAGAAATCACAGGTGATTCTGGGTGTGATCATCCCCACCCACACACACATTAGAAATGTCCCTCCCCATCCTCTGGGTTCTGCTCTGCTCCCCCGTATAGATTCTGTGTGCCCCTTTAACATAGATTCTGTGTCCCTCCCTGCCCCATGCAGGCCAAGTGCATTCCCCACTGCCACATGAAACCCAGGCTTCCTCATCACAGATTCTGGGTGTCCCCCCTCCCTCCAGGCTAATTCTGCATGTGTTCCCAAGCTCCTGGCCCCCAACCCCTGTTCAAACTCTGAGTGTTCTTCCATTGCCCCAAAGATCATGTTTCCCCCATTGATCCACACAGACCCCGCCTTCTGTCCCAGAATCATGGCAGCAGCTACTCCCTCTGAGCCCAACTAGCCCATCTCTCCCCCGAGACCAGTAACAGCATGGCCTGGCAGAGACCTGTCCTCTCTGCCCAGCCCCCAGCTAGGTGGAGGTCAGAACTATGGGAAAAATCCCTCCAGCCACAACAGGCTGGGGCTGTAGACACCTGGAAAATCCAGGAGACCCCCCCAACTAGGGTCATGACTCTTGGATGCTAGTTCCCGTTTACTGTTTCCCCAGGCCTTGGCCTATCCTAGCCCAGAGGTAAATATGTCACTGATTAACCCAAAGGGTTAATTGTTCCCCTCTTTACTATCCTACGAAGCCTAAAGACGTACTCAGTGACTACTGTTTCCCAGTGTAGCTCACTCCGTTAGATCACTTGAGTTCTCCTGTGGGTTTAGCAGAGCTGGGCCCAAGCAGCCAGTCCCGGATCCAAGCTGCCTCAGTATTTTTCGATTTATTTTAATTTTATTGCACTGCAAATTGTCAAGTCACATAGAAATAAGCCTATGCAATAAATGCACTGTGATGATAGACGAGCACCCATGCCAAGCTGCACCCCACCTTTTACTGTTATGGTGCTGGCTGCTGGTAGACTCAGCATGCTTCCTTTATGCCAAGGGCACTGGAATTTTGTAAAAATGCCCCATGCCAGCAGAGCTGTGATTTTTCAAACAAGGGGTTGTTTCTTATTTCACTTTGGCTCAAGGGAGCCAGGTTTTCTAAAGCAGCATGAGGAACTCCTGAGCTTCTCTTGCCATTCAGCAGCAGTAACTCTGGCTGAATAAAATGAGACCCCGACAGATGCCACAGCTGCATTCAGTCATCCTCGAGCAAAGGGCATGGCTCTGTCTTGGCCCTACCACTGAATATTCAAATTGCACCACAGGGTGGGTAGCAGAGCTCTGAGGGTACATGGAAGGGATAATATGTAGGGAATGTTCTAGGTCACTAGCCAGCAGAGGGGTGAGGTTCTGGAACAGCCTCCCAATAAGAGTTGTGGGAGCAAAGAACTTGATTCATTTTAAGAGATGGACAAATGTCTGAGTGGGATTATATGATGGGGTTGCTTGTGCTTTGGGGGGGAAAGGCTCCAAAGCCCTGGGAGTCCCCTCCCCTCCCATTAATGCTTTGTTTCCAAAGCTCATGCTTCAGGATTTTAGCTGGTCACATGCAGAGTTCAGGAATGGATTTTTGCCCCCATTGTATTTTGGGGTTTTTTGGGGTTTTTTTTGCTCTACTTCCTCTGAGGCATCAGAGATGGCCACAGCTAGAGATAGGACACGGGGTGGGGCTCTGAGAGGGCACTGAGCATTCTCTCTCTCTCAGGTTCTTGGTTGGCTGGTTCTTTCTTACATGTCCCAGGTCTAACTGATCACCATAGGTAGGATTGGAGGGAATTTTCCTCCAGGTCATATTGGCAGCGAGTTTGGGGGGATTTCTCATTCCTCTGCAGGGCATAGGTCACTTGCCAGGATTATCTGGGTATGTCTCACTTAATTATTTCCCTGCTATTGCACTGGTACATCTCTGCCGAGCCTCTGCTTGTGACTCATACTAGTGTAGTTTCCTGTGAGATGTAATATTTTCATCTAATTTTGGTCATTGGGTTGAGTGTGCGGATGGTAGGTGGTGGTGGCTTGTGATATTAGGAGATCAGACTAGATGACCTCATGGTCTCTTCAGGCCTTAAACCCTCTGACTGTGGGAGGCAGCCAGACTGGGACTGGAGCATGGCAACATTATCTCTTTGCAGTGAGGACATTTCATGCCCAAATCATGAAGAAAAAGAACATTAGGAACTTTTCTGACACACTTGTCCCAGAGCTAACAGACTGTCCATGCCTCAGGGATAGTTATGCTCCATTGATGGATCTCATTGTTTTGCAGTAATGACTATAGCCAGCCACAGGCATAAGTAAATTACAATTTGTCACTACCAGTATCAGTCACTCAATCATTAAGGTTGTAACTAGTTTCCCAGTACAAGCTATTTTTGGGTCCTCCTCTTACTTCTTCACCGATGTCATTTGTGCTTAAAAGTTTTCACGTGTTGCTTGCAGCCCCCAGAGGCCCAGCAGACAAGCCACTTCTGAGGTTTAGGAAAAACAGGTGTAATTCTCCATGAAAGTTCTTGTCATTCTTGTTTGTTATTACTGAGGTTTTGCTCGAGCCCTAAGCATAAGTCACAGTATGAACCAAAGACTGTGAACCAAAGTAGGCCTGGCTTTGGCAAAGTAGCAATCCATCAGGTATTAGCTAAAGCCAAGCAAGCACATTCCTGAGCTGAGAGGATAGTACAGGAACACCCAGAGCTCTCACGTAACTGCATAAACACATTCCTAGGAGATGGTACAGGGACACACAGACCCCTTGTAAGATAAGGAGGGGATGACTAGATAAGGGACGAGGATGTTTTGTTTAAACTAGCAGGTACAGGATAGTAAAGTATATGGAATGTAATATGTAACTTGCTTTTATTATGTATAAAAGGAGAAGTCATTAGAGGGGTATCTTTGCACTCACCGAGGGAGCAGCATCCTGGTGCACTGACTGAGCGGGTACCATTGTTGCGGGCATACATACGTTAGTGCAGTGCTTCTCAAAGTCAGGCTGCCGCTTGTTCAGGGAAAGCTCCTGGCTGTCCGGCCGGTTTGTTTATCTGCTGCGTCCGCAGGTTCGGCCGATGGCGGCTCTCACTGGTCTTGGTTCGCTGCTCCAGGCCAATGGGGGCTGCGGGAAGCGGCGGCCAGCACATCCCTCGGCCTGTGCCACTTCCCGCAGCCCCCATTGGCCTAGAGCAGCGAACTGCCGCCAGTGGGAGCCGCGATCGGCCGAACCTGCGGACGCAGCAGATAAACAAACCGGCCCGACCGCCAGGAGCTTTCCCTGAACAAGTGGCGGTCTGACTTTGAGAAGCACTGTGTTAGTGTACCTTAGGGTGACCAGACAACAAATGGGGATGGGGTGGGGGGGGTAATAGGCACCTATATAAGACAAAGCCCTGAATATCAGGACTGTCCCTATAAAAATCGGGACATCTGGTCACCCTAGTGCAGTGCTTCTCAATCTTTCCAGACTATTGTATCCCTTTCAGGAATCTGATTTGTCTTGCATACCCCAAGTTTCACCTCACTTAAAAACTACCTGCTTACAAAATCAGACATAAAAATACGAAAGTGTCACAGTACATTGTTACTGAAAAAATGCTGACTCTCATTGTGTGTATGAAATTGTAGTTTGTACTGACTTCGCAGGTGCTTTTTGTGTAGCCTGTTGTAAAACTAGGCAAGTATCTAGATGAGTTGGTGTAGCCCCTGAAAGACCTCCGCGTACCCCCAGGGGTACACGTACCCTGATTGAGAACCACTTCCCTAGTCTACCTGTAACCACTGAGCCAGGGTGCTAGGACCGTGCTTCATAGACCATAAATCTGGCCAATTGCCTCTGCCACTGAACCGAGCCTGTGGTCTTTCTTTATGAAAAACATCGAATCAGCAGTTGCACCCACCACTAGCGCAGCTGCCATCGGCGCCCCAGAAACTGAGCAGCCGTAGCAACGTTGCAGCAATAACAACATTCCGCACCATGAACAAACAGTTACAGTTCTCAAAAATGCTTAGGTCTAGAAATGTCAAACATGTATCAGTCAAGAGTCTTTGATGGGATGTAGTGCATGGGGCTAGCTCTAGCAAGCCTGGATACCTGTTTAGAAGTTCTGCATTCTGAATCTTTGAATGCTCCATCAAGTTTTGGCAGACTTTACAAAGTTCACCAGTGCCCCTCTCGAAAAAAGGACTAAGTGTATACTTAAGCCCATGATTAACAGCTGAAGTCAATGGGACTCCTCTGATGGTTAAAGTTATGTGCTTTGCTGTGTCTGGTTAACTTTATTGAATTCGCCAAACATCTGATGGCATTTATAAAGGTCTCTCTAAGTCTGGCAGACTAACACACAAGAGTCCAGGTTATTACATTCCTTAACTGTGCTAAAGTAATTGGTCCCAGAGCAGAAAAGTAATTAATTATACAGGGTAAAAGACATGCTGCAGGATATGGTATGCCTCAGAGGTTCCACTGGACCTACAGCTCTGCATCCACTGACTTGTAAAGTACATTGGTGGGCTGGTAACAGCAATTCTTACACAATACTATTGAAAAAGTTAAGGAAATTCCTCGTTAAAAAATAAACGTTGTTATGCTTTTTTGGCACTTAGATACCATGGTGATGGAAGCATTCGCCAGGCAGACAAACAAACAGATGATGGATGGGAAGACAGATAAATTTGTAAGTTAGTAATAATAGCATAAGGACAAAAGTATTAAAACCTTTTCTTAGAAAGCCAAACAATTCTTAATTAAAAGTATGCTTACAAGACTGCAGGATCATCAATCCATCGAGAGAACAAACAGACAGCTGAAAACTTAGTCTAGCAGAAATTTTGCCTTAGCTGTGTACAGCCTTAAAGGGGAAGACAAAGAGAACTTTTCAATGGATTGTATGAACAAAACTCTTCTTCCAGAACCCAGGGAAGAGGGTCAATTTAGGTGTGTCAATGGACACAAAAGCCAAGAAATTGATTAAAGGGAACTCTTTAAACTCAAAATTCAGATTCTTAAAAGGACAACCCAGTTTATAATTGCCACAAACCAAAAAGTGGAAGCTTAGCCTTACTACTGAATGGGAGGAGCTGATAGCATAAAACTGCTCCAGATGACAAAACATCAAAGGGAAAATATTCCATCCACTTGAGATGTCATAGGATGGCAAGCTAGACAACAGGATCCGGACAGGACACTCTGGTATTTGCAGCAAGATCATTTGATGGCTGGTGCCTGGGGGTGGAAGAGAACATTTCCTGAACACACAGATCGTAACTGAAGGAGTTTTATGCTCCGATGGTAGGCTGGCCTTATGGCTACGGATACAGAAGGGTGTGGTCAGATGTTTGGCTGTGTGTGTGTAGGTTGGCTGTGTGTTTTCTGCATACTGTACTGACTCTGGCCAGATAGCCTGTACAGCAGGCCCCAATCAAACTGCCCAGTAAATCCACAGACTCGGTTCGTACCAAAGGAACTTGGTCAGGTTGGTCATCAACGGAGCATGGTCCTAATGTCCTGGCTCAATGATGACAGGTACACTAACACATGTATGACCGTTGCAATGGACTAGCTCAGTTAATGGTGGGACTTTCCATTATCCCCGAGGCCAGCCAAAGACACTGCCTCTGAGATACATCTTTATACACAAATACAAACAAGTTACAGATCACCCCTGACATCTCTAGGTGCCACCCTCTGATGTATTTGTTGGTTTGATCAAAACATCTCTATCCGTCATGCCGTCATCCTGACCTTATAATTAGGATGGGTCAATGTGTTCCTGTTATCTTTGGGGAATGTGCTGGTATCAAGGTATTCTAGTACCACCCTTCTGGAATGTGCTTGGGTGAGTGCTCTGTGCCCAGCACCTCTTAGGAATATATGTTTTTGCAATATCAGCCCTGTGCTTGCCAAATTCTGTGAGCAGGGCCTGCCTCTTGCTCACAAACTGACTTTGCTTCAGAAAAGTTTTGACCACTACTTTAGTTCAGGCCTCATACCAGGCCTGTGAAACAAGGCCTTATGTTTCAGGCCCTCTTCTTACTACAAAGGGTATGAATGAACTGATGGTGTGAAGTGCAAGCAAGTGGGAGAGGGCGTACCTCTCTACTGCTTACATTGCTGGGGGTTGTCGGATTTTGGTGAAATGATAGGAAGTGACAGTCAGAAACCCAAGATCAGGGGCATAGAAAGTTGAGCAATGATGAATAAAAGACATTGGCTTTTGTTAGAGCCTAAACCAAAGCCGCAGATCCAAACCCAGAAGGTGCAGGTGAGGATGGTTCAGAAAACAGGCCAGGATCTGAAATTCACAGCTGTTCTCTAGCTCAGTGAGTCCCCAACTCCAAACACCCTTTATACATTGGGAGATTCCAGATCTCGATTTGAATTTGGCAACAGTGACCCATCTCTACTCTTAGGTTTGGGAGCTAACATCTAATTGAATGTTGTATCAAGCCATGAAACAGTCACCTCTGACTTTTTTCTGCCTCGATTCTGACTTGCGGTTGCTGTTCTTCGTGGATGTGAGTATGGAAAGAAATAAACCAATAACTAAGGGTTTTCCCCCTCACTACTGTTACTAGAGACCCTGAAATTGTCCCTGAATCCTGGAGCAAAGTGGTGTTCCTGGGGACTGGTTGCTACACCTCTTAGCACAAAGATAAGTGATTTTGTACAAGTGTGGATTAATAGTCAGGTGGCTCAAAATGAGTGCTGGGGGTGGGAAGAAGGGAAGTCCTTGAAATAGACTCTGCAAACACAACCGTGTACTCTTTGGAAGAGAAGCACTTTGCAGAGGGAAGTCAGTGTGCACTCCAGATTTTAAAGGTATGATGGGAGGCATATGCTGCTATTTATTTTGAAGTTGCAATATGGATTTATTAGTGAAAGCTAATGTATTTAATATCTTACCAATGAGTTTAAGTGTTTGCTGCAGTACATACACATTACTTGTGTGTAACTTGACGGGTTTTGGGAGATGTTAGGATGCTAAAATTATCTCTGATTCTCAAAAAACAGATCTAGAAGGCTATAGGGGGCTAATTACAGGCTGACTACTGTAACATTAGCCTATATTGATCTAGGGCACATTCACTCCGAGTCAATGTAGCTAGGTCTGATGGAAGACAAAGGGTCAAAGTCTGCCTTTGATTATACATGTACAACTTTCACTGTCTTTGGTGGAAATTGTACACACAAGTGAGGGGAGAATTTGGCCCTGAATATGAATGCGAGTGTGTGCGCACATTTAACAAATATGTGGGGTATCTTCTCTCTTCGTTACTGGTTTGAATTCAATCCCTGATGAGGTGGTATGATGAAAATCACTACCACTTGATAGGCAGTTTGTCTCTATGTTGGGTGATCTCTGTCCATTTCTTAGTAGACAGGGATCCACATAACTGAAAGACACCATCATGATTGGCAGTCTCAACAGCAAAGCTAAGGTTTACTTCTTTCACCACCATTCATTTATAGCCTGAATTTAGAGGTGCTGAGAATTTGTAATGGAAGTCAAGGGAAATGCAGATGCCACGCACCTGTAAAAAATCAGGCTTTTCTTTTTGCTTTAAGCATCTATTATGCGCAACAGCTATTAAGCGTATGGTCCATAGGACTTTTCAAGCAGACAACTTTTCCACAGTACTGACTGCTATGGAACCTGTCACACAATCACTGTAACATTAAGGTTGAGAATCTAACTCTAAAAGGTAGGAAGTTCAAAGCTACAAGCACAGCAGCTTCACCAGCAGTAATTCAGTACCACACCTTGCACAGATCGGGCCAAATTCAACCCTGGTGGTAAATAGGAACAACTCCATTTACTTCAATAGGAGCTGCAGGGGGACTCAGCACTTATGAAAAATCAGAACACTGACTTAGGATCCCAACTATAAATTTAGGAGCCTAACTTTAGATTTGAAAATCTGAGACATGAAATTTTATCTGTCTTAGGTACTACCATTCCCATAGTATCTGAGCACCTCACAACCTGTAAAGTATTTATCCTCACAACACCCCTGCGATGTAGGGAGGTGCTATTATTCCCATTTTACAGATGGGAAATGGAGGCACAGAAAGACTAAATGACATGCCCACGGTCACGCAGGAATTCTGTGGTGAAGCAGGAAATTCAACTCAGGTCCCCCAAATCCCAAGGTAGAGCCCTCACCATTAGACCATCCTTCCTCCCTTTATGCCTTAATAAAGTTCTGTCGTGCAGTACTGTGGCTGCTATGTGCCCATAATTTTAAATTCCTGTCCCTTATGCATTTACATCCTCAATGGTAACAGTGCATTAGCATCATTGAATGCCCTGGTTCTTTTTAATGGTGTTTGTACTGACTTGGGATTCCACGACTGCACCGAATGGGTCTGTTTCTGATCTTAGTTTGACACAGTGTAATTCCATTGGGCCAGATTCTCATCTCCATAACATTGACTTCAGTGGAGCCAGCCCAGATTTGCACCAGCAAAATGAAAAGCAAAATCTGAGCCCACTGAACTTCAATCTGCTCTCAGTCACCCTGGGGCACATCAGAAGGAGCTCCATTGGGTAACCAGACCGCTTCCAGGACGATCCAGACATGCAGACCTGCAGTTGTGACCAGGCACTTTTGTTTAAGCTGCAGTTGTTGGCAATGCCACACCTCACCTAAGGCTTCACGCTGCCTGCAAATGGACTCACTTTGGCTGTGATCTCACCCTGCCTGGGTTCACTGTGCATGAACAGTTGGGCCATTGAGTTTAACTGGCAGGAACATTCAGAGAAAGGGAAGGTCAGAATCACACAGACTGGATTTTAAAGCCATACACAAGTATTCCCAGTGCTTGTGCAGCCTCCATACAAGTGTGACTCACTGCCTGGCATGCCCCCTTGTGGCTGAGCACACCAGAGCAGGCTCTCCTCCTTTTGCATCCACGCTGACAGTCACTCCAGCCCTGCAGTCACCCACCTCTTCTTTCAGCTCAGCCTTCCGGCCAGGTCACAGGTAGCGTCCCATCCCTCCCAGGGTAAACAAATAGCCTAACAAACAATAGTCTGCCTGCCTCAGGCTGGGTCCACAGTTGACTCACTAGTCCTTACCCCTGCTATAAGGGGTTTCAATAGACTGTGCCCCTTGCCAAGGGGATCTGCTTCACCCTCCATGGTGGGCCCATAGGGGAACCCAGGCCTTCCCTCTCCTCCGGGTTCCCATCCAGGGACTGTTTCACAGGCCATCAAGGCCTGGTTCCATTGACTCTTGCTGCCTCTCTGGACCGCTTCCTACTTTGCCCTGTCTTGGCACTGACAGACAGCCATCTGCTCTCCTTCCCAGTCAGCCCCCACTGGAGCCAGTTAATCCCTTTTAACTCCTCAGTCCACACACCATGTGTAGCAGGGCAGGGCGGATTGAGTTCTCAGGCGCTCATTAACCCCTTCTGAACACAAGGCTGGCCATACTGGGTCAGACCAATGGTCCATCTAGCCCAATAACCTGTCTGCCAGCAGTGGCCAATGCCAGGTGCTTCAGAGGGAATGAACAGAACAGGCAATCATTGAATGATTCATCCATTCCCAGCATCTGGTAGTCAGAGGCTAAGGACACTCAGAGCATGGGGTTGCACCCCTGACCACCTTCGCTAATAGATCCATCAAAGTCTATCCTCCATGAACTAATCTAGTTCTCTTTTGATCCCCCTTATAGTTTTAGCCTTCACAACATCCCCTGGCAATGAGTTCCACTGGCCTAACGTGGGTTGGCCCATGCCATCACGCACACACACCTTTCCTTCGCTGAGCTGTAGAAAAAGGGCCTAGTCAGACTGGGACATCTTGCACTAGTGTGCACATGTAGAATGCACGTGCTCAGGAGAGGGAACATGCTCAGCTGAGTGCAGTCGAGATCCTGTGTCAGCTGGTTAGTTCTCAGGCTGTTGGTTGGGCAGTGCAGAGCCACCAAATGCATTATGTGCCTCTGTGATTGGTCTTAAGCCAAATCTGGCAAGTTACAGGTAGGATGCCTGTTAGATCTTCTGGATCAGGAGAGGGCTTTTCCATCCTGCTTTCACTGGGTCAAAGAAAGAGTTCTCGCAGGGAAGTTGGTAGGCATGCCGAGCAGATGACTGTACCTCCTTGGAGAGCGTGAGGCAACCTTTGGAGACAGCAGGACCTGTTCAGCTAGAAAATGGATTGTAATTCACCTTGAATTTGTACCATTTGCGTATCAGTTGGAGGAGGGGGTAACTATCAGTGACGGGAAGGTCTCTGCTGACACTGGCTCTGAGCAATGGGGTTTTAGTGGCTGTCTTGCTCCTGTGACTGCCCAAGATGTCTTCAGCTTTGTCTCACTAGAGATGGTCACTGGGAAGAGATGGGAGCTCCTTTTCCCTACATGGAGTCACAAGGACTCAGGAACAGTGGGTTTCAGGACGATATCACGGTTTTGTTTTCCATACAACGAACTCTCTAAAAAAAAAACCATGTTAAATGTCATGTTCTTTTTTTAAAGGAACCCATAGTTCTTCTCTAATTAAAGGATCACACCCACTGAACTCAGAGTTTGTCATTTTGGCTGATCATTTTTACCCAGCACAGAGGGATTCACTACTCCAGTGATTAGCTAAATCCAATGTAGTTGTGCACAGCAACCTGCTCTTCTGCTATACTTTCTGGCTCAGGGACCAGAAACAAGATCAAGTGACTTATCTAGCCCATCGTGACTAGCCTATGCAGATCAAATAGAGAATAAATTCAGAGAGCTCCTAGAGATAATAAATACATCAATCAATAAATCACCAAACCCATTGTTGGATAGTTTCATAACGAGTGCATTTGAGGAAATTGAGATCTGGTCATGGATACGTTGCTGGCAGAAAGAGGTTATGTTAAGCAGACAAATTATTCATGGCAAGTTACTCAACTCTACTACTAATTATTCAGTTAGCTTCTGCCTAGTTATGATGCTGCTGCTTCTTTCTCTTATACAGATGCACTTCTTGAGCTTCCTTCTTACCTTTGTCATTGCAATGACCTTATCCAGTGCCCAGTGTTTTTATGAACCCATCCCAGACAAGCATGTATCCAACAAAAGAGGTAGGAACCGCAAACCCTCAACTATTCCATGTTCAGCATTGTAGAAGGCACTTACAATAGAATATAAGGCCAGGCTGGTTTTGTCCATTTTAGTCACTGTCCATTCACTGTAGGTGGGGAGGGAAGAAGGGCATGAAACAATAGGATGGAATGAGGGCAGGGTAGTAAATTCACCCTGGGAAAAATGGGGAGCATCAGGACAAGCATTCAGAAAGGTTTCTCCCCCCCTCCAGTTTAATGAAGGATGTTAGACTCTCAGGGGGTCTGGTTCAGGATCCTAGCTTTGGTTCACTGGCGGTAACAGTCTCCATATTAACTGGAGCCAATCTACTGTGTTGCATTTTCCTGGAGACAGAAAGCAACCTTGGAAACAAAGCAGAAGCCCAAGATCTTCAGGTCCATCCATGGAGCTCCTGGTACTGCTCAGGATGGATAGGGGCAAAGGTGAGATTAGTCACCTCTGCCATCCTCTGATCTGGGGTCAACTTGTCCTGGGCTATGCCTGAAGGCTGCCCCAATTTGTGTAGGTTGCCTACAACTGCTGTTCTGGCACCCAAGAGATCCCTAGACACAGGGAAACTGGTGGCCCAGAAGGGGCTGGTGTAGGAGCCACTATGCTAGCTGAGGACTCCATTAGGCAATTAACAAGGGTCTGTGCCGGTAGGGGTGAATTTGGACTAGTAGGTTTACCACGATATACATGGCTTACATTGGCTCATAGGCATGCCATGTCATGTCACACTTTAGTAAACTTCTTATTTGCTGCTAAGTGGTCAGAGGTGTGCAACACCTGCAGTGGGAGCCCTTTGAGGAAGGCAGTTGGGGCTAGGACAGAGGGTGGAGTTATTTCCAGGTAGGTTATTCTTATTTATGCACCAGTCTGCACCCAGATTTTGGCACAAAATTCAAGCTCAAAGCATATACACACACTAATATACATTTTCAATTCTGTATTTTCACAAGTTGTATTATGTCTCATCTATCCAGGCTGCTTTAGGGATGGAGAGATGCATGACTTTGGGGTCTACTGGTACACCAAGGATTGCTTACGCTGTTATTGCACCCGAGAAGTAGTGTCCTGTTGCAACATGTGAGTGAAAAAAAATAAATTATTGGGTTATTTGGTTTGGACAAACACTCTTCATGGCACGCACCCCCCCCCCCTAAAGAATACAGCTCTACTGCTTATCTAACATACTACAGTAATAGCACCAGATAAGTACAGTATCTAAATATCTCACAATCTTTAGTGTATCTATCTTCAGCTACCTTCTGCTCCCAGTGAGGTAGGAATATACTACTATCCCCATTTTACAGATGGGGAATGGTGGCACAGACAGAGTCAGAGGCTAGGTCTTCCCAATCCTAGCCCTAGCCCCTGGACGGTCCTTCCTCTCTGCCCTCAGAGAATAGAAAAAGAGGCTAAACCAACCCTGAACTTTGCAGGAGTGGCTCAGGCTCAGAAGCAAAATTCCAGATCAGAATTTCACAACTGGCTTCTTTCTTCATAAGAGGCTGAGCCAAAACCCAGGATCAGAACAGCCATAAACATCAGGGGTCCAAAACCCAGAACTGGGTCCAGATCCAGCTTTTATGGCTCAGACCCATCTCTAGTGAAGAACATGGAAAGTCACTTCAAACAGATGCCATAATGGGCCAGCAGATTGCAATATGCTCAGAGTCCCGTGTGATTCTGGCTGTGTCCCCATTTTCAAGAATCACAACCTGGTCAGAACAGCAAGACCTGAACCATTGTTCTTTGGTATTTGTATTACCATAGCTCCAAGAGGCCCTAGGTAGGACCGGGCTTCTTTGCACAAGGTGCTGTACATATATAATCACGTCGCCCATCGCCCTGGTAATAAACACCATCCCACCGTTTGCCCAGGCTTGTTCATCCCTCATGGGGGTGATCACCTGCAAGGGGTTTCAGCTACCTTCTCAAGCCCAAGGCTCTTCATCCTGCATAGGCCTGGCTGACTGAGGAAGGATGGTCATAAGTGAGACTCCCACATCTCAACTCAGAGACATGATTTCCATCTATAGCCCCCTGCTTCTCATATGCAGGATGAACGTCCAGGATCTGCAACCAGAGGATAACCTCTGTGTCACGGGAGGGGAGATGTTGCAAACGGCCCTCCAGCTGTCCAGCTGGGACCCTCTTCTGTGATGCTGTCCCCCAGTCACAGCATGGAGAGAAAACCAGGCTGCTCTGGTGCATAGTTACAGAAACTTCATGAGCCAGAGAGTAGCCTGCTGAGTCTGATCCAGGCGCTACACTCAAGTTGACAAGGAGGCAGGATTTCAGAGCCCAGCCTCCAGCCTGAGTGGGAGCATCTACACAGCTATTTTTAGCTCTGCAGCCCAAGCCCCACAAGCCTGAGTCAATTGACCCGGGCTCAGACTCAGCAAAGAAATACCCGCGTTGCTATGTGGACATACCCTTACTGTGTTAGGCCCTCTTTCCCACCAGTGCTTCCACTCTAAGAATGCAGCTTTTCTGGTCCCCAGTAGAAGCATGACTCATCAGCCAGCCCGCCCCATTCTGGCTCCCCTTGCTGATGGCCGCTCCAGCACTCCAATGGTGTGCGTCTTCTTGTGACTCAGCCTCTAGCCAGGTCATGCTCTGTTCCACCACTTCTGAGGTAGCAGGGCCCCCTTCCCCCCCCCCCCCAAAAAAAACAACAACAGTCCAACAACCTCCCACAAGGCCTTCAGCCCAACTCAGAGCACATTGGTCCCTAATCCACTTATATTAGGATTTTTTCACACCACCATCCCTAGTGGCCTGTAGGGAACCCAGGCCCTGCCTCTACTGTGGGTTCCAGCCCAGATAATGGCATAGAGAGTACACTTGTAAAGTTTGCGGACGATACCAAGCTGGGAGGGGTTGCAAGAGTTTTGGAGGATAGGATTAAAATTCAAAATGATCTGGACAAACTGGAGAAATGGTCTGAAGTAAATAGGATGAAATTCAATAAGGACAAATGCAAAGTACTCCACTGAGGCAGGAACAATCAGTTGCACGTATACAAAATGGGAAATGACTGCCTAGGAAGGATTACTACCGAAAAGGATCTGGGGGGGATCCCCTCCTGTCCTTTCCCAGGGGCTCTGCAGGCCCTTTGCCAGAGCCCCCTTCTTAGGGGGAGTATCCCACAGCCTACTCTCTGAGCCTCTTGCCTCCCTTCTTCTGCCTTAAAGTCCTTCCCTTAGCAGTCACCCTACTCCTCTCAGCTGGGACTGATCCTAAATTGGGCATGGCCTCAACCTGCTGCACTAATTGCTCTGACTCCAGTTAATGTTTTCCTCAAACATTGTAGGTTATACACACAATCACACCCCAGAACTGTACCAGTGCAGAAGTAGATAGTCACCTGAAATGCAGAGAGGGAGAGGGGGGCAGAAGATAAGGGCAGAACAAAGAGGAGGAGGTGGGGAATTAAAGAGAAACTGCAAAAGCATACAGTGACCCTACCCCGAACGCTAGAGGAGTTTTAGTTGTAAAAAAATAAAAACAAACTACCACGTGGGCACAATTNGCAGCAGCTCTTAGACTCTCTCCTGCTGCCAGAGTAACTACAGAGAGCGCAGCAGCCTGAGGGGCTTTTCTCCCAGCCTTTGGGGGAGACCGATGATCCAGGTGCTCTGCTGCTCTCACCCTGCTGTTTGTTCTCTTTCCCCATGGCAGAGCTCTCACCCCTGTTGGCTATGACCAAGAGAAATGTGAGTCTGTTTTCGACGTGGAATCCTGCAGCTACCAGGTGAGGGGGAAAGTCAACCCTCTCCAGAGCTGTGAAGTTGAGAGCTGGGTGATTTAGCCACAAGTCCCTTTTCTGAGGCATGTTTATTGTGACAAAAACATGCCTTAAAATGTAAGCACAGTCAACCCTTGAGAATCAATCATATTGTAACAAAGCGATGCATAGCTGTTAAGCCATAATAATTTTGATGTATGAGGAGATCAGTCCTGGATGACACTATTTTGCTTCTGATGGGTGAACCTGCTTCCTCACCTCCTCCTTTGTAGAGGAGTCTATTGCTAGTGGTCCACCCCTCCTTTCAGTGCATGAGGAAATAGGAGAGAGGAGACTGCTTCATCCCAGCAAACAAGGAAGGACACATTGGCTCTGGGGAGACTGAGAAAGGATTAAACATGAGTCAAACGCAATAGGTCTCAAACCTCTCACTGGCCTCTGTATCCACCTCCGTTCTGAATTTTTGAACCCCTAGACATAGTTTGAGAGCTACTTGCCTCAGAGCCACTAGATGGCACCTTAGCTCTGTACTGTAGTATTTCCCAAACCCTACTTGCAAACCCAGACCCTGCTCCTGTAAACATGCACTTGCTTAACCTTGAGCACATGGGTAGTTTTATTTGCATTTAGATAGACTGTTGACATGGATGAATGCTTGCAGGATCAGGGCCTGCATTTTTTTTTTTTTTAAAGATACTTTTAGCTTCCTGTACTTAATAAAGCCTCCAAGCAGATATAGGGGGAATTGTGATGACTATTCTATCCCAGAAGAATGACCAGGATGAATTGCACCTTAGAGCAGAGCAGGATGACAACAAAGCAGCAACATCTCACTTCAAAAAAAACTTAATTCAGGAATTAAAATATTAGCACAAAACTCAGCCTAACAGAAAACTATTAGAGGAGTCAGGGAATTTGCTTTTAGAACCATGTCATAACCTGAGTCAATGGAAAAGAATAATGAAATCCCATTGTACACCTCTACCCCGATATAACACGACCCAATATAACACGAATTCGGATAGAACGCGGTAAAGCAGCGCTCGGGAGGGCGGGGCTGCGCACTCCGGCGGATCAAAGCAAGTTCGATATAACGCGGTTTCACCTATAACGCGGTAAGATTTTTTGGCTCCTGAGGACAGCATTATTTCGGGGTAGAGGTGTACTAGTTAAAGCATGTGGGCACAGCTAGAGCTGGTATGGTTCCATTCTGCCATCCCCTTCTAATTCAGGCCCCTAGGGGTGTAGTTTCCAGTGTTCCGTCTGCTCTAGGCATGAATGTACCCAGTCATAGGGCTGTCACCACTTCCTTTAGAGACAGTTCCATAGTTCAGCCAGCCTTCCCATCAGGGACTTAACTAGAAGCAGACTAGCTTTCTTAGAAGGTCTCCTCCCCCCCCCCCCCCAGCTAAAAGGTCTCCCCTCCCTCACCGCAGAGCTTTTACACCCAGATCCTTCTATTAGAAGGGGGCTCCAGACAACTTTAGACCATCTCTCCCCCCCAGTTGTAGACTTACCACCTAGCATTCCTTTACATCCTCTCCGAGTAAAGAGCAAAGAGTTAGGCATGTACAAGTGATTCCCTCCAACCTGCTAATGAATTGTCTGTCTCCTCTGAGCTCCCTCCCTTGGCCAGTGAGATACCAAGAAAGTCATTCCAGAGGTGGTTCTACCCGAGCCATTTAGGAGATGCTCTTACTCCGTCACACCATGCAATGCCTCTACAGCCCCAGCTGTACTGACCCTTCTGCTGCCATCATTACAATCCGTCATCCCTAGCTCTCTCATTGAATGCCAGTATTTTCTTGTTCCCCAAGATCAGCACCAAGCTAGAATAGCTGCACTTCTGTCAGAGGCTCATCTCCTGTTATATCTCTAGGGTGGGTGACTGCACGTGGATTGTTTTTCCTATCCTCTTAGTTTAACATCCCGTTAATTAACATGCTGGCTGCTCCCTCTTCAATTGTTGAATAATTTTGTCAAACAGCTCCCTCTCAATTAGGAGCTGACCTTTAGAGTGAAGAGTTATTTGTTGCCACATACATTGTACTGGCACAACATTGCCACCTGGGTGTTCCACGAGTCCTGAGGCAGCTTCCAGAATGTCAGGAGATTGGCTTGAAAATAATCATGAGGTTTGGTGGCAGTTTGCCTACTATTTCAGCCATCAGGGTTAACCTTTTTTCAGGCTTCTCTCCACAATTTGAAGTCTAGAAGACACACAATGCAAGCCAAGATTCTGATGTAGTCACATGATTCCAGAAGCTGGGGCTTTAGGAAAAGACACCAAATATAACAAAACTCCATAGGAAAACTGGCCACGGCGGTTGCCTGTAGTTTGTTCAAGTCACTGTTCTTGGAAGAAGTAAATGTTGAGGTTAAGTCTACGGACATTGGGCTGGACAAGGAGGTTTAAGAGTTTGCTGCATAGACTGTCACACCCTACCACCTCTGCACAAAAGTTAAGACGCAAGGAAGCCAGCAAACAATCATTGTCAATTGGCTCTCTAGAGACTGAGACAGAAGATGTTGGCACCCCAGAGAAGTTTAACAGCAAAGCTTTATTAGTCAAGTCATAATGTTTTCAAGTGCTGCAAGTGAAATGAGCACACAGCTGTGACTGGTGCTTGATCAGCACTACATCTATGTGATGGAGCAGTGGACCCTGGTTTCACTGCATAGGCTGCTCGCTGGCGCTGCTGCCAGAATCTTGAGGCTTCAAGACATCAGGCAGCTCGGGGGTGCTGGAGAAGGGATCGATGTGCAATGGCTCAAAGGAGCCCTCGCTGGCTCTGAATAAGGCCAAGCCCACCATGGCTGGCGCCTGGGGACGGGAAGTCTGACTGCTTAACCCACATTCTATCAAGGTCCTGTCACCATCCTCCAGCAACCAGTCATCCTTGTATAGCTTCTGCTCCTCCGGAGGCCTCTTCAGGATGCCCTCCACAATCTTCTTCAGCTCCTGCACGGTGGTCGTCTCCTTGGCATCAGCAAAGATGGTCATTTTGTGGCGACGGATCATCAAGAAGACGTCCATTGCTGCTACGGGAGCTCCCGATGGTCTTCTGGTGCCAAGGGGCACCACGGCCTTGTGCGTTGAAAATACGAGACTCAACTGAAATGAGAGAACAGAGTCACGTCGCTGGAAGGGATCATTTGAGGAGGCCAGGAAGAGATCTACCCATCACAGCCGATGAACGGCTTCACTCCTGTTCTGCCAGACAGACTCACTATAGTGATAAAGGCATAAGCAACAGAGTCATTTACTCATAGGCAGATGATGTTTCCAAGGCATGTTCTGTTCATTACTCTCCGGTGTCGCTCATTTTAGTCCCAGAGTCCCCTGCATTCCATAGAAATTTGGTGCCCTTTCACTTATGCAAACTATGTCAGACACATGATGCTAAGACAGCAGAAAGATATTCACCCTAGAGGCAAAAATCCAATCGCATTTTATGTTTTCTGAGTGAACAGTGGCTTATCTATCCTTCATGTCGGGCCTCCCACATTTGGCCCTGGACAGATTGAGTGTTGGACCTAGGCTCCCTTGTATGAATGGTCTAGAAATAGACCGAGACAGTCAGTGACAAAAGTCAGCTACAGAATTAGAGTTCCCCTCCCATCCTCCTCCAGCTTCTGCTTAGACCTGGCAGAACCATTTCTGTGCCAGGTCAGATCTTATTCATGCATTTTAGGCAAAGAGCAGAGTCCCACCGTTGTACTTACTATTAATTAAAACAGTGTGCTAAGAGTTTGAAATCAAGGAGGACCAAGTCAAGTGACAAGCAACTAGCAGACCAAGTCCGCATTTACAGACCAGCAAAGTGAGGTGCTGTTCAGAGCTGAAACACACACGACTTCAGAATGTCAGGGTATGTCTATACTTGGAGCATAATTCCCAGCTCAAGGTGCCATACTTGAGTCATGCTGCTTGAGCTAGTGTGCTAAAAATAACATTGAGCCACTGCAGCAGGGGCTAGCCACCGTAAGTACTTATCCAGTAGCGATATTAGATAGCCACACTCTACATGGCTAGCCCCTTGCGCTGCTCATGCTGCCACACCTATACTCAGTTTAGTGCACTGGCTTGATCAGAGATAACATGGATATGACTCCGTGACCCCTTAGTACCAGTTGGCAGAGGGAGTGCATCGTGTTTTACAGGGATCCCTGGGTCAGATATCTGCATAGTCATTCACCAAAGGGTGACATGGGAGGTTTCTATCAAGAGCCAGCAGCCTGCTGGTTGTCAATCATTGCAAAATGTATTTTTGGATAATAGCTAGGAGTTGTAAAACTATTCTGCAAATAGTGTTCTTAAGGTCTTGGAGTTAAAGCAAGTCACCAGAGGGGACATACCTTGGAGAAATCTCTTCCAGGCAGGGGATAACAGACACCTATCTCCATGTCTGGCTATTTGTGTATTGTACACTTCACACTGTGAGGGTGTCTGCATACAGAGCTGGGGTGAATTGAGTGCAAAGCCCATGAGCTGGTATCTACAAGAAGAAATAAATAGCAGGGGTGGGTGTGTCCTATTTATGAATGAAGAGGAAGGATTGGTCTGGTATATCCTGGAGTGCAAAGAGACACACTGAATCCTATACCTGGGAGGCAAACAGACAGCATGTCTGTCTCATGAAAGGAGGGTCCCAGCGAGCCTGTCTGTAAAGCACTGCAAGGCTTTTGGGTGAGTGATACTCATTAAGTAACCAATTAAATTGCTCTAGAATGCTTTATGATTGTGTGATATGTAGCCATTTGTTTCCAATACTTCTACTTGAATCTGCATGCTTTGCTAAATAAACATACTTGATTTCACTACAAGCATATCTCAGTGCTGCGTGTTAAGTGGAGTAGTGATCTGAGGTGGAAATGTTAAGCTGCAATTAATGGTTCCTTTGGAAGCAGTGAATCTGTGTATGCCACAAGTGTCCACCGGGGTCTACGTCAGGGGCCAGACACTCAGAGATTGGGTTGTGCCCATCGCTAACCTGTAGAGTAACAGTGCAGCCTGCATAGGCTTAGAGGGGTGTGCTTGTGTTGCCTGTGGAGCCAGGGAGCTGACCCACGGCAGGTCCCAGACTAAGGGCAGGTGGTAGCAAGGTGCTCAGAAAGTCATGTAGCCTTCCTGAGCTAGGAACTGCACCCCCAGCTTGAAGCCTAGACATTTCCTTAGAGGCCAGCATCAGAGTTCTACGGCTTGAGTTCATCTCCGGTGTCATGGCCCCAGATCCTCAAGAGATATTTAGGAATTTAACTGCCATTGAAATCTTGGGAGTTTGGGGTCTAAGGAGGATCAGGTACAAAGCTCTATCGGTTAAGAGATGGATGCACAGCACCAGCCACCTCTCTACTTCACCTCCCTGGAACCCATAAAGTGAAAAGTTTTGCAAAGTTTGTGCCTATTTGAGAATTAATCCTCCAGCTCTAACCTGGAAAGAGGAGCATTTTAATTATGCTATTTTAAAAGTTGTTTTACCAGCTCCACTGATAAATACAGTAGCTGTGTAAGGGGAAACTAGAGCCAGACCTGAAGAAATGCCACTATTCTCCCTCGCACCCCCATCTAGCAGGCTTGTTAGAACTGAAGCAGCAGGTAGCTTAAGTCAAGGTTCATCTAGAGAGATTCATTAGGAGCCATTCCAATACTACACATCCAGCAAGCATAAGAGTAGCAGCAGACAGGTAGGGATGTCACAAATAAAAGGAGAAGCAGCTTTAGGTTGCTTGGCCATCACCTGACAGCCAGTTTGCAGCAGAGAGCAGCGAGGCAAGCTGTGTCAGGAGGAGTTGTTGATTGAGACAAATTTTAACTCAAGCCATGTTCCATTAACAATGAGCACTACAAAGGGTGCATTGCCAGCTCACTCGGGCGCCCCAGGGGAAGAAGGTGCAGTATATTTACACTGGTGCCACAGGGCATCCTGTTTTGACTTGTTTCTTGATCACAGTGGATTGATCATGTGTCAGCTAACACACACAGTCCTGGAGAGATGTATTTAGGGGCTTGTCTACACAGGGCACGAATGCCCACTGTAGGGGGTGTGATTTCTGAAGTGTCACATTAATTGGTCTGTGAAGACCTGCTGGTGTGCACTAAGAGCCCTCTATGGTGTGATAAAAGAGTGTGGAGCACAGATGCTGGGTCTCCTGCCCCAGCACCCTAACCACTGGGATACAGAGTCACTATTTCTCTCTGGCCCACTGACCAGAGCACCCACCTGAGCAGATCTGAACAGGGGTCTCCCACATCTCCCTGAGGAGGGTGGGGGGGAATTGAACCTAGGTCTCCCACATCCCAGGTGAGTGCTCTAACCACGGGGATAAGCTTTATAAGGGAGCACCACCACCGCCTCCTGCTGCTGTTTTGTGTGGGGCAAGGCAGGCTCCTAATTTATTCCCACAGGAAATGCTGGAGGTGCCTATGCCCAGAGGGCGAGTTCCCATTCCCTACGCAGAGCGAGTTGCCTCAGATGCCTCTCTGCAGAGCAGATTAGCTCCAGGAGAGGGGCAGAATTTAGGACAGATCCCTCATCAGCACCTTCCAGTGCCTACCTTAGGCAGCTTGTGCCCCACCCAGCATGCTGCTTTGGTGGCTCACAGTCCAAGGCTTCTCTCTCTCTCCAGTCACTGTATTGGAGCCAAGGTGCCTAATTCAGGACTGGTGGATCACAGTGTTGTTCCTGTGATTTTCTAGGTGCCTAAAAGGATGTCAACACCTCAGGCCCTTTGAGGAGTGAGCCTTCGCCTCTGCCTCTGCCCTACCTCACAAGAATGTTGGCAGTGAAGATTGGGGTACTCAGATAGGATAATGGGGTACAATTAACTCTCTTCTAGCTAGGGTATTTAACACACCATGCTTAAGCCTACCATGCCAAAAGCTAGTTTTAGATCAAAAGAGTTACTCTTAATTACAGCCATTACCTAGCATGACTCCCATGTCTTGGTGACTGACAGCACCACAAGTTTTGGCAAGAGCTGGAAACTACCTGGAAAGGAGAAGTTAGTCAAAGGAACCTCCACTTACACCAGCTCCCAGACACACAGGATCACAATCCAAAAGAAAAACTATCCAAGCCTTTTATATTTTAAAGGATGACAACTTCAGGCAGAGTTGTGTTGTGAGCCATTGTCTTAGGCTGCTGAAGTGAAGGAGTTTTTAGCGCTCTATCATTACTTTTGGTCACCATCTGCATTTCTCTCCATTTAAGTAATCAAGTCCCTAAGTAACCAATTTCTTAGTGCTGCAACATCAGGGGGTGAAACACTGCAGGAAAAGTTTAATTTCAAGAGGACTGTTTGCATTAGAACAGTTTGTAAAGACATTTACACTGAGCATTTGGCTCTACAGAGAGCTTGATTTGAAAACACACCCACCCACCACCACAATATTTGCACCAAGTTGAACTGATGTTGTCCCTCTACAGTTTATAGAGAAGAGGCAAGAATTGACAATGACCTTCAGAAGAGCTATTTCTCAGAACAAAGCCAAGCACAGGGAACAAGCCACAAAACACCAGCATGCTAAAGAGCTGCTAGCCTCACCACACACTACAAGAATAAAAAGCCAAATAGCACAGAGGAACTAGAGTTTCCTGCTTTAATCCTCCCCAGCTCCTGATAGACTTACAAAGCTCCACTCACCACTAGCTCCTACCACAATTCTGTCCTCCTCTCTGCTCCAAGTCCACCAGCAGATATACACCTTCCCCCAGTCACTGGTTTTATCTAAAGTCTTACCTCCACCACTGCTCTTTCACCTCTCCCCTGAACCGCAGGTTGGCCTAATCTCTTGTCAGTCATATGGGCTCTAATGAGTTCAGGTGTCTCAATCAAAGCCCCCAGACTTGTTGGGCAACGCAGGCTGATGGGAGGAGGGCAGGTCATTCTGCCTTGAGCTATTGCGTACCATGGATAATACATTGCACCAAAGCCCCCGTCCAGCAAGCTGACTGACCCTGGCAGCCACACAGACTCCATTGCTGTCCCTCTCCCCTGTGCTGAGTGCCCTCCTTGCTCCCCTGCTCTGCCCCTTCACTTCCCTCCTCCCCGCTCCTTTCCTTTGTCTTCAACTAATCTCCTCCGAGCTAACCCTCACCCAAAGAAGCTAAAAAACAAAAGCAAACAAACAAAAATCCCCCCAAACCCTCCAACTTTACCCCCAAATGGTGGCACTAATATGCTGATCACTCTGCCCCCTGCCCCCTTTGCCTGTCTTGTCTATTTAACCTGCAAGGTCCTTGGGGAAGGGACTAGCTAGAGCCCTATGGATTCAGCAGACATGGGTTCTAGGCCTCTGGCCTGCTGAGTGACTGTGGGAAAGTCATGTCACAGCCCTGTGCCTCAGTTTCCCCATGTGCAAAATGAAGGTAATGATACTGAGTTCTTTGAGAGCTATGGGTGAAAAGCACCATATAAGAGCTAGGTGCTATTGCCTCGCACAGTGGGGCCCTGTCCCTGGTTGGCCCTTAGGCGATAATGTCATAAACATAATGCTGAATATTTATTTCTATTTAAAAATGAATAAAAGGATGTCTAGCCAAGGCTCTAGGCTGAAACACCATTATCAATACACTATCTACCCCAGCAGCATTCAGATGATCAGTTCAGAAGAAGCTCAGCCAGCCAGCCACCTACAAAACTCCTTTGCACCCCTTCATTGTCTGGGAAACACCACCTCGGCCCTCTCCAACCCCCTTCTTACACAAGTGTCTTCTGCAGTGCACCCAGAAAGCCATCAGATCCAGGCTATTTCAAACCCAGGGGTGGGGAACATGTGGGGATTGTTCCTGCTTTGAGCAGGGGGTTGGACTAGATGACCTCCTGAGGTCCCTTCCAACCCTGATATTCTATGATTCTATGATTCTATGTTCCAGAACTGGGGAGCCCTCCCAGCGGATACCATGCCAGCTGCCCCTTCTCTTTTATAATGAGGTGGATCCGGCTCACGCACCGCTGCTGACCACTGCTGTGGCAGTATGGCCTGGGGAGAGTAGTGATCCCACAACCAGGCTGGTGCCAGGCCATTTAGAGCTCTCTAGGTTACAACCAACACCTTAAACTCCACCCAGAGACTAGGCTGGCCAGATGCCCGGATTTTGACCGGAATGTCCTGTTGAAAAGGGGACCTGACAGTGTCCGGTCAGATCTACTGGCATAGGGAACAGGGGATCTGATCAGACACCCAAAGTCTGGTTACTGCAGGTGCGGGAGGCAGGGAGGCGCTGGGTCATCACCTGCACCAGCCCCTACTCAGCCGGGGCCGCCTCCTACCTTCGTCCGGCAGCTGCAGCTCCAGGCCCCGGTTCCACAGGCAAGTCCCTCCTGACCCGGGGTGGGTGGGGAAAAGCAGCAAGTGATGCGGGGAGGAGGGAAGAGGAGTGGATGGGGGGCAGGGCCTCAGGGGAAGAGGCAGGGTAGGGGTGGGGCTTTGAGGGGAATAGGCAGGGCAGGGTGAGGCCTCGGGGGGAAGAGGCGGGCCAGGGGAGGTTCCAGCACTCCTGCTGGAGTGTCCAGTTTTTAAATATTACCAAGTTGGCAACCCTACCCAGACAGTGATGAGTAGCCAGCACAGCTTCTGGAGCATGGCTGCCGTATGCTCTCCCATGCAGGTGGGAGGTGCCTAAAAGGAACTGGGGTCACCTCAGTTCAGGGGAGAAAACAAAAATGACTGGGGTTAAATGTTCAACATGAGTGTCCGTCGGGGGCAGCTAGCAGAGAGCTCGCCCTGCAGAGTGAAGGCCTCCCTTTATCCCACAGCCGGTACAACGGTCCTGCCAGCATACTGGTATCTTCTTCTGGAATGACTAGCGCTATGGGAAAGAGCGGGGACTTTGGGCTCCACCTCTCTGCTGTGATTGGCAGGAAGAGAGCCCATTGTGACTAAGGTGAGCACCTTTTCAAAATGCAAAACAGGGCACATGCAGGAGCTCTGCCCCCTCTGTGGCCACACCCCCTGCTCCTCCTCTTCCCTGAGGCCCCGCGCCCTGGCCAGGCTGGAAGCCAGAACCGGGCCATGGTAAAAGCTGCCCAAGGAGCCCAGGCTGCTGTCAGAATCTCTGGACCCTCCACCTGCCCTAGGTGGGGTACTGGGATGCCCAAGAGCAGCCCCGGGCCTGTGTCCCTGCCCCCCAGGGTGCACTGCCCAGGGCAGGTGGAGGGTCTGGGACTCTGGGGCTCCCCACAGCGACCTGGGCTCCCTGGGTGACTCCTACTGCTCAGATCTGGCTTCTGGCCTGGCTTCTGGCCTGGCCAGGGGTGGGGCTTCAGGGGGGAGAGGAGGAGCAGGGGGCAGAACCTCATGGCAAGGGGGGACTAAGGCCCACCTCAGCACCCTCCCCCCACTGGGAAGAGGCTGGCACCACCCCTGAGCCTCAGGTAGGTGCGGAGCAGCACCAGAGGGAATCCAAGACAAATGGTGTTCCGGAGTCACTCAGCCGGCGACTGGGACTTGAAATGTACATTTCGGGACTGTCCCACCCATTTAGGGATCGGTGGTCACCCTAATTGTGACAGCTGTTTCTACTGAGGTAGTCCCCTGTCTATGAGGGGCTAAACTGAGACTCACTGGCTCATCTCACAGCCATCAACTGGTAATAATTGTCAGCTGCTCTCAACCCAGCCTGGCTTTGAATTAGTGACCTAGCAGTACCAGGCTCCACCTTTCCAGGCCCTGGCGGTGTCTGGCTTTCAGAGACAACCCCACTGAAGCGCCATATATAAAAGAGCTGAGAGGTGTAATCAATAAATCCGTCATAGAACAGAGGTCTCTCCACGCTGCTGCACCGTGTGAATACCCTGTTCCCTATGCTGGTCGGTGGAGCTCTCACTGTGACAGGTCAACGGAACAATAATAAACCACCTTGCTTAATATGTGCTTTCCCCCTCTGTTTCTTGATGGCTGGCCAAGGCTGGGAGCATAGCTGTGCAGGAACAGGTTCTGTTGGTTACACCGGGGTCACTGCAGAGTAATTCTGTTGTAGCCATTGGCATTACCCCAGATTTACACCACTGTAACGGAGCTCAGAATCGAGCCCCTGATGTATTTGTGAATGGGTAACACTTGCCTTCAAGTTCACGTCCAAAGACATCTCTCGAAGCCAGACCTTCTGATCAGTGATTGGGACAGGTTAGTGCGGCCATTGGCATGATTTAGCCTCAGCAGGAGGCTCATGTTTTCATTGCTTACCCTTGAGCAACCATTGTTTCTGCATGGACTATAAATACACACCACTCCTCAGAGCAACCCGCCAGCGGTCCATGAAGCTTGCCTATGCCATGGTAAGTCAGTGGCTGGTGGTACCTGACTGTGTAACTGCAGGCTGCGTGCTTGGGAGCGGTTCTCCTGTTTATTTGTGAATAATGAGATTTGTCCTCCTTAAATCTGTGTGAATGAACTGGTCAGCGTTACCATTGAAAAACCAGCCAAGTTTGCAGTGAGTTTCCCTTTCTCTTCTAGAAGTTCCTGCTGTTCCTCTTCCTCGTCCTTCTCACCTTGGGGTCCCTGTGCACTGCCCAGTGTTACATGAGACCCCCAAACAAATACGGTAAGAACGGCAAATTCTCCACCCATGCTCAGGACTTCCATTTACTGGATTGAAAGGAGCACTTGCTTAGAAATGTGCGGGTTGTGCTGTCAGTTGCAGTGTGATGAAGATACATAGGCAGTTAGATGGTATGCCATATAAGAGTGTCTCCAGCCAGACAGCTAGCTAGCTACATACTCCCAAACTGAAAGGCATGGCAGAGTTCCCTATGGACTCGGATATGAGGTTGTTGCCTAAACAAATAGCATATCACATGGGAGAAAGAGCAAGAGATGCTAAAAAGCTGGCACCTCTCTGTCCTGGCCTCACTGTTTCTATTACTACTTATTGTCAAACATGGAAACCAGAATGGAAGGACTACTTGCCTGCTTTATTGTGTCAGGAGGGGAGGATGGCCTAGTAGTTAGAGCAAGGGAGGGGGGGGGCTAGGTGGCAGGAGACCTGGTTTCTACTCCTAGCTCTGCTGCTGACTTGCAGCGATAGCTTGAGTGTCTTTTAACTGCTCTGTGCCTCAGTTTCCCCATATGTAAAATGGGCATGGTATTATCTACTTCCAAAGGTTGCTGTAAGGATTCATTAGATTTTCAAAAGCATCAAAGTGTCTTAGGTGTCCAAGTCCCATTAAGTTGCCATAGGACTTAAGACCCAGATTGTCAAAGTATGTAGGCACCAAACTCCCATTGATGAGAGGTGCCTAAAAACCTTTAAGCATCTGAGCCTATGTGCCTACCACACATAGGTGCTTTTCCATTGTTACCCGATGGGTAAAATCCTAGCCTTACTGAAGTCAATAGCAAAACTCCCATTGACTGCAGTGGGGCCAGTATCTCACCCAAAGTCTTTAAAGTGCTTTGAGAACTTGAAAATCACTATGGGCTAGATCAGGGGTAGGCAACCTGTGGCACGTGTGCCGAAGGTGGCACGCGAGCTGATTTTCAGCGGCACTCACGCTGCTCCGGTCCTGGCCACCGGTCCGGGGGGCTCTGCATTTTAATTTAATTTTAAATGAAGCTTCTTAAACATTTTAAAACCTTATTTACTTTACATACAACAATAGTTTAGTTATATATTATAGACTTATAGAAAGAGGCCTTCTAAAAACGTTAAAATGTATTACTGGCACGCGAAACCTTAAATTAGAGTGAATAAATGAAGACTCGGCACCCCACTTCTGAAAGGTTGCCGACCCCTGGGCTAGATTGTGCTTTGGGGCACAGCTCTGAGCTAGGGGGGATGCATAATCCGCACTACTCCCGCAGTGGCCATGGGAGGTGCTGTGACTTGGAGAAACCCCTCTAAGGCCAATTCCCACCCTGCTTCTCCTTTGCTCTGGGAAGGGGAGGGGGATAGTGATTTGATTCTAGCTTACAGCAGTAAATTATGACACCCCGGAGCCAATAATCTGTCCATCCCCCACCCAGCTGCTTGGAGGGCACAGGGATATGGGGCCAGGCCTGCTTATTCCTATGTGCCTAGGACTGTGCAGCACAGTTCAGATGTGCAGTCCAAGTCACCATCTAACCCTATGAGATGAGTATCAATAGTAGCAGAACGATGCTCAAAGTAGTACTAGCCATAAACTAAAGCATTTCTCAGCCTCACGACATGTTTTGAATAGCATTTCTCTGCTAAAGATGGGTGTGCAGCAGATAACATTTCACCCTGCTAGTCCACATCCTAGCCGCAGCAGGAGCAATGGCATTGTATCCCATCACAGAACACGGCCCATATTCGTCCCTGGTGTAATTCCACCCAAGTAGTCAGCTTTAACTGACAGCACCCAACCCAAACGCTGTATTTTACCTCTAAATGTCACCATTGATCTACCGGGCATTGTTTTTGTTGTGTGTATCCAGGCTGTGTTGAAAACAGAAAGCTGTATCACTTCGGTGTAGTGTGGAAGACCAAGGATTGTTTCAGATGTGAATGTCAGCCGCGAGCAATGATCTGCTGCAGCCTGTAAGTCCAAGCAGACTAGGGCTACTTTTGTACCAAGCCTAAGGGCGGGTTGAAATTTTCCAAATTTGGAAATTTCAGTGAAAATTTGCATTGACATTTCAACAAAATTGGAGCAAAATCCTGTCTCCAGGTTTTCATCCAGCTCTACCCCTGACAAAGCAGAACAATCTTCTTTGTATCCAGGCTTCTTTGAAAAAAAACCAGCCACAAACTTGCAAACACACAGCTCAGAGCTTTTCCCTATTACTCCTCCTAACCCTCCTCTTGACTTTGCCACCGGCAGGATCTCGGATCCCCTTTCCCCCGGATTTTTCGCCCTCCCTCTCTATGGCAGCTTGTCTTGTTTCTGGAGATGCATGACTCATCACTCCAGTTCTGGAGCCCTAAACATGCAATAAAGCACAGATATTTAGTGCGGACCCTTGCAGTCTATGGGGCACTGCACAAGGTTCTGTCTGTATGCATCTCTCAGCCCCTAATTGTTCTAGATCAGTTCTTCTCAACCTTTTCCGTATACCCAGAACACCTTCCTATCTAGCCAGTATGTAGCCGAGACTCTGTGCCCCACAATATAGGAAGGGCAGGGTGGTTATGGCCCCTAGGTTGAGAACCCATGTTCTCGATCCCATTGTGAGTCCCTGCCCTCCAGAATTTAAATCATGATTATGTCCTGGGCTGGTGATGCTATCAGAGGTCCTGTGGGTGGGGAAAAAACCCTGGAGGGGGCTAGTGGTTGGAATACTGACCAAGGTCACAGCTGGTTGAGAATTTTTCAACAAATTGTTTTGTGGCTGAAAAATGCTGATTCAGTGCAACCAAAACTGTTTGCAAAACAGGGTTGAGTCTGACAAATTTCCCAACTCAAAACAAGATCGAGAATAAAAGTTTCCAAACTCTTGAAACGTTGCTCTTTGCCATTTAGAAACAAAAAATTCCAGTTGCCCGGTTTAAATCACCTTTAAAAATTTAAGCTAACAAGACTGAAAAGAAGGTTAAAAGACAAAAAGATTGGCATCAAAACAAGACGTTTCAAAATGATTGAAACAAAATATTTTGATTGACCCAAAATGGAAAAAAAATGGGGGTTTTGGTGCACAAATATTTTTGAGATTTCAACTTTTTGTCCCAATTCTAGACAGGAAAAATTTAGAACTCTGGAAAATAGTCACTGGATGGGAAAACCATTTCCTCCCCAGCTGTAAGTGAGGACCCCCTCACAGATAATTCCCCCAACCTTCCACCCACTGGAGGGAGCAGGGGGTTAGCAATGCAGGAGGGGGCATGCCGAGGCAGTTCTTATGTGCTGGCGGCTCCCTGTCCCTGCAGTGGCCCAAAGACCTCAGAGCTGAACCACTCCCTGGCAATCTCTGAACAGGGCAGGCAGAGGCTGTTTCCACTCTGGCCCTGCACCAGGTCCGGGGTGAATGTGGCTCTATAGGTTTAATTCCTAGCAAAGCTACTACAGAGAATTATATTTGAGCGAAAAAATATTGAAAAAAAATCAGTTCATTTTTTTTACTCACCTGGTAAGACTGGAGATTGGAGCTCTGTGTTGCCATAGCAACAGTCAATACCACCAGCAAGTACTATGGGCTAAATTTATCCCTGAAGTTACTTCCCCTGAAGTCACTGGAGTTGTACCAGGGATGAATTTGGCCCAGTAAATATGATTTTTTTTTTCCTGACCTATATCTCGCATCCTGATCTCATCTTCGTCTTCCTCACTGACAGCGTTTTCAGACCCACCAACTACGACCGAGAGAACTGCATTGCCCTGTTCCATAGGAAGAGCTGCTCTATGCGCGTGGTGTGGAAGAGCGATCCTCAGGAACCCTGCAATGTCTTTGCCGGAGTTGGGTAAGACTGCTTTGAAGTGGTCTTCTCATTCAGCAGCTCTCTTGCAAGTTGAGCAGACCCAGCACCACTCCCTTAGAGGAAAGCAGCGAATCAGCGTGGTTTCAGGAATAACAGGCTTGTGTCCCCCTTTTCACACATGCTCTGCTGTGACTTCTCTTGTTACGTACAGATTTGTGATTGAGATTTAATCAAAGATCATTTACAGTAACATCATCTCTGATGAAATCTGGGGTTAAATAAAGATACAAGCATCAAGCTCTTTTCCTTCTAAGCAGTTAATAAACAGTCGTGTAGAAGAATCCATGAAGTTCACTAAGGATCTAGGTATGCAAACCTAATTTACTTGGGAGTCGCTTAGATCAGTTGTTCTCCTCCAGGGGTCTGGAGCCCACTGGGGGGCCAAGAGCAGGTTTCAGAGGGGCCGCCAAGCAGGGCCAGCATTAGACTTGCTGTGCCCCAGGGCAGAAAGCCAAACCCCCACTGCATGGGGCTGAAGTCCGGAGCCCTGAGCCCCGCCACCCGGGGCTGCAGCTGAAACCTGAGCAATGTAGCTTTGCAGGGGCCCCGGTGGCATGGGGACCCAGGCAATTGCCCTGCTTGCTACCACCTAACACCAGACCGATTTTATATGCAGAAATTGTGGCACAAGTGGGTCGTGTAGTTTTTATAGCACGTTGGGGGGGCCTCAGAAAGAAAAAGGTTGAGAACCCCTGGCTTAGATACTATGTTGGCAGGCATTATACAAACCAGATAGATAGATAGATTAGATACTTTGTGGTATCTCCCTCATTTGATGTTTCCTTTAGTATATGCAAGGATGTATTGGAAGAAAGGTTGAAACAAAGCAGCAAAGAGTCCTTTGAACACTATTCCCATATCCTGTGAAAACCAGGTCCTCTGTACAGGTGCACACAAGCAAAACAGATTTGCCAGGATACGTGTTGTGTATTAGAAAGCAGGAGCGAGCCCACACCTTTAAGTCCAACCTACGGGGAAAAGATGCTATCTCATTTTTTCTACAGCCTTAAATACATGTGTAGCATCTCATGGTATAATCTGGTTTGGTACAAAGTTCAAAAACAAACAAACTCCATGAAAGTCTTTATGAAAAATACCCCATGTAGACAATATACTAATGATGAAATGTAACAACGTATATAGCAATAGTGAAAAATAGGCTGGTGTCGACCAGTCTTTAGAATCAAATTACAGCATCATTTCAGTCAATAATTACAACACTGGTGCTTTGTTCATCCATGCAACTCTAAATACACCGTCACAGTGTAATGCAACTGCACCTGGAAACAGTGATACATTTTTACATCTGCTTATTTAGTTGTACTTGTCCATTTCAAACTATAGTGCTAGTTTTGAGGCCAGGAACATACAAGTCTGTACACACATTCTCACTTAGTAAAGAAACAGATTTTAAAGAAAGTCCATCCAGCCAAAGGAATATTGGAACTTAGTTGGTTTGAGGAGGAGAAGTCATATGAGAAATACCAATGATTGCAGCTACCTAATCCTATGCCACCCAGCTCCGCTGTAAATTAGAGCTGCTTAGTGACAGCTCTATAAGAGTAGGGACCCTCCATGATCTTATGACAGTGGTGGATTGGGCATAGCATAGTTCACTGTGCCCCTCCCAACCCACACCCAGTGTGCCCTTGCCATGTCCCCTCCTTTCCCTTGTGCTGTGGGTGCATAGGACAACTGGCACAGGAGGTGGGAATTCTCCACTGACCAGTCTGCATCCACTTTATGCCCCTGGAGCAGCGCATAGTGGACTTAGTGGGCCAGAGAATCTGGCCCTGTATCTTAATGCATGTGCACAAGAGGGCAGCGTTAAAGCAGACAGCAGATCTAAAACTCTATGAAAAGGCTGTGCATGCAACATCAGCTTTGGTGTTTCCTGACTTGTGAGTGTTTCACACACAGTGATCTGTATGGGATATTACTTCTGAAGTATGGGGTGACTTGAACTAACTTGGGTTCCAGAGTGTACAGGGAAGCAGTGCTAAGAAATTATAGATAAGAGCATGTTATTTCTGCTAGCACCTGGCATCGTTCCACTAACATGGCATTACTGCGATTGCAATGGCAGAGGCATTAGGAAGCCCGTGGCGTGGCTCATTATCGCAGGGTCTCAGAGCACTGGGAAAACAGCAACAGGAGGAGTGACGGCATATAGTGGTTAAATCACAGAACTAGGAGTCGTAAGAGCTGGGTTCTAGTGCAGTCTCTGCCACTGACTCCATGTGACCTTAAGCACATCATTTCCACTCTCTGTGCCTCAGTTTCCTCATTAGCAAAATGGGGATAATGATACTTGTCCCCCTTGTAAAGTGTGTTGAGATTTCTGATGAAAAACCCAGGAAGCATTATGGTATTGTCACCAACATGGACTAAGCCTCTGGATGACTGGGATGATCTTCCCCAGCATTACAAAGAACTGCGCTGGGTAAGTGCCATAAACCAGTCTCGGTACATTTTAGACAACAGTGGCAGAAGTCATGGAAAATATGCTGAGAGGGAGAATTCTGCACTGGTGGGGCCGGGAAACGGATTAGGAACCCTATTCAACTCCCCCGACATCAACAGGAGTCTTTCCATTGACTTCAATGCAAGAGGGAACAGAGCTGAGTTGGCCAAATGATGCTCACTGAGACAGAACAAAGTCAACAATAAATGGCTCAAGCTGCATTTGGGCAGGACCCACAAATCATTTCGGATTTTGATTAAAGACAATTGCTCCGTTTCAGTGACAGCCTATTGAATGTTAGCAATGTTGGCATGGCCTGGCCCATTTGTTCCAACCCCCTGCATCCAGTGGAGTACAGAGAAATTACGTATGTTGTACAATGCCAGGAGCAACAAGGTGGAGCACCCTCGACTCAGAAGTTCTTTGCTGTCGTGGGTTGGTGCCGCTCCTCTCGTATTAATATACTGATTTGGGATGCAATCAAACGCTACAACATTGTTCCCCAATATGTTCCATATCTAACTGCAGCAGACTTGCCACCCTTGCTTTCCAACAACCTGCGTGGAAGCCTGGACTAGCAGTGGTTTGAACAGAGGTTTTGGGAGCCAGGAGTTGCCGATCACACTTTTAAGGACCCAGGCACATCACTAGATCAGGCCCTAGGCCAAAATATTTTCCTACAAACTTTTTGCTGCAACTGTTGCTTTGATAATTTGCTCTTAATTTCTTTCCCATTTCTCAGAGAATCGCATTTGCACAAGTCTCCTTTCTCTGTCAGCAAACAAAATATTCCTGGTATGAATGTCCATGGGAAAATTCCAGGTTTTTAGTGGAACAAATGTTCTCAGGGGTTTTCTCCCCGCCCCCCAGTATCCGCCCATCTCTAGTTTGGGATGAGAGGAGATCCTCACCCAGAAAGCCCAACCCCCTTTCCTCCCAGGCATGGGAGAAGTGATCCTGGCTCGAGGAGCACAAATCATAGGCAGAGGCAAAGTGAGGGCCTTCCCCTATTACACTGTATGGAGAGACTTTTCTATCTTCAGGTGTGGAGCCCAGGCTCATCATGCTCCTCCTTTAGCCTTGGCCTCAGCCCAGACCCAACATGCTCCTTCTTTAGACCAGGGTCCTCTTCTCTCCTCCCCTCACAGCCAGGCCCCTCTATTAACTCAGAAAGGTGAGGACAGACGTACCCTTCTCATAGGAGACCAAGGAGGGGGCACACACCACTGGAGGAGGTTGGGGGTGTAGCTTTGGTTTGAAAAAAGTGCGTGAAGCTCACATGGCCTCGGATATCTGCAAGTTCCCTGGTCTTCATCACCAACAAGAGGTGTGACCTGGAATAGCACCGCAGGCCTTGGCAAGCTCCTGCTGCCCCAGGGAACAAGATATCTGATACTTTTCTACAAGAGAACAGTTTGGCAGCTGTTTCATTTGCTCAGCATTGGCTTTCCTAGGAGCTTTGGCTTTAGGCTGTATATAAACCTCCCCTGCCCCAGGAGCAATGTTATTCCACGCAACGATCAGTTGAAGCATATTCTGTGTTTTCTACTGCCAAGGTAGCGGTTGCAGCTGGTAACTGATTCCATGTTGCCATCTTGTTTGATTTTAATTAAGGAAAACTGACCAGCTATGGTGTATGGCCCCTGTGAAATATCTCCCATTCGATTAGTCTATTGCCTAGGGCAGATGTCCCCAAAGTGTGGGGTGTGGCCCCCCAGGGGGCTCAGACGAATGCTGGGGGAGTGCAGCAGGGCCAGCCCAGCCCTCATGGGAGGCAGAGAGGAATCGCCACCCATCCCCTCCCCGCCCCCAGCTCTGCTCCGGTCCCACCCCCAGCCGCATCCCTGGCTCCCAGCCCCGCACCCCAGCCTTGGTGCGGCTCCACTCCCGGGCCCACACCAGCCCCCAGCCTCGGCTGCTGGCCATGGCTTTGTTCCCAGCTGGGGCTGGGGGTGGGGCCAGGAGCAGAGTCGCATCTGGCCGGGGGCCCAGCTGCTGGGCTCCACCGCAGCCCGGCTGCGGCTCTGCTCCTGTCCCTGCCCACAGCCTAAGCCCCTGGCCGCAGCTTCATCCCTGGCCTGCTCCCAGCCCGAGACCCACCCCCAGCTGCGGCCCCAGCCTTGGCATCCTTACCCCTGCCCACGTCACCTCTCCCCGCCCCGAGCTGCAGCCCCACTCCAAGCCCCGGCTCCGGGAAGTGGGGGGGCATGGAAATAGTTATGAGGGGGCATGTGTGACGGGTTGGATCACAGAAACCCCCTTGGGAACTGCCAACTGATGTGCCAAGACTACTTCTGCCCCTGTTTTCCCTGCCAGCTTTGGACTCCGGCACCCTGTCTTGTTGAGCCAGACACGCCCGTCTGCTCCAACACAGACCCAGGGTCTGAACCACGTGCCCCAAAGCTGCAGACTTAATTGAAAGCAACTTAAGAAGTGTTCCTGTCTTTAACACTCAGATGCCCAACACCCAATGGGGTCTAAACCCCAAATAAATCCATTTTACCCTGTATAAAGCTTATACAGGGTAAACTCAAATTGTTCGCCCTCTATAACACTGATAGAGAGATATGCACAGCTGTTTGCCCTCCCCGCCCCCCCAAGGTATTAATACATACTCTGGGTTAATTAATAAGTAAAAAGTGAATTTATTAAATACAGAAAGTAGGATTTAAGAGGTTCCAAGTAATAGCAGACAGAACAAAGTGAATTACCAAATAAAATAAAACATGCAAGTCTGAGTCTAATACAGTAAGAAAACTGAGTACAGATAAAAACCTCACCCTTAGAGGAATTCCAGTAAGCTTCCTTTTACAAACTAGACTCCTTCTAGTCTGGATCCAGCAATCACTCCCCCCCCCTGTAATTACTGTCCTTTGTTCCAGTTTCTTTCAGGTATCCTTGGGGGTGGAGAGGCTCTCTCTTTAGCCAGCTGAAGACAAAATGGAGGGGTCTCCCACAGGCTTAAATAGACTCTCTCTTGTGGGTGGAGACCCCCTCCTCTCTCCTATGCAAAGTCCAGCTCCAAGATGGAGTTTTGGAGTCACATGTCCATGCATGACTCAGTTTTTAAAGGCAGCAGCCATTGCTTACCTGCTACCTTGAAGGTCCTTATGTACACTTCTTATGTGGATTGGAGCCTTCCAAGATCCATTGTCCCTTAAGTGCTTCTTGATTGGGCACTTAATTTGCACATTCCTTTCTCAAGAAGCTGACCAAATGCTTTACAAAGGCTGCTTAAAAATCAAGCCAGTACACAGCCAATATTAATAACTTCAAATACAAAAATGATACATGCATACGAATAGGATTAATAGATTCAGTAGATCATAACCTTTACAGAGATATGTTACATGGCATATGTAGCATAAAACATGTTCTAGTTATGTCATATATACATTCATAAGCATATTTCCATAAAGCCTTATGGGGGGCACCGTCACAGCATGACCCTCAAAAGTTTGGGGACCACTGGCCTAGGGTCTACGGCACACCAAAAAACGCCACCATAACTGGCAGTATTGGCCATATAATGAGGCCAAGACCTGAGTGTACTATGGAGACCAAATTCCACATCCTCCCTTATGCAGTTTCTTTCCAAGTAAGTGATGAGCTATATTGGCAGGAAAGTGTGGAGTGATGGACAGTGCTGCTGTGTTTCATCTGTGGATCACAGCAGAGCTCCAGCCCCTAGAATTATTATTAATCTAAAAGAAGAGGCAATAGTTGGATACAGATGGACGGGGAGCACAAGGAAACAACAAGACCGCTACGGAGATGACAACAATGGGGTTGTTACTTTGGCTGTTGAAACATAACAAGGAACGTGTGGTCGTTTTGCCAGCAGATTTATAGCATATGAAGAAATGGCTAGTTAAGATCAGTTTCAATGTGGGAAGTATTCTTCTGAGATGCAGAGAAGAAACCAACAGGATGACTTCAGGCTGGCTCCTGGCAGACTACATGTCTACTGGAGAGTGGTCAATATTTTTTTTAAACTCTAAAATGTTGACAATTTTTTGAATAAGAAGGTGGGTGAGGTAAGAACTTCTGGTCAACAAACTTCCATTAGTGAGAGAGACAAGCTTTTGTGCCACACAGAGCTGTTCTTCAGGTCTGGGAAAGGTACTCAAAGGGTATGCCTGCACAGCAAAGAAAAACCCGCAGCTGGCCCGTGCCAGCTGACTCGGGGGAGCAGGGCTTGGGCTGTTTAATTGCAGTGTAGAGGTCTGGGCTGGAGCCTGGGCTCTAGGACTCTGCGAGGCGGGAGGGCCCAGGGAATGGGATGCAGCACAGGCTTTTCTTTGCTGTGTAAACATACCCAGAGTGTCAGAAGGTGGAACAGTTTGTTTAGCATAAGCAGCTAACACGTATTTCAAGGGACCATTCAAGGTGAAGTGGCCCATTACCACCTTTCCAGTCAGAGGGGGTGCACTCACCGCTCATGAGCGCCTCCTGTTGGCCGGGTGCAATCCTGCACTCTTCCTTTCCTGGTGCCCCCTGTCGGCTCTTGCCCTCGTCAGGCGGGTGTTCAGTGACCCAGCCCTCCGGCCAAGTCAACACAGTCTCTATGCATGAACAAACAAACAGTGAAAAAAAAGTCCCACAGGGCCTATCATGATGCCCTGGTTGGTACCTGCAACCCTGTCTCTGGGCTCAGTTCTCAGCCTCTTCTGGGCTAGCTTTAAGTCCATCCCTGCCCTGGAATGGAGCAGTGTCCCCAGGACCTTTAGTGGCCCTGTGATGTCCCCAGCTCTCCACCTGAGTCACTCCTTCACTTTAGTCCCCTTCCGGGGGAGAGGGTAACAAAGTTCAGTGAACGGTTGGCCCCCTCTAGGGTCTTCAGCCCCATCCCTGAGCCCTTTAAACTCCAGCCCTAGGCCTGGGCTTCTAAATTAAACTTGGCCCCTTCCCGGGGCTTTAGCCACCCTGCCAATGGCTGGTAGGGGGGACCTGGGCATGCCCTCTACTCCAGGTCCTGACCCAGGGACCCTACCAATAGCAGCCCCCTGCTGTTTCCTTTAACTCCATCACTGCTGCTATTCCCTGGGCTGCTTCCCACATAGCCCCTTCCTCTTCACCCATATCGCAGGGTTCTCTGCTGTTCCCTGCTTGAGCAGGGTCTCTCCCAGGCCTCCTCGCCTGGAGAGTCTCACAGCCCTTCAGTCCTTCCTCACCCTTCTGGTCCCAGCTAGCAACTAACCTGCTCAAGCCCTGCAGCTCCTTTAAAGTGAACCTGCTGTGCTCTGTTAGGCTGCTTCCCTGCAGCCTTTCTAGACAGGCCTGGAGGACCCACCTTCACTGCTCCTTTTCCCAGGGCAGGGTGTGGCAGGACTGGAAGGTCTCCAGCACGGGGCCTCAAAGGGCCTGGCACACCTGGTCACAGGGGAGAAAGGAAGAGAGGGAGAAAGAAAAGGCATCTGCGGTGGGGTGGTTAGTGGGTTACAGATTGTTGTAATAAACCATAAATCCAGTGTCTCTGTTCAGTCCATGAGTTTTAGTATCTAGCAAGGTTATGAATTGAAGCTTCCAGGCTCGTCTTTTGGAGGTGTTGTGCAGGTTTCCTTTGAGGATGAGGACTGAGACGTCAGATCTAGAATGATTCTTTGTGAGAAGTGTTCACCCACAGGTGACAGGGTGTTTTTGTCTTTTATCATTTTCCTTGTGAGTTCATGGGAGTGTGGTGATTGTCTGGTTTCACCCACATAGCTGTTGTTGGGGCATTTAGTGCACTGGATGAGGTAACCACATGTTATGATGGGCATGTGTAGGACCCAGGGATCGTGAAAAGTGTGTTGGGGCAGGGTGTTGATCATTATAGCAGTGGAGATATGTTTACAGGTTTTGCATCTGTTGTTCTGGCAGGGCCTGGTGCCGTTTTGAGTTGGTGTGTCCTGGTCTTTGGGGAGCTTGCTTCTGATGATGAGCTTGGAGAGAAATTGGGAGCTTGAGGGTCCAGGAAAGATTCATTTCAGGATGTGGTCCCCATTGAATATGCATTATGATTGAGTAATGATATCCTGTAGGGGTTCCAGTGTGGGGTGGGAGGTGACAACTCGGAGTGTGCAGTCAGAGAGGGGTTTATTTCCAGATTGAAACAGGTTATTTTGGGTAGCCTGTTCCATGATATCATTCTCCGGTGGAGTGTCCTTGTTTGGTGAAGGCAGTTTTAAGCGGGTTAAGGTGTATATCCAGGACTTTCTCCTCAGAGAATATTCTGTGGTATCTGAGTGCCTGGCTGTAGAGAATAGATTTCATAGTGTGTTTGGGTTGTTACTGGATCTGCAAGATTGGTGTGGTGATCAGTGGGTTTCTTGTATACAGTTTTCTGTAGCGTTCCATTACTGAAGTTGATTGTGGTGTCCAGGAAGTTGATGCTAGTGTGTGAGTGTTCCAGAGAGAGTTTAATGAATGGATGATGGTTGTTGAGGTTGTGGTGGAAATCTATGTCGTCTGTCCAGAGGATGAAAATATCATTGATGTATCTCAGGTATCATTGGTTTCATGGTGCATTTATCCATATATTCTTTCTTGAGGTGGCCTAAGAAGAGGCTGACATACCGGGGAGCCATCCTAATACCCAGGGCTGTTCCCATGGTTTGGACAAAGTGTTTGTTGTTGAATGTAAAATTGTTATGGGTGAAGATGAAAGGGATGAGTTTGGCGATGTGTTTTTGGGGTGGAGAGCTGAGGGTTGTCTATTGTCTTGTAGATAGTTGAGGCAGGCAGCAGTGCCGTCATTGTGAGGGATGTTGGTGTATAGGGAGGTGACACCCATGGTGGCAAGGATGGTGTTCTGAAGAAGGTTGTTAATGTTGTGGTGTTTATGGAGGAAGTAGGTTGTGTCCTGGAGGAAGCTGGCTCTGTGTGTGGTGAGTGGTTTAAGGATGGTTTCTATGAGTCCTGATATTGCTTCAGTAAGATCGCTGTGGCCAGATATGGTGAGTCTGTCTGGGTTCCCTTGTTTGTGTATCTTGGGAAGCATGTAGAAGGTCCCAGGGTGGGTTCATGTGGTTGAGGTTGTAGAGTTTCTCTTAGAGTCATTGTATTTAGCTGTGACACTCTGAGTCCATTTCCCAGACCTGCAAAGCTCTATGCAAGCTCAAAAGCTTGTCTCTCTCACCAATAGAAGTTGCTACAATAAAAGATATCACCTAACCCACCTCGTCTCTCTAATATCCTGGGACCAACATGGCTACAAGAACACAGCACATGACATTTTTCCAGCATTTTCCCCACCAGCTCTAGCTACTATCCAGACTGTGTATTTGAACTTATAACATGCTCATAGCTATAGAATGTGAGCACCGCCAAAGTTACGAAAAGGCCAAGCCCTCATCCTTATCTTCCAGGGAGTTGGTGGATGCCAGCAAATGCACATTTGGTTTGGGAGGTATTAAGACCCATGACCATGCTAACATCTTGTGGAAGGGAGTTCCAAACCCAGTGCCAAGAAGGCTTGATTCCCCATGACATGCAAATTGCACCCCAGGACAGAGTCTGGGGAGTGCAGCTGTCATACAGAGGAAATCACAGAGAAAGAGGGTCAGTTTCTGAGTTCTCAGGTTCCAGGAGCTCATGCAGTGTGCGGAGGACCAGGGTGATGTGTTCTCATTGCCTTGTGTTGGCTTCTTTTCCACATTCACTGTCAGCTGCAAATAGGGCTGATCCATTACCCATTGAAGTTGATGGGAATCTTTTCACTGATTTCAGTGAGCTTTGGATCAGCCAAGTCTATGGTACTTTCACTGTGCATCACAACAACGGTAGTCTGTGAATGTTATTATGCTTGTAGTAACATACAAAATGGGAAATGACTGCCTAGGAAGGAGTACTGCGGAAAGGGATCTGGGGGTCATAGTGGATCACAAGCTAAATATAAGTCAACAGTGTAACAGTGTTGCAAAAAAAGTGAACATTATTCTGGGATGTATTAGCAGGAGTGTTGTAAGCAAGACACGAGAAATAATTCTTCCACTCTACTCTGCACTGACTAGGCCTCAACTGGAGTATTGTGTCCAGTTCTGGGCACCACATTTCAGGAAAGATTAGGACAAATTGGAGAAGTCCAGAGAAGAGCAACAAAAATTATTAAAGGTCTAGAAAACATGACCTATGAGGGAAGATTGAAAAAATTGAGTTTGTTTAGTCTGGAAAAGAGAAGGGGACATGATAACAGTTTTCAAGTACATAAAATGTTGTTACAAGGAGGAGGGAGAAGAATTGTACTTCTTAACCACTGAGGATAGGACAAGAAGCAATGGGCTTAAATTGCAGCAAGAAAGGTGTAGGTTGGACATTAGGAAAAACTTCCTAACTGTCAGGGTGGTTAAGCACTGGAATAAATTGCTTAGGGAGGTTGTAGAATCTACATCATTGGGGATTTTTAAGAGCAGGTTAGACAAACACCTGTCTGGGATGGTCTAGATAATATTTAGTCCTGCCATGAGTGCAGGGGACTGGACCAGATGACCTTGAGGTCCCTTCCAGTCCTATGATTCTAATGCTGTCTGTACAAGGCCAGACTGTATAAACAATATACAGTGTAGGAATCATTTCATTCTCCACTCAAGCACAGCCCTGCATCAGCTGCTTAACAGCACACCGCCACCCTATGCAGCAGGAAGTGGAGAAAAGTGCCATATTCCACTGAAAAGTGCAAGGGAGTGTGTGAGGCAGTCGGATGTATTACCCCAGTGAGAATGTGGCCAGGACACCAGGGTTAACACGACTGGCCTCACCAATAAGTGGTCAGGAGACGGACCTTGATTCTGCTAAGAGTTAAGTCCCAGATGCAGAGCTAAGATTTTCAGGCTGCAGATGCCTGATCAGCCTATCAGCAGCAGTTTTATGCTGACTTTAAGAAGAGAGCAGATGCTAATTGCAGGCTCTGCCCACGGAATTGTGGGCAGAGAATACAGGCAACACGGCAAACACCTTGCCAGGTGTGGACACGGGGGAGATAAGATTAGTTAAGGAATAACTCAAGCAGACAGAGATAGAAAGAGAAGAACAAGTCAAAGAAACCCTCATGTCTGAAGACCAGCTTCCAAAGTCTCTTTTTACTTCCATAACAGGACAGCCTGTGCTCTAGAACAGTGTTTCTCAAGGACCAGTCCCTGGACTGGCACTGGTCCCTGAGATCTCCCTGACACAGTTTAGGAAGGCAGCAAGCCAGTCCCGGGTAGCAAGAAGATTGAGAACACTGCTCTAGAATATCTCCACTTTATTTATGGCTCTGACCAGTAGCACAGATAAACAAACAGACAGTGAATAAATAAGGGCAGAAGTGAACAAGCCAGTTAAATAAACCATCTCAGATTCTCTGGCTTCAGTATCTTTGGACAGGGCAAACAGGAAACCTCAGCTTTTTTAATAGCCTGCAGGAGAGTCAGTATCTATCACTGTGCCCAAGCTACGGCACAGGTCTCTCCTAAACCAGTGACAAGATCCTAGGACATTTTTATCATGACTCAACAGCTGCTAGACCTGAATTTACAACCGTGGCATTACTGTATTTGAATTGGCCTGGCTTAGAAGGTTCGAGGATACTCCCTTTATTGTACATTGATCTGATCCAAAGCCCATTGAAGTCAACTGGCAGACTTCAGTGGGTTTGGATCAGACCCTATTTGCAGCCATGGGACTTGAACCCATGGACTTCAGATATTTCAGGGCTGGCTTATGTAGTGAAGAAGAATGTAATGCGATGGTCTGGTGTGAATGGTCCTGCCCCCTGCTAATGGCCAGTCCCAGAAAGTATAAGACCCTGCAACTTAATAACCGCTCCCATAGTTATCCTGTTAGCTCAAATAACAGAACTTTGTGCTTTTTGCTGCTGAAAGTCTGTAGTTCACTCCCTGGTGCAAAACTGCGGGGTCCGTATATGGAAACACAGAATAGCTACACTTCCTGTAATGTTCATTTATGAGGGTTGCCAGGTTAGTTGAAGAGGAAGAGCAGCCACTGGCAGCCATAATGCCTGAGCTCTGAAGGCCCAAACTACGCTGCTCTGGATGTAGTACCACTTCTGGCACTGGTTTTTGGTCAGGAGAAGATGAAAAGAAGTCAGTGGGATTTGTGCTCTGAGTCCCTAAGGTGCTCTGAGTCCCCATAATTTGCAATTCCTCAGGGCCCCAAACCTACAGATACTTTACCCAAACAATCCCCTTTATACACACTGAATCATGAAGGCTTTGAAGCTTGGGCTTCTCTGTAGTCTGAATACACAGCCAGGCAGTAGCGGATTGTGAAATTGGAATGTGTCCAATACCTGGAGCCTGATCATGCACATTAAGCAAAATCCCCATCGAATCCAAAGGGAGGCTTGCCTCAGTAAGGAGCACAGCATCAGGTCCTTTAGCTTAATTTTTATTTCTTGTGTGTTAGTATATCTGCCACTCATCGTGCAGGACGCTTCAAATAGTTTTATCTCTCTTTCGCACAGCTGCTGTTTGTCTTGACTATCAGTAGAACGCATACATTTCTAAATCAACAGAGGGAGCTAGCACTTCAAAGCTGGGCTGTCAGCAAAGAACAAAACTCATTGGCTAAGTTCCCTTTGCAGAGAGAGAGAGAGAGAGAGAGAGAGAGAGAGAGAGAGAGATGCCTTCCAAATCTCCCATCGCAACAGAGCGAGGACAGCAAATCTCTGCTGCTCCCGAGTTCCTCTATTCTGCTGCGGCACAGATACCCAGCACGAGCAGCAACCTTCTTAATCAGTGTGGATGTTAGCAGGTGAGAATTTTCTGAATACTTTGTTTCAACTTTGCAGGAGGTCAGACTAGATCAGGGGTCGGCAACCTTTCAGAAGTGGTGTGCCGAGTCTTCATTTATTCACTCTAGTTTAAGGTTTCGCATGCCAGTAATACATTTTAACATTTTTAGAAGGTCTCTTTCTAGAAGTCTATAATATATAACTAAACTATTGTTGTATGTAAAGTAAATAAGGTTTTAAAAATGTTTAAGAAGCTTCATTTAAAATTAAATTAAAATGCAGAGCACCCCGGACCGGTGGGCAGGACCCGGGCACTGTGAGTACCACTGAAAATCAGCTTGTGTGCCGCCTTTGGCACGCGTGCCATAGGTTGCCTACCCCTGGACTAGATGATCATACTGGTCCCTGCTGGCCTTAGAATCGATGGATCTATTAAACTGCCACTCGGGAGGCTGTCAGTTTATGCTGTAATCATGATTTTGTTACTTGTTCTGATCTTCCTCTTTGTACTAGGTATTTCTGTCTGATTTTCTATCAGAAAACGCTTACCAAGAGATCTAAACTCAAGTCCATGGGCAAGTGGTATTGTGTACGAGCATTATGATCTCTCTACCTGAGCGAAACAATTGGATTAGAAGTAGGAGTTGTTGCCATATTGGGCTATTGTTTTATTAGAGGCTTTTAAGAAAGAAAAAGTTTTAAAACAGGAGAATCTAGATGGAAAACGTTAGAGTCTAGACTGCTTTGCAATACAGTGCTCCAGTGAGTGGCGTTTTTAGCAGTCCAAATGTACCTCAATGCCTGTTTGCTCTAGTTGTCTAATTCAATTTGTATTTCAGTTAGAAATAGAGCCGTGTTTGCTGGCTGGGGCATGCAGCCCGAAATCAAGAGATGCTTGGGGAATGCAGGGTTTACATAAGTCAGATTCCCAGAAACAAAGGACTCTTGTGAAGCCCTTTAGTCCCTTGCGTATATGTTGCAGGTTTTTTTAGGATTCAACTCCAATCCCGAGGCAAAGGTGAAAATCATCGGTGGTGCGTGAACCACTGGCTCAGAGAGGCTAGCCTCTAGTCCTGCCCCTTCTGCCCGAGCCCCCACCCCTTCCACACACCCCGCTGGAGCCCAGAGCTACCCCCCCCACCGTGGCCCCTTCCCCAGCCCAGCCCCCTCCAGCCCCAGAGCACTGGGAGGGCAGGCAGCATGGCCCCAGCCTCCCCTACAGTATCCCTCCCCAGTCCCGGAGCACCGGGTGGGCGGACAGCGTGGCCCCAGCCCCAGAGTGCTGGGAGGGCAGGCAGTGTTACCCCAGCCCCTCCCGCAGCCCCAGAAGGGCAAGCAGTGCGGCCCCAGCTCTGGAGCACTGGGTAGCCAGGCAGCAAGGACCCGGCCCCGGAGCACCCAGAGGGTGGGCAGTGTGGCCCCAGCTCTGGAGCACCGGGTGGCCAGGCAGCACGGCCCCGGCCCCGGAGCACCCAGAGGGTGGGCAGTGCGGCCCCAGCTCTGGAGCACTGGGTAGCCAGGCAGCAAGGACCCGGCCTCGGAGCACCCGGAGGGTGGGCAGTGTGGCCCCAGCCCTGGAGCACCGGGTGGGCAGGCAGCACGGCCCCAGCCCTGGAGTGCCCAGAGGGGGGGCAGTGTGGCGCCAGCTCTGGAGCACCGGGTGGCCAGGCAGCACGGCCCCAGCCCTGGAGTGCCCAGAGGGCGGGTGGCGCGGCCCCAGCACCAGCCCAAGCTGGGGCCACAGCCCAGGGGAAGATGAGCGGCAGAGCTGGGACAGGGAGGAGGACTGGGGGGGCGGAGCGTGGACAGGACCATGCCTGGCTGTTTGGGGAGGCTCAGCCTTCCCCAGCCTATGATACCTGACACCCATGGTGAAAACACTCCAAGAGCCTGATCCAAAGCCCATTGCAGTCATTGGAAATACCCCATTGGCTTCAATTGGCTGTGAATCAGGTCCCAAGAGAGTGATATGAGTGGCAAAATGGCAATAGATCTTCTTCTTCTTCTATGTTACAGCCCTTTCCTCTGGCCTTTGTCTGTCTTGCTCATTAGATTGTAAGGTCTTGGCAGTATGGACTGTCTGCTACTCTCTATTTGAGCAACTTTTGAGCAATGGGGATCTGTTCTTGGGTGATCCCTAGGCACTACTGTAATAAACACAATTATTAACACGAAGAAATAAAGTTCCAGGCAGGCTTCTGATAGTAAGGGAGTGCTTAGTTATAATTCCTTGTGTGATGCATGAAGCAATGCTTGTGACTAGGTGATAGAGCCTTGAGATCCTTTGCGGGAGAAGGTAGGACATAAATATAAGGTCACCATATTATCCCTTATTTTCCTTGAACTACTTTTTACATCATGGTCAGTGGAGGAAGAGATGCACAGAACTGTAAACCCAAGAGATACAGGTTTTATTCCTGGCTCTACTACACACGCCAGGCTGATGGGCATGTGAACCTGGATAGAATGAAACTGATGCCCTCTGGATAGTGGACAAATAATTTCTCACCTCCCTGTGCCTGAGTTCCCACCTCTGTGGAATGAGGGTAACAATTCCTCTTACCTCAAAGGAGTGTCGTGAGAGTAAATGTCTTGGAAGCGCTTTGATCTTCCAATGGAAGGTGCTACAGAAATGCAAAGTATTAAAAATATTGGACTTTTAACACAACAAATTGTGTTGCAGAGCCTTCTGATACACTCCATGATAACGTTCATTATCCCCACCTTACAGGCTCTCTGTCACAGATCTACAGGGGGTGCTTTGTCTCTGACCTTTGTATAGCCCCTCTGGGAGCATCCCACTCTTAGGGTATGTCTACATTGCAATCAGGAGGTGCAAATGCAGCATGTATACACATATCTGAACTAGTTTTAATCTAGCTAGTTCAAAGCTAGCTTGAGTAACAATAGCAGCGAAGCTGCAGCAGCTCAGTCAGTGGCATGGGCTAGCCCTGGGTATGTATCTGAGTAAGTAACTCAGAAGTGTCTACACATGCTCCAATCACAAAGCTAACTAGGGTACATCTACATGTGCTGCTATCACACTTCCCAATTGCTTTGCAAACATACCCTTAGTGATAGTCCTGGGCCTCCACTTTTTACAAGGGCAAGCCCTGTGTCCCAGCTATCCTAAGATTGGGGCCTTAGCTCCAACAACCCTATTTCTCACCATGCCTCTTTCAGCAGATCCAGATGAACCTGGACCCCCACTGGAGACTTACCCTTTTTGGAGCTATGCAACCAGCTGATGGCTGCAGTGACACAGGACAGCCTTCTCAAAAACGAGACGTTATCTATTAGTCACCTGGAATACAGTATTTAGGGTCATTAGGTTAGAATGATAATGCAAGGCCTACAGACCCACATGCATGCTGGCAGCACAACCTGCCTGTCTTGCTCAGACATCCACGATTGCATCCCTGCCCTGGTACGGCAGGATCTTCTGTTCTATGGTCTCAAGTCCTAGTCATGCTGTTTTCACACGTCCTGCCCCCCGTGGCCAATAGTTGTTAAAAATCAGTGGTCTGATGGTTGGCCTCCATTGCATCCACAAGGGAGCTGCATTCACAGGCTGTTTGCAGTGTTGTTGTAGCCATGCTGGTCCCAGGATATTAGAGACAAGGTGGGTGAGGTCATATCTTTAATTGGACCAGCTTCTGTTGGTGAAAGAAAAGCTTTTGAGCTACACAGAGCTCTTCTTCAGGCCGTGACTCGCACCCAATCACTGCCTTCCTTTATCCACCATCCCAGAAAGGAAATTAACCCCTTCACACCCAGGTGGAAACAATACAAAAGTGAATGGGGGGAAACTGAGCCATATGTGTTCTTCCTAGAAAGAATATGCAGGGCCGGCTCTAGGCACCAGCCCTCCAAGCATGTGCTTGGGGTGGCACGTTCCAAGGGGCGGCACTCCACCCCCCCTTTTTTTTTTGCTTGGGGCGGTAAAAAGGCAGGATCCGCGCCCCCTGACCCAGCCTGGCGGCGCCCTGCACAGCCCACTCGGGCGGGGAAACGCCGTGCCGCCCTGGGGAGACTCGGAGCGGCAGAGGCAGCAGGACCCGTCCTCCCTCCCTGTATCCGGGGCCCTGATTCCCTCCCTCCCCGGGCTGCGGCGGCGAGAGGGGTTCCCGGAGCGTGTGAGGAGCTGGGGAGGGAGGGAAGCGGGGCCTGGGATACAGGGAGGGAGGAGGGGTCCTGCTGCCGCTGCCGCTCTGAGTCTCCCCAGGGCGGCGCGGCGTTTCCCCGCCCGAGTGGGCTGTGCAGGACGCCGCCGGGCTGGGCAGGGGGCGCAGATCCCGGCTCGCACACTGACAGGGCGAGTGGCTGGGCAGCCCGAGCTGCCAGGGAGCTCCCGCCGCCTCCTCCAGCCCGCTGCGCACCTCTCCCGCCTCAGCCCCGCGCTGCCTGCCCTGGGTGGGGAGAGGCAGAGCCTGGCTCCAAGTGGGGCAGTGGGGGATACTGCCCCCGCCAGGGGACCCCCGCGGCTTGGGCACCTGGGGGTCAGTGTCCGTCCTCTCGGCTCTGCCTACACGGGGCTGGGGAAGCAGCTGTCAGCGCCTGCCCCTCTCAGCCCTTGCACCCCCCATCCCGCTCGCAGCCCCTCCACTTGTACCTCCCCCCATCGCTCCTTCGCCGCACCCCTTCACCTTGTACTCTCCCTTCACCCGCACCTCTCCCCTTGTACCCTCCCCCAGCCCCCTTCTCCCACACCTCCCCCATTCCCCTGCACCTCTTCTCCTGCAACCCTCCTGATACCCCCTCTCCTCCTCCACGAGTACTTCACACCCCGCTTCTCTGCCAGTGTGGAGTCCCCAAGCACCCCCACACCCGCTCCTCTGCCTGAACCCTCTTTACTAGATCCCCATCCCTTTCCGGGTACAAGGTTTGAGGGTTTTCCCCTATGCCTTTCATGTGCATTTGGAGCACTAAAGATGGGGTTGCGGGGAACAGGGGGACGAGATTTATACTAAAATGAAATAAAAATAGGAGAAACGGTTTGATTCCCGGGGGAAGAGAGAGCCCAGTGCTGGGGCGGCAGGGGGTGCAGGTGGGGGGGCACTGGTGGGCGGGGGGGAGGGCAGGGCCGGGGGGGGGCAGCCAAAATTTTTTTTGCTTGGGGCGGCAAAAAACCTAGAGCCGGCCCTGGAATATGGACATTTTCCACATTCTCCACTCACTCCAAGACTGAATTATCCAAACGCCTAATATGTCAAAGAAAAGAAACGTAGAAAGAGAGAGAGAGAGAAGGAAAAGGAGGGCGGGGAGGAGGGGAATCTAGATCAAAGGTTAACATCGCTTTTAAGCCAAATCAGAATCAAGAACACCAACTCCTACACGTGTGATTGAATATCGCAGTTAGACACTCCTGCGTGTTTGTCTTATAGAACATTCCACTTTTTTGCTGCTTTAATTTTCTCCGATGAAGCATAGAAAAGAGATTGAAGCTCCTTTTACTTTATTTTAGATTGAAACTTTTCTTTTGGGTTCTTGAGAGCAGCAACTTCTGACCCAACTGATACAATGAATAAAGATGAAAAAACCCAGCCCTCCTCTACACCACACTGGGGCACCTGTGCACATGCTGTTCCTCAGCAATAAATGCTACTCAAACAATGTGATAAGCTTGCCAAACCATTTTATTTACATGGTAATATTCCGATGATTGCCTTTTTGCAGCCGTAAAAAGTTTATCTCAAACTCACAAGCCTGTTTGGGTAGCAGTTATTGCAGAGTAAGATTTATGCAATCAGTAAATAATGGCTTTCGGTGAGTATATATTTACCTTGCATGTTGCGAGCCTCAATACTCCATGTAGCAGCCTGCTTGTTCAGGTGAGCTCCCTGAGGGGGTGATGTCTGCTCCTTCCCTGCCTGGATGCATCAGAAGATTTGGACTCCAGCACAGGACCATGGCACTGGCTCTGTGGAGGATAGGGGTAAATGCCTGCAGAAATGGAATGCACAGCCCTGCGCAAAGCTGGAGTAAATGGGCCTTGCTCTGGGGTCGGGGGGAAGGGCTGCAGGTGGGGTATCAGCAGAGATGGGCTACGGACACTACTGGAGCCCATGGCTGGGATTTCCATTGACTCTTAATGGGCGTTGTGTGCCCAGCTCCCCTTTGACAACAGGTTGCAGTAATAGTCAAGGACCACTGTGCCCTGTCTATGCAGTTATTACAGTGCTGGGCCACCCTTGATTTGGGACTTCCCATTGTGCCAAATTATGTGGTGGTTTCACAATGGGAACTAATATAAACCTCTAGAGCTGGGTGGGAAATTCCAAGATCTCCAAAATTGTTGTCATTCCAAATCAGGACGAAAAGTCAAAATATCATTTTTTTCACATAATGGAAGGTCAGGTCAACATTGAACTTCGACTGCCTGAGTAGCTGCATTGCATCATGGGAGTTGTAGTTTGAGTTACACATACCCCCATTTTTCTTCTATAGGCAGGGCTCCCCAGCTGGAATATATTTCCCATGATGCACCCTGATGGGATCATCCACCATCGGGGGAGGAAGGGAGACTGCTGTGCATCATGGGATATGTAGTGCAGCCATGGAGCCCAGCCCATAGTGGAAAGTGGGGGCATAATGCACCTGAACTTAAACTCCCAGGAGGCACTGCAACAGCTCAAGAAGAAAAAGGTTAATGTAGAATTGACCCAAAATGAAATGTTTGTATTTGGTTGGACAAAGGAATGCTTCAATTTGAGCTGGCCCATCCTGAAACAAAATATTTCATTTTGGTTTTCCTAATGGAACATTGAAAAATTCTGGCAAAATTGAAATTTTCCCACAGAAATTTGCAAAGGACAGAATGAAATCAGCTATGCAGCTCTTGTTACTACTGACAAGAGTCCAATTACCTACGCAACTCACTGAAAAATATACCTTTATTGGCTTCTTTCTATTATTGTCTAAATAACAATGGGAAAGACAAGGAAAATCTAATGTATATTATTCCTTCAAATGAACTAATCTGATGGGAACTCCAGCTGTGCCAAAAATTAATTCCACCTTTGAATAAAAGCTTTAGGATCTGATTTTCAGAAGTACCAAGCAGCCAAACTCCTGCTGGAGTCAATAGGAGCAGTGCATACTCAGCACCTCTGAAAATCGGGTCTTTATTGTCCAACTTTATTTGAAAATAAAGTATTGATTGGATTAATAATAAAAAAATCCCTTCAGCATCCCATTAGCTCATTAATCCCCTCTCTCTTTCTTTCTGACTTCACTCAGCAGCATCCAAAACTGACTAAGAACCTTTTACCAAGCTGCGTGAAAAAAATATTCGTAATTTCATTTGGATTTTGTGACTCGGCAATTTCAGTCTTTGTGAAACTCTCACAAAATGACAGGTTTCAGAGTAATAGCCGTGTTAGTCTATCCGCAAAAAGAATAGGAGTACTTGTGGCACCTTAGAGACTAACAAATTTAATGTAGCATAAGCTTTCGTGGGCTACAGCTCACTTCATCGGATGCATGTAGTAGAAAATACAGAAGGAAGATATATATATACACACCTGAAACAATGGGTGTTACCATACACATTATAAGGAGAGTGATCAGTTGTCAGCAGGAGAGAAAAATAAGTGTTTGTAGTGGTAATGAAAATGGCCCATTTCCAGCACTTGACAAGGAGATATAAGGAACTGGGGGAGGGGCGGGAGGGGGGGGGAGAGATAAGCATGGGGAAATTGTTTTACTTTGTGTAATGGCCCATCTACTCCCAGTCTTTATTCAAACCTAATTTGATGGTGTCCAATTTGCAAATTAATTCCAATTCAGCAGTCTCTCCTTGGAGTCTGTTTTTGAAGTTTTTTTGTTGTAATAAATAAATGGAATAAAAGAATAAATGGACACAAAATGAGACGTCAAGAATTATAACATTCAAAAACCAGTTGGAGAACACTTCAACCTCCCTGGCCACTCGATTACAGACCTAAAAGTCACAATATTACAACAAAAAAACTTCAAAATAAAAGGAAGAAACAAAGTCCAGTTTACACCAGGTGAGGATTTGGGTGTGACTATTTGTGACTATTTGTAAGGTGCTGCTGTCCAGTTCAAACCGGAGATAGGGGGCGTTAAGAATGTAATAGTGTGTTCCATTCACGGACAATTCATGCCACATGATTTTTGACTCCACTTGATGGAGTTTGCACCTCTTGGTTTTCACTTCAACTACTAGAGGTGAAATATGGCCAAAGCCAACTAATTCAGACTAGTCTGGCATCAGAACTTTGCAACTTCAATGAGTTTCACATGGTTTTCACCCCAAACCATCATTTGACCCTGGCTTACTTGAAGTGAAACTCTGCAGTGCTACTGACTTTCAGGAAATTATTTTGGTTTAGCCGCCCTACTGGCCCATTCAGTCACAATACTACGGACTCCAGTGGAATTGAACCTGCTTACTCCAGTAGTGCATTTGGTCCATTTCACTGTCCAGCAAACTATTCCAGTTTATGGTCTAATGCAGTGAACCAAAGGAAGATGGAAAAGTGTTCACGGGGGAAGAAAACGCTCATCACCCCCAGAAAATTCTGTTTGTTTAATTTCGCTAGAAGAGATGAACTAATCTCTCTCTTTCCTTTGCAGGCATTTCCAGAGTCTCTACATGACTGAACAAAAGAACTTATGGTAGGGCCCTGAAGACCCAGATCCTACTCATTTCCCTGCATATTTCTGGGCTCTCTTTCTGATTCCAGCATGAGCAAGACCGAAGATCTTAACATGGTCCTTCCCTTTCCATTCAATAAGAATTGGAGTTTAGAGCGAGGCCTCCTCACACACATCCCAGGTTACTGCAGAAACACAACTGACCTTACTGTCTTTCTAGTCACCTCCTATAGCTTAGAAACCATCCTAGGCATCCTGGGAAACGTTTGCCTGATTAGTGTCATAGTCAGGCAGAAGGAGAAGGCCAATGTCACCAGCATACTCATTACCAACTTGATAGTCTCTGACTTGTTCATGAGCATCGTCTGCCTGCCTTTCACCATCGTCTACACCCTGATGGACTACTGGATATTTGGTGAGGTCATGTGCAAAATGACTTCCTTCATCCAGTGCACTTCTGTGAGTGTGTCAATTCTCTCCCTTGTCCTCATTGGTCTGGAAAGACACCAGCTCATCATAAACCCAACTGGTTGGAGGCCAAGCATCCCCCAAGCCTATCTAGGGATTGTAGTCATTTGGACATTAGCTTGCCTCATGTCCCTGCCCTTTCTGACGACCTCCGTCTTGACATATGACTTGTACAAGCAGTTCTCCTATATTATGGATTCTGCTGCCGACAAGGCCATATGCATGGACTCGTGGCCATCTGACCAGCACCGACTCATCTACACCACCGCCTTGCTGCTGTTCCAGTACTGCATCCCTCTCTTCTTTATCCTGGTTTGCTACCTGCGTATCTATTTACGCCTACAGAAGAGAAAGGACATGTTTGAGAAGAGTGCATACAATGGCCGGGTGGTGCAGCTGAGGAGGATAAACATTTTATTAGTATCCATGGTGATCGCCTTTGCTGTTTGCTGGTTACCATTGCACGTTTTCAATAGCATTGAGGACTGGGATTACAAAGCCATTTCCCCTTGCCACCACAACCTGATCTTCTCATTGTGCCATCTAGTAGCCATGGCTTCCACCTGTGTCAACCCTGTTATCTATGGGTTCCTAAACAATAACTTCAAAAAAGAAGTGAAGTCGCTGATACTGAGCTGCCAGCATAATTCATCTAGCCACCAGGGAACAGCTTCTGAAGTCTCCACTGAAGAGACTTCAGGAAGGTTATTACACATGGATGTTAAAAAAACAGATGGCACCATAGTCTGACTCCAACATGTGCACCATAGCCAGCTGCTGTCCAATTTTTGGAAGAACAGTCATTGACTGCAAGGAAAGATAATCAGTATAGATAAGTGAGGAAGATCAAAGGAGATACCAAGTTGTATGTATCGGTGAGGTGGCACAGCTCTGAAAACAGACTTCACGCAAACAGGACATGTGCACAAGAAGTTGCTTTGTTTCTAACTACTTAATAGACATCTATGGTTGCACACAGACAGCAGGGTCATCAGTTAAGCTGCACACCCTTATCGTTGAAGGTAGAACCTGGGAATTCCAACTCAAACACTTGAGTTAGTGGAAATTCTCCTCTGTCAGTATTAGTAGGACACTTACATGCTATAGGCTGACCACTAAGTTTATGAACAGAATTATAAAAGGGTTGCCTGCAATAGCAGGGGACTGGACTCAGTGACCAGGAGGTTCCTTCCAGTCCTAGGTCCTCTCTCCCTACATTCCTCTAGGAATATGGGTATATATAATGTGTACATTACTGACCCCCTGTCACCCACTATTAGGTAACACATCTTCTCAGCTGATGAGGTTCACAGTAGTTCACATCCAGCAGATCTGTAACACATCTGTAACTACTCACATACGTAGACATTGGGGGGTGGCAGTTAAACCTGCCCATGCAGCATGGGGATACAGCCATGAACCTGTCACTTCAAAAACCCCACAAGCTTCTACCACTTGAGCTTCAAGGAAATCTCAGTTCATGCCAGGGCTTCTCGTGTACCCTCTTTTGGCCAGCTTCTTGATGGCAGTATTCCAGAAAACTACACCACACGGCACACTAAACTGGCACAATTGCTCAATAACAAGGTGCATCGAGAACTAGCACCATCTATGGATGACAGACAGTAGTTGGAGGGGTTACTCTATTCGTTGCCTCTGTTACCCCTCTCGGAGACTATGCAGATGATACAAAACCAACAATCCCAGATTTACATGGAAACTTAGTCAGATTGACTTGACTGTCCTTCTCCTGGCTGTATATCCTACGCCTCCATGCTACTAAAGGTACAGTCACAGATGCTGGTACTTTAAGATGGTTGGGGAGAAAGGCTTCTGATGTAGAAATGCCAGCTGTAATGAGCCGTGACACTTCCAGAGGAGTGAAACACATTTTGAAAATAGGCACCAAGGCTTCGGGTTTCCCCAAGAAGAGAAAGGACCTTGATGGAAGGAGTGATGCCAAAACTGTGAAAAGTCTATGGAAGAGCAATGAAAATATATGAAGGGGATTGAGTCACACACATTAAATCCAAGCCACATGTAAATCAAGTGTGTTGTCAATTGTGTCATGGAAGTGAGCTTTGTGCTTTCTCACGTCAGTGATATTTTTTATCCTTTGTCTGGGCAACTTACCTGCAAGCCATAAGAAACATAATACTCATTCTTCTTTAGAAAAGAACAGTACATCATGCTTCTGGAGTCTGAGTTCCTCTCTTTATCAAGACATTGCTCTGCAGCTACTGCTGGGAAACCAAGAACCGGGTACTGACAAGATGGAAGCCAATATTAGGCATTGCTGAAAGTAAAGGCAAATCAGAAAGGAGACCAACACTTTCATATAAAAGATACTAGGTCAATTTTAAAGACCTATATGGGGTCATGTTTTGTCATGACTTGACATCCTGTGCAATCTCATCCAAGTCAATGGGCTTGCACATGGTGGAAGGTATTCAGTGCATAGATACTACGATGAGCAGAGTCCTAGAAATACAATAGCTAGGTAGATACCTCCCTAGACAAAGCGGTAGGTCAGGGCAGAATTTGACCCATGCATATTCTCCCTCAGACCACAGCATGTGGGACAGATTTTGTGACTGCAGTGTAGCTGTAGCCATGTCAGTCCAGGGTATTAGAGAGACAAGGTGGGTGAGGTCATAGCTTTTGTGGAACCAACTTCTGTTGGTGACAGAGACAAGTTCTGGAGCCACACAGAGGTCTTCTCCAGGTCAGATTTTGTGAAGACAGGAGCTAAACTATCTCATGCTACAAAATAGCAAGATCCATTAATATCCAGTGGGCTAGATCCTCAGGTGATGTAAATGGGAGCAGCCCCATTGAGTTCAATGGAGCCAAGTTACATCAGCTGAAAATCTCACTCATTGACATCAGTGGAAGTTGAGGATGCTCATCACCTTACGGGATTAGCCCCCAAGTTCTTGACCATGCCTGAACTGTCTGGCGGCAGCTATCCTTTCGATTCCCTTCAGAATTCTGCGTGCTGCAGTCAGATGATCCATGCATGATTTCATTTTGTATCTTTACCTATTGATCTGGCAATCTGCGAAAGGCACACATTTCTGCTCCTTCCCGATGAGCTTTCTGCAGTCTTCTTCTGATATTAGTTGCCATGACAATGAGGAGAATTTGTTTCTCTTGATTAGTGCGTAGATTAGTGTGTAGTGGGCTAGAGGTTGAGTCCACTAGAAGACTTTGTACCCTTATAGACCAAGTGGGCTCTAGGCCACATCCCTAGATCAATATTGGTACAGTAACTGAAACCAGAATGGTCCTACCAATCAGTGCTGAGAAGCACAAAATATATTCATTCCGACTGACCTCCTTGACTTACCGGAACTTTGCATAAACTGTGTTTTATTCAAGGGCTTAAGTGGGATTTGAGTAGTACACTGGGCTTCTTCCTAGAGGTGAGTTTCTCCCAATTAGCCTTGAGTAATTCTGCTTGTTTCCTGCACTTGTTAGAATTCTAATATTTAATTAACAGCTGCATGTCGAGCTCTGATCACACATCAGCACAGAAGATATCTGATCTGTAGCCCTTTGTAAATAGGTGATCTTGTACTCCCCAGTCTGTTAAATGGAACAACACAATTAATCATGGAAGTTTTGCTTCCAAGCAGAGTGCATGTACATAAGGCTTGTGTTTGTCACTGATTAGCATGAAAAGCTCCAAGAACATAATGCTAAGTGAAGCCTATTTGACAGAGAACTTATTATATGGCTGTAACTGTGATACATCAGCGCAGCTATTTGCATTGTACAGTATCATCAAGTTCAAGCTGCATTCTTAATGGATGGAGTTAGCTGTTGGGTCTGATTCTTCTTTGCCCTGCACTCTGTGCAATCATTTACACCTGTGAGTGCAAAGCGTATGTAAAGGCGAACAGATCAGAGGGGGTAGCACAAGCCATGCTAACACACACTGGTTTTGTCCCACTCTAGTGGCTAGATGAAGCATAGAGGTCTATGAGTCTGCTCTGAGCTAATGGACTTGGACCCAGATCCTCAAATGTATTTAGGCTCCTAGCGTCCTTGGCCCTTTAGCTCAGCCAGTAGCAGTGAATGCTTTTTGCTGCAGATGTCCTGGGCGCAGTCCCCAAAACCACCCTCTTGGGGTGTCATTACAGTAGTGTTTTAACTGACTCTGCACAGGTGTAAATGACTAACGAGGTTCAGGGTAATGGAGCATTGGGCCCTATTATGTTTGCTGTGTATTCTAGTGATGCTTTGGGAAATTATTACTGTAAGAATGGGGAGGATGTGCGTACATGCCTTACTAAGTAACCGTGAGCTCTTATTATTGTCACCTTTGTCCATCCTGTCCTCTTGCCCCACTTTGTCTTTTTATGGCCCCGCTTATAGTGACACAATGAATATAAATTGTGAGCCCTTCAGGGCAAGGATAATATCTTTACTTGTGTCTGAGCGATGCCTGGCACACTTTGGGGACCTCAAAATAACAAATAAAATAATAATATTGGCTAAATCCCTTGCGCTCTGTGTGCCTCATTTTGTCCATCTGTAAAATGGGGATAATACTACTTACTTCATTAGCTTAAATAGTGACGAACACCTGATTTGAGATCCTTGTATTAGTTAAGGGGGAATGTTATATATGGAAAGTGCCATTCATGTGCAGAGTATTCTGACTGATTCATTATAGCTAACTGCCACCGGTGTGCTTGACGCTGTATGAGACACCTCAGAAGGATGGTCCCTGCACCATCTCTGAAGCTTAGCATCCCACTGCTAATGCTGCTGGAAAAGTGGAAGTACCAGCTATTCAAACGGTTTGCACACAGCGGCACTGATACAGATCACAGGCTGCTGGCTTCATCAAGGCCTTAATAGAAAATCAGTGAGGGGTGAAGCTAAGTAAGTTCAGGGGAAGAAAACACCCAAAAGTCAGGGTGCTGGAACAGGTGGGTGTGCCAGGGGGGAACTCACCAGGGTGCCCCCTCCATCCAAGAGGCAAACGCTATTGGCTGCTGTTGTGGTTTTCCAGCAGTGTGCAGCTTTCGTGGCCCAGGTCATCTCTCAAGTTCAGTCCCTGGTAACAGGAGTCCAGTCAAAAGATCATCTAAACAAATGGTTCTTTTGCTCCTGTTGGCCTCCTCTTCAGCCTGCTGTCTGGGCTCAGTTCTCAGCCCTTTCTGGGCTACCTTTAGGTCCTTCCCTGCCCTACTACAGAGTACCAACTCCCTGGCTGCTTTCCCTGACGTCCTTCTCGCAGTCCATCGCTCGCTGAAGTTCCCTTCTCTTCACCCTACTTGTGGGCCTCACTTCTTCTTCTTTGCTTCTTTAGCTGAGCACTGCCCCCAGGCTTTATCCCTGGACACTCTTTATCTTCCCAGGTTCTCACTGCCTCCCCTCCCAGGGGACTCTAGAAACTTCTCCCAGGGGCCTTCCTACAAATCCTGCCTTTGGGCCTCCCGCAGGAGCCCAGCCTGCTCCCTGTTAGTTCTTCTCCTTTAACTGAGTGCTCGCAACGCTTTCTATGAGGCCCAGGTGTTCATCAGACTATGACCTGACCCTGTTAGTCCCGCCCCCTCAGGCTGGGAGGCAGCTAATTATGGCACAGTGGGACTGGCTCCATTTTCCCTTCAGGGGGCTGGTCACCTTGTGGCAGGGAGGAATAGGCAAAGGCTATATGCCACTTTTCTGACTTCTCGGAACCTGCAGTAGCTCAGGCTCTGTTCAGTCCTCAATGCAACTTAGAGCAGCCTCAGGGTTGCTACGTTGTACCTAGCTGCTTATGGCTGTTGGGGTCATTCTAGCAGCCAGGGATTGCCACACCTTGAGCACTCACCCCTATTCTGCTACACCAGCCAAGCAGGGTAATCCTCTGGGAGCCTGTGAAGCTGGCAGCACAAAGAGGCTTGAAATCTCTCCTAGGATGGTCATCTGAACCTCTTTGAGCCTCTCATGATGTGTCTGTGCTACTTCTTCTGGCTCTGTCTGGATCCTGGGAGCACAGAAACAGCCGTGACCCAAATTTTATTGAATGTTTTGGTTCTGGTTGTGCCTGAAGGGCCGGTGACATTTTAGCCTGGTCTGCTTATCCCAGCTAGGTCACCCATCCCTATTTGAAATACAACAAGAACATAAGAACATAAGAAAAGCCGTACCGGGTCAGACCAAAGGTCCATCTAGCCCAGTATCTGTCTACCGACAGTGGCCAATGCCAGGTGCCCCAGAGGGAGTGAACCTAACAGGCAATGATCAAGTGATCTCTCTCCTGCCATCCATCTCCATCCTCTGACGAACAGAGGCTAGGGACACCATTCTTACCCAGCCTGGCTAATAGCCATTTATGGACTTAGCCACCATGAATTTATCCAGTCCCCTTTTAAACATTGTTATAGTCCTAGCCTTCACAACCTCCTCAGGTAAGGAGTTCCACAAGTTGACTGTGCGCTGCGTGAAGAAGAACTTCCTTTTATTTGTTTTAAACCTGCTGCCTATTAATTTCATTTGGTGACCCCTAGTTCTTGTATTATGGGAATAAGTAAATAACTTTTCCTTATCCACTTTCTCAACATCACTCATGATTTTATATACCTCTATCATGTCCCCCCTTAGTCTTCTCTTTTCCAAGCCGAAGAGTCCCAGCCTCTCTAATCTCTCCTCGTATGGGACCCTCTCTAAACCCCTAATCATTTTAGTTGCCCTTTTCTGAACCTTTTCTAGTGCTAGAATATCCTTTTTGAGGTGAGGAGACCACATCTGTACACAGTATTCGAGATGTGGGCGTACCATGGATTTATATAAGGGCAATAATATATTCTCTGTCTTATTCTCTATCCCCTTTTTAATGATTCCTAACATCCTGTTTGCTTTTTTGACCGCCTCTGCACACTGCGTGGACATCTTTAGAGAACTATCCACAATGACGCCAAGATCTTTTTCCTGACTCGTTGTAGCTAAATTAGCCCCCATCATGTTGTATGTATAGTTGGGGTTATTTTTTCCAATGTGCATTACTTTACATTTATCCACATTAAATTTCATTTGCCATTTTGTTGCCCAATCACTTAGTTTTGTGAGATCTTTTTGAAGTTCTTCACAATCTGCTTTGGTCTTAACTATCTTGAGTAGTTTAGTATCATCTGCAAACTTTGCCACCTCACTGTTTACCCCTTTCTCCAGATCATTTATGAATAAATTGAATAGGATTGGTCCTAGGACTGACCCTTGGGGAACACCACTAGTTACCTCTCTCCATTCTGAGAATTTACCATTAATTCCTACCCTTTGTTCCCTGTCCTTTAACCAGTTCTCAATCCATGAAAGGACCTTCCCTTTTATCCCATGACAGCTTAATTTACGTAGGAGCCTTTGGTGAGGGACCTTGTCAAAGGCTTTCTGGAAATCTAAGTACACTATGTCCACCGGATCCCCCTTGTCCACATGTTTGTTGACCCCTTCAAAGAACTCTAATAGATTAGTAAGACACGATTTCCCTTTACAGAAACCATGTTGACTCTTGCTCAAGAGTTTATGTTTTTCTATGTGTCTGACAATTTTATTCTTTACTATTGTTTCAACTAATTTGCCCGGTACCGACGTTAGACTTACCGGTCTGTAATTGCCGGGATCACCCCTAGAGCCCTTTTTAAATATTGGCGTTACATTAGCTAACTTCCAGTCATTGGGTACCGAAGCCGATTTAAAGGACAGGTTACAAACCTTAGTTAATAGTTCCGCAACTTCACATTTGAGTTCTTTCAGAACTCTTGGGTGAATGCCATCTGGTCCCGGTGACTTGTTAATGTTGAGTTTATCAATTAATTCCAAAACCTCCTCTAGTGACACTTCAATCTGTGACAGTTCCTCAGATTTGTCACCTACAAAAGCCAGCTCAGGTTGGGGAATCTCCCTAACATCCTCAGCCGTGAAGACTGAAGCAAAGAATCCATTTAGTTTCTCCGCAATGACTTTATCATCTTTAAGCGCTCCTTTTGTATTTTGATCATCAAGGGGCCCCACTGGTTGTTTAGCAGGCTTCCTGCTTCTGATGTACTTAAAAAACATTTTGTTATTACCTTTGGAGTTTTTGGCTAGCCGTTCTTCAAACTCCTCTTTGGCTTTTCTTATTACACTCTTGCACTTAAGTTGGCAGTGTTTGTGCTCCTTTCTATTTGCCTCACTAGGATTTGACTTCCACTTTTTAAACAAGGTGCTTCTAAAGGACCGCAGAGCCGAGCTGTCAGTGGTTCATGCTTCTTACAATGACACTGAGGAAGGCAGTGGCAGAGCTGTCCTGCCATGGATAGACCCTTGAAAACTGCTAGGTAGCCTCTTGCCTTCAGGCACTATGATGTCACTGTAGGCTGATGGGAGTAATGTCAGAATGGGATCCAATCAGCATCTGCAGTGTAATGCCATCCCCAGCAGCACTATGTTCCAGAGTTTGCAATTTCAAGAGGGACCTAGCATGGTCCTCACTGCAGGTAGGTAACTGGCAGAGATGGAAAATGAGGGGCTGTCTGATGGCTTTTAATGCCATGATCCACACTTCGGGTTGGAGGAGGAGCAGTGGGTTCTATACCAATAGTACATACCTGAATTCAGGGCAAACGCAGCTGCTGGGCATGTTAGGTGAGCACAGACCAAAGCAGAGATTGTTAGGATGCTGGTGTGCTCATCCATGCCACTCCCATGACCAGTGTGGACATGTCTGCCCTATCCCTTCCCCCGAGGCAACCTCCCGCTGATGTGACTCCCTCTGTCTCTCATCCTGTCTTTCCTCCCCTTGTGAATCCATGCAGGGCCAGACACAATTTCACCCTACACATTTACCATGGACTTTTGGGCCCTCACGTTGTATTAGGAGGGACTTGAATGTACAGTTGTGATCATAGGACGTGGTTGTCCCTTTCACCTGGAGCCCCATATTTCTCTGCTAGCTCCATTTTGTGGCGTGGAGGAGTCAAGGATTGCCATGAGTCAGTAGCACATCTGGGGCCAGCTGCCAAGAAAAGCAGAATGCTGCTGCACTGCTCCTTGGTCGAGATGGAAGCCCAGGTTCCATCAGGAAGGAGAGTCCCTTAGGAATGTGTTTAGACCCAGTAGCCCTGTGGCCACCATTTCCTGTTCACATTCCTAAAGGCGTCAAACAAGGCAGCTGGGTCTAAGGCAAATGTGCAAGAGCAAAGCTACTGCCTGTCTGCACTTGCTTTAGTTTGGGGCTCACACTTTCATCACAGCTCCAAGCGTATCTATAGTAAGGGGATCATGGGCAATGCAGGCCTTGGCCTCTCTGTTCCATCTGCTAGGGTGGTGAGTTTGTGATGGAAGAGCTGGAACTGAGACCCACCAAACTCATCTCCTATGGGGCCACCAGATGTTCATTAGATGGGAATGCCTTTTAATCACTGCTGAGCTCGTCTGGATTCCAACTAGTGACCTACAGGTGAAAAGCTCATTAGCCTAGCCCAGAGGCAGCCAGTCCCAATAAGAGTTAAGGCTACCTCCTTTGAGAATGAGGCCGTTTTCTGGTAAGGCAAACTTGTTGAATCAAGTTCTGAGCTTACCCAGACAGAAGGGCTTCCATTCTCTGCACATGGGAAATATCTGGAGAACAAAACTGCCCCAAGTACAGTCATCATCTCTGAGCAAGGTAAGCTCCCTACACTCACTGGGATTTTGTCTACATCAAGAGACATATGCTGAAGACCAGGGCCTGCACAACCTATTAGGCGACCTAGGAGGTCGCCTAGGGTGCTAAGATTTGGGGGGCGCCGGCTGCCCCGGTCGTCAGCATTATTTTGGGGGCGGGACCTTCCGCTGCCTCTGTCGGGGACGGCATTTTGGGGGCGGGACCTTCCGCCGCCTAGGGTGGTGGAAAAGCTGGAAGCGCTCCTGGCGGGGGAGGGGGGGCATGGGGAGGGCCGCCCACAGTAATGGGGGGGGGCGCACAGGGGAACCGCTCCCCGCCCCAGATCACCTCCACTCTGCCTCCTCCGCTGAGCGCACAGCCCCCGCTCTAATTCTCCTCCAATCGACGCCGCAAGCCTGGGAGGGGAAGAGAATTAGAGTGGCGCCGGCGTGCTCAGCAGAGGAGGCGGAGCANAGCTCCCTACACTCACTGGGATTTTGTCTACATCAAGAGACATATGCTGAAGACCAGGGCCGGCGCAACCTATAAGGCGACCTAGGCGGTCGCCTAGGGTGCTAAGATTTGGGGGGCGCCGGCTGCCCCGGTCGTCAGCATTATTTTGGGGGCGGAACCTTCCGCTGCCTCTGTCGGGGACGGCATTTTGGGGGCGGGACCTTCCGCCACCTAGGGCGGTGGAAAAGCTGGAAGCGCTCCTGGCGGGGGCGGGGGGGCGGGGGGAGGGCCGCCCACAGTAATGGGGGGGGCGCACAGGGGAACCGCTCCCCGCCCCAGATCACCTCCACTCTGCCTCCTCCGCTGAGCACACAGCCCCCGCTCTAATTCTCCTCCAATCGACGCCGCAAGCCTGGGAGGGGAGGAGAATTAGAGTGGCGCCGGCGTGCTCAGCGGAGGAGGCGGAGCAAAGGTGAGCTGGGGCGGGCTCCCCGGGCGGGGTTGGCTGCCACGGGGGGAGGCTCCCCGGGCAGAGTTAGCTGCCGTGAAGGGGGGCTCCCCGGGCGAGGGTAGCTGCAGACTGGGGGGGCTCCCCGGGTGGGGGGGGTGGGCGGGGTTAGCTGCCGCGGGGGGGGGCTCCTCTGGTGGGAGGGGTGGGTGGGCGGGGTTAGCTGGGTGGGGGAGCGCAAGGTGGAAGTTTCGCCTAGGGCACGAAACTTCCTTGCACCGGCCCTGCTGAAGACCCACCAGAGAGAGAGAGACACCAGATGATCTAAGAGGACTCTTCTATCCCCAGGACTGCTATGAAATATCTTCTCACATGTTCTGCAGTCATGTCCCTTCCCCAGAGCTTTCCAGTTCATGTAGTATTGGCCTGATTTTCGGAAGTGTCAAGCACCTGCAGCTCCCATGGACTTCAGTGGAAGTTGTTACTCGGCCCCTTTAAAAATCTGGTCCTAGATCTTTATAAACCAACATCCATGTAACTTTTATGACTCTCCCCGCCGCTCTATCATAGTTTGTTTTCTAAAGGTGGTGGTTTGAATACCCTAATTCATAAAGAGGATAAGGTTGAGATTTGCACTTTGGTATGTTATGTTTTTCTGCTAGACAATACCCACTAGGTCTATGAATCATAACTGTTTTGTTGTGTTCCTAATAGTCAGCAATCATGCAACCCAGTCCCAGTGCAGAGATTATTTGGTAGTTGCCTGGTATGGAACTAAACCTCAGTGTTTTCTGCTGGATTGAAATCGATAAAACTCTACAGGCCAATATGAATGTTTACAAAAGTTGTCCAGCTGAATGATTTATATTATTAGTCACATACAGTAGGAAATGTGTGGTTCCCTGGCTATTACAACACAGAATAATTGTCTTAGTAACAACAAGTAAGCCACAGGATACATACACATGTGTAGCCCTACACACGTTCTGTACTTATATGCAAAAAGTAGTGGGTTAAGTCACTTAAACAGAAGTGTAGAAATAATAATAATAATATGAATGCATATCTTTTGCGTATGATTATGAATAAAGATTTGCTATCTTGTACTGGGCTAGATGGACCTTTGGTCTGACCCAGTATATCCGTTCTCATGTTCTTATGTACATTCATAGCCTGTTTCTACTAGGTTCAAGATTAAATGTCTGGCAGCAGACACACATCCTTTGTTATGTGAAAGCAAATGGAATGCAAAACTCTAAAGTTTAATATTTGAAAGTCAGAATAATCTCTTGCAGCTCGAATTCCAGGTAAACATCTCTGTATCCTTAGAATACACCAGTTTTAGTTCAAGTCTAATTAACTCCCCTGGCCAGAACATGGTGATAAGAAGCCTTCCTGCCAACTAGAGCTGGGTTAATGGTGCCCACAATCATTCATGACCATTTGTGTTGGTCTTTCTAATACAGTAGTTGTAATTACATTGTGTTTATGATTTTTTTTTACAGCAATTATTATTAATTCATGTACCTGGAAGGTTAACTAAATGCTTTCAGGTAATTGTAGTGAAAATTAACATACTGGGATTTTTGAATTCTGGACTTTGGCGTCCAAATCAGTACACTTTAAAAGGAGGCACTGGTTGAAATTCACTGGTCTGCGCTAGATGATCCCGATGGTCCCTTCTGGTCTGAAAATGTATGGATCTATAAAAAATCTCTTGTCCCTAACTGAATCTTTCTTTCTCTTTTAGTAAACACAGAAGTAGCTCCATACCTTGCAAGAAATCCCCAGGTGTATTTACACTCAAATACTGGGTCAAGTTCAGGTTTCAGTTACATGGAGGAAATCCAGAGTAACTCCAATAAGTCAGTGGAACTACTGCAATGTCTTGGCACTGTAAAGAGAGCATTTGACCTGTAGTAGCAACCACTGCAGAGATCTAGAAAGAATATGTTTAAAGTGATCATGACCGTTTATTAGAACAATATGGCTGAGACATTCAGAGCTGCCTAAGGGATTTGGATACTCCTTTCCCTTTAAATCTCAGTTTATATCAAATTCCACGTTAGACAGACAGCTAAACTGTTGCAATTATAAAAAAGTGTCCTCACATAATAAGTAAAAATTCCACAATGTTCATGTCACATAAATTCCACCATGACACAGACACCAGATATGTCAGAATGAGTACACATGTCCTATGAAGTACAACAATATCATTCCAGACAACATAAATTAATCTTCTGGAGTCTCCTGGTTTATTAAGGTTGCAATTGGCAAATCTACTTCCTCTTTCTCAGGGATCCCCTATGGGCCATGGTCTTACTGAGAAGGTTAAGAGGTGACTTGATTACAGTTTGGGAAAAAATATTTAATAATGGGTTCTTCAATCTAGTAGAGAAAGGTTTAACAAGACCCAATGGCTGGAAGTTGAAGCTAGACAAATTCAGAATGGAAATAAGACCTACATTTTTAGTGGTGAGTGTAATTAACTACTGGAACAATTTACCAAGGGTGCGATGGATTCTACATCACTGACAATTTTAAAATCAAGACTGGATGTTTTCCTAAAAGATCTGCTCTAGGAATTATTGTGGGGCAGTTCTCTGGCCCATGTTAAACAGGAGAGGTCAGATTAGATGTCCGAATTAGCCCTGTGGCCTTGAAATCTATGCATCTAGGAGTTGATTGTGTCCTGTATGCAGATGCCTGTATGGAAAGCTTTGCAATTAATGTAATTGTGTTCCATATCTGGGTGAGTGGCTGCTGCTGGCCAGACAGAGGATCACTAGCAATAGAGCTCACCTATGAGTATTCCCTTGTGCTCTGGAGGGAACCCACCATGAGCAGAATCAAAAGGCAGGTGCTTTGCCACTATAATAAATAAATAATAATAATAATAATAATTAATAGTAATAAGTACCATGTCCGGAAGTAAGGCCCTCATTCCGCAGATGCTTAATTCTATGCACTGTGAGTAGGTCCATTGACTTCAATGTCTTTGCAGGATCGGACCCTCAGTGTTTCCTGGATTGGGTCCCTAGACGGCAAGCTTGTCTGGCAGAACACTATTCACGTCTATAGTTTTCTATAAATCACAAGTGGAACAACAATAATAAATAGGTTACTCTTATTATTACAAATCTAGCCAGGTTTCGAGCCTCTCTCACAATTTGGCCCAATAAAATAGTATTTTAGAAATATTTATGGTTTTTATTTTGACCATCTCCCAGCGATAAGTAGTAAGGAAGAAACAAAGTCCATCATTCAACAAAAAGGTTGAACAGACTCAATCAAGCGTTCCCTAGAAAATAATAATGTGACACACAAATAACGTAGCTCAATTTCAGCCAACCAACTGTACTGTAGTTTGTATGTTTAAAATGGTAAACATTTGCTTTCACTGGAAACGAAATCACAAAGAAATTGGGAGACATTTATAATATTGCAGGATAAAAGGGATCTAAATGCAGTCATGTCCCTGGATTTTAAGTAAATGGCATGGTTTTGTGCACTGTAGCACAGCTAATCCGCATTCCCTTTAATACAATAAGATGGAATTTGCTTTTTGATTATTGCTATCTTAAGTAAATATTCATTTTTACAAACACCAGTCATTACAAAAGCAATAGTTGAAAAAAAAAGTCACATTTGGTTACATTTTTCTTTAGGATTAGTTAAGTGTAAGACATCGATTTAAGATCCTGTAAAAGACTCTCCTGTATCCAGGAGATTACACGGGGTGCTTATTAGCTTTTTAGACCTGGAAACAAATGAATTGATGCGGTTGCTATGATTCTGCCATCTGCTGGGCTGGCTGTGTTTGTGTTGCTCTCAATAGTCTATTATTGCTAATAGGGAATGGAAATTTGCGCTGGCCTGGTTACCTCGAAATATCCTTGTGACAAATCCCCATTTAACACGAGAATAAAAAGGTGAGACACTGCAAGCCCTCTACACCATAGGCTGCAATTCCCACCATCTCTCGCAGACAAAAGGATGCCAACAATGAAAAAGGTGAAGAACATTTATTTTTGCAGCTAAATAAATACCACAAATATTGCTACCAATACTTATAAATAAATATCAATAAAGCCAAGAAGTAATAGCAAATAACAATAAATAATAATATTCACTCTTCATAGACCATTTTTAATCCGTAGATATTATCTTGGTTTTAAAAGCGGATAGCTATTATCTCCATTTTACAGATGGGGAAACTGAGGCACAAGAAGGCTAGGTCAAAACTGCATAATCAACTTCAGGTGTCTGTTTTTCTATGTTAGTCTCTACAGGGATGCACCTCTGCAGTCAGTTCTGTTTCACTGTCGGGCATCAGGGACCCTTTGGATAACATTCTGGGGTGCATGGTCAGCTAGGGCACTGAGAACTGGCATGACTGGGTTCTGTTCCCAGCTCTGTCACTGTGCCCTTGGTCAGTCCCTCAGAGGTACTTCATTGTTGCTCTGTGCAGCGTTGCAATGCCTCATCCCCCGGCCCCTCAGCCCCAAGCGAGGCGTCCCATACAATGCATAGGGAGAGTTAGGCGCCTAAGGAAGGGATCCCCAGAAGCCAGCAAATTGAGTGGGGAGTCACTGAAACAAGCCAAGAATGAAAGGTGTCTAAATGCCTCTCCTCAGCCTAAGTGGCTCACCTGGTTCGCCTGGCTGATGGGTCAGAGGGAAGTCACCTCAGCAGTGACCCCTCTCCTGGAGTTTGGGTCCTAAGTGGCTGACCTGGCTTATGCAGTCCACGTCCTAGCAGCTGAAACAGTCTCTCTCTGTCTATCTCCTGCTTGCGTTTGAGACCTCTCATGTTCACCTTACTTTTCCCTGTGCCCCCAGCTCTCCTTTGTGCAAGTGTTGTGCAATTTCCCGGTGCTCCCATGCTTCCTGGTGACCGGCATCTGGCCCTCCTGCTGCAGGATCTGAAGGGTACCAGGCCTTAGGCCTGCTCAAAGCACACCTACAGGATCGGGCCCCATTGGGGAACTAGGCATTCCCCTGCCTAGTTTAAAATTCCTGCTTCAGGGCCTCTGGGGCTTGCCCTGGAGCAAGGGCTCTGCGCAGCTCATTAGCTATAGGGTAGCAAAGGTTGCTTTGAAAATCCTGACTGGTGGAAACTTAGTACACATCTACACTGCAATAAAAGACCCACAGCATGGCCGTGGCTGGCCCGGGTCAGCTGATTCAGGCTCACTGGGCTCGGGCTGCAGGACTATGAAATTGCAGGGTAGATGTTCAGGCTTGGGCTGGAGCTCAGGGTCTGAGACCCCACAAGAGGGGTGGGTCTCAGAGGCTGGGCTCCAGCCCGAGCCCAAACATCCACACTGCAATTGTTAGCCCCGTGAGGTTGAGTCAATTGATCCAGGCTCTGAGACATGGTGCCATGGGTTTTCTATTGCAGTGTAGATGTACCCTAAGGTACAGGGTTAGGCGGCAGCTGAGTGCTGGCTTTGAAAATATCAGGGGAGCCTAAACGGTGGACTTAGATGCCTAAAGAGCCAGATAGGCACCTAAATATCTTTAAGGCTCTGAGCCTTCACATCTCTCCGTTTCAGTTTCCCCAGTTGTATAACCGGTACTGAAAAGAGGAGAAAATTAATTGAATGCACATTTTGGGTTTTCAAATCACTGACCTCATTATGCTAGCCCTTGCCTCCTCATGGCACTGCAAAGTGAAAATGCTTCAGCTTCAATAATTCCCAGACACCGACTCTCCCTAGCCACTTTAAAGATGGGACCATCCTTCATTTCTCTGTTGCTTGCTCTACTCCCTCAAAATAAAACCAGACAAGGGCCATCTTGAAATTAAAATAAAAAATACCAAACACCTTCCCCCTCCCCATACGCACTCTACTGAATAACTCCAAGCTGCACAAAACGCTAAGGAACGGCATGACATTGTCTTGTGTATCTTAGCAACTGGAAGTTGTCCTGTTGACTAAAAACCCATCCCAGTTAGCGCAGGTAAAGAAAGTTGCAAAAATGTCACTGATCTTTTCCACTCGTCACTTCTCATTCATTGAAATTTTGAAAGATTTGCAATTTTCTTGCCAGCTGTATTCCCACCCAAGGTGCATTCTGATGCTAGATGGACCTTCCCCCTGCCTCTCGTTCCATCTGTGTTTCAGGTGTGTGCTTTGCTCTCAGGGCCAGCTGTCTCACCCACTTCACACCACAGAGCAGGGCACTGAGAGCCCAGCTTAGCTCCTGTGGAGTCAACGGAGGTCTGATACTAGCATTTTCCTTGTGGGGTGGAGTCTTGGCCATATGTCGCTCTCGAGTCTGTGGCATGGATTCCCTTGTGAGGTGGGCTCTCTTCCTGTCCCAGCAAAATAGATCTCCCTCTCCACTGCATGGGCTCCTGCTGAGAGCACGTGCAGACCCCCAGCACCGATGCCAGATTCACTGACTAGTCAGATAATCTGCTCATGACCTCCACCCCCACTCCAGCACCTACCATGGCATCAGGACTCAAAGGGGAATGGAGGAGCTGGAAAAACAAGGACTGAATTATGCCCTTGGGGCCTGATCCAAAGTCCATTGAAGTCAATGCAAAGACTCCCATTGATGTCACTGGGCTTTGGATCAGAGACGTTCAGAGGCAGAGCTGTGCAGGGAATGGGGATGGAGGATCAGTAGACACAATGCTGGGTCAAGGGGCAATGCCCCATGGGAGCTGGGGCAGGAAGAGAGTGGGGAGCCCGCCCTGCCTCCTCCTTTCCTTCCTGGCCAGTGCTTGCTGTAACTTTCTCAGCCTGACCAGCTGCCTAGGACTACAGGCTGAGTAGCTCTTTCAGGAAGATTCCCAGAGTCTCACAGCAAGGCAGGGAAGTCTCAGGGGAAGATTGTTGCTGCCCGAAGGCCTGGCACCCAAGTGACCTAGGACGCACAGTTTGGGGCCTGCGGGCTCAGTAATGTTCAGAAGAGAGACCAGGGCCAAACCGACAGCCCCGATCCAAACTTGAGCATGGTGCAGATCTGGATTCCAATGTTGCAGCTGGGACTCATGGAAGGATGCTACTGATCCTTTCAATAATTCCACCCCACCTTCCTGCCTCCTGGGCAATCTCATATCTCCCTGGTTGGAATCACCGGGACTGGAGATTGCTGCAGGCTATACATTGGCCCTCAGTAGACTCTCCTCTTTTCAGCAAATTCAGAGTTCACACCCCTATGGATTCTTCTTATTTCAATTACTTTAGTGTCTAGAGACCCCCCTTAGGAATCAGGCCCCCATTATACTAGGTGTTGTATGGAGATAGAATGAAAAGATGGTCCCTCCCCCAAGACAGTTTAAATATTTTAATCCCATCTGATTTCTGAGTTGGTTTGAGTCAGCCCTCCTGGGATCTCCCTTCTTTCAAAACCCTGAAGATCCAGGAACCATGGTTCTTCCTCCTCCCTCCGCCCCCAATCCATGAGAGCAAGTGGGGTTCGTGAACTGGAAATACAGTGGGTACTAGACTAAGTTTTTCCCAGTCATTCACTACTGTCCATCTACACAACGGAGAGGCGGTGTGATCTAGTGGATAGGGCACTGCTTGGAACTTGGCGGGAGGAGCACAGGTTGCAGGAGGGAAGGCTTTGGAGAAGGGACCAGAAGGCCAGTCCATGTGCACATGGCTGGAATGCCAACTGCAGTTGTAGCATCTCTGTAAATAGTTCTCCTCATAAAGCCTCAGTTTAGTTTGACAAGCATGGAGTCCTTTCACATTCTCCCCCAGCATACAGTATATAAAACACTGCACTGGCGGTCTGGAGACATGGGTTCGATGGCTCTGACTGACTTGCTGTGTGACCTTGAGCAAAACACTTAGTTGTGCCTCACTTTCCTCTCCCTCTTTGTGTCTGTCTTGTCTATGCAGATTGTAAACTCGTCTGGGCAGTTGCTGTCCCTTCCTCTGCGAGGAAGACGATGGGGGGAAAAAAAGACATAAAATCTTCAGCATACAGGGCCAGATCCTCAGTTAGCATCAATCAACATTGCAGCATTGAAGCCAATGGGACTATGCTGATTTACACCAGATGAGGATCTGAGCCATGCTTGTTATGTCCCTGCACAAACAAAAGGGAAGGATGTAGAGAGCCCAGAGAGACACACTGTGAATGGGAGCCAGCAGGGAGCTATAGAAATGTTAGCCCATGGTTTATATTTAGCTTTATTCTTAGCCCTGCAATTTCCCCCTCATTACCCATTAAAACCTGCCAGAAGCACAGACAGAGTACAAAAAACAAGAGCATTGAGTGACTTGAGCCTGCCTGGGAGCTCCGGCAGCATGGAGGGCAGTGGAGTTGTAGAAGAATAGAACTGGGAAGGAGAGCATCTCCGCCTGCGAAGGCCTGGGACACTAATGCCTGAATTAGCTGAACGTTTTGTCCCATCGAGAGAGATCTGAGTGAAAAATACAAGGGAGAAGACATGGCGTGTGCCCATCACTCTGAAGCCCTGGTCTCTAGGTGCACCCCTGATACCAATAGTAAATAATACGGAGGGTAAGAGGGAAGATTTGTTGGGGGAAAGGAGGAAATGAAGACAAAATGAATGTCTATGTGGATAGAGGGCCAGACCCCCAGCTGGTGTGAATTGGCATAGCATCTTTGACTTCAATGGAGCTACATGGTGTTGCTCCGGTTGAAGATCTGGCCCGGATGATTTAAATTAATGGAGACGGGGATCCATCTGGCCATCCATTTGCAGGGGACTGTCCCACCTGCTCTAAAAGCAGCCCACACACCCTGGGCTTTAAAGACTAACAGATTTATTTGGGCATAAGCTTTCGTGGGTAAAAAACCCACTTCTTCAGATGCATGGCATGAAAATTACAGATACAGGCATAAATATACTGGCACATGAAGAGAAGGGAGTTACCTTACAAGTGGAGAACCAGTGTTGACAAGGCCAATTCAGTCAGGGTGGATGTGGTCCACTCCTAGTAATTGATGGGGAGGTGTCAATACCAAGAGAGGGAAAATGTCTTTTGTAGTGAGCCAGCCACTCCCAGTCCCTATTCAAGCCCAAATTAATGGTGTTAAATTTGCAAATGAATTGTAGCTCTGCAGTTTCTCTTTGAAGTTTTGTTGTTGAAGAATGGCTACTTTTAAATCTGTTATTGAATGTCCAGGGAGATTGAAGTGTTCACCTACTGGCTTTTGTATGTTACCATTCCTGATGTCTGATTTGTGTCCATTTATTCTTTTACGTAGAGACTGTCTGGTTTGGCCAATGTACATGGCAGAAGGGCATTGCTGGCACATGATGGCATATATCACATTAGTAGATATGCAGGTGAATGAGCCCCTGATGGTGTGGCTGATGTGGTTGGGTCCTATGATGGTGTCCCTTGAATAGATATGGGGACAGAGTAGGCAATGGGGTTTGTTACGGGGATTGGTTCCTGGGTTAGTGTTTCTGTGGTGTGGTGTGTAGTTGCTGGTGAGTATTTGCTTCAGGTTGGGGGGCTGTCTGTAAGTGAGAACTGGCCTGCCTCCAAAGGTCTGTGAGAGTGAGGGATCATTTTCCAGTATAGGTTGTAGATGATGTACTGGAGAGGTTTTAGCTGGGGGCTGTACGTGATGGCCAGTGGTGTTCTGTTATTTTCCTTGTTGGGCCTATCCTGTAGTAGGTGACTTCTGGGTACCCATCTCGCTCTGTCAATCTATTTCCTCACTTCCCCAGGTGGGTATTGTAGTTTTAAGAATGCTTGATAAAGATCTTGTAGGTGTTTGTCTCTGTCTGAGGGATTGGAGCAAATGCAGTTGTATCGTAGAGCTTGGCTGTAGACAATGGATCGTGTGATGTGTCCTGGATGGAAGCTGGAGGCATGTAGGTAAGTATAGCGGTCAGTACGTTTCCGGTATAGGGTGGTGTTTATGTGACCATCACTTATTAGCACTGTAGTGTCCAGGAAGTGGATCTCTTGTGTGGACTGGTCCAGGTTGAGGTTGATGGTGGGGTGGAAATTGTTGAAATCCATGTCGAATTCTTCCTCGAATTCTTCAAGGGTTTTTTACCCACGAAAGCTTATGCCCAAATAAATCTGTTAGTCTTTAAGGTCCCACTGGACTCCTCGTTGTTCTTGTGGATACAGACTAGCAAGGCTACCCCTCTGATATCCTGGGCTTACTTCACAAAAGGACTTAGGTGCCTGCCACTTTAGGAACCTAAATCCCAGAATCAGGCCCCGTTGGGATTCAGCCACTGCCAAACCCTGTAGATTCCTGACGTCCCTTAGTCCCATGTTTTTGCCTCTGGGCACATGCACTGCAGCCCCACTCGAGGCATCCAGACTCCAAAGCCCCAGAGCAATGCCTGAACTAGGGGAAGATAGGCGTTCCTCTGCCTAGCTCACCTGATCCGGTAAGCGTGCTCAGAGCTCACCTCCTGGACCAGGCCTCGTAGACAAACTCAAACATAACATGGTGGCGGAGATGACTTCTAGCCCCATGGTGTGGGTACTCACATGGGATGTGATGTGATGTGGCCCATCCTCATTCTCTCCTGTTAGAGCTGTTTTCACTATGGATAAGCAATTTGAAGTGTCATTGGAGCAGGGGCCTGCACCCTAGGTCTCCCACCTCTCAGCAAGTGCTCTAACCGCCAGCCACAGAGTCAGTCTCACACTTGCTTTCTTGCCTGCTCTCTCCGGCCCAGTGATTCTTTCATTATTGATCCTGCGTGGGATCCACAGTTGTGGGCTGGGTTTATTAGCAAAGAAATGGGATGTGAGGTGGGAGGGGCTTCACCCAGGAATCCTAGCTAGCCCCCACCTCCCAGTGACCAGAGACATTTCTCACCACCCCCACGAAGCATCCGTGCGTGCTCCCCTGACCCCCCAGAACCTGCCAGTCCTAATGATGGAAGAAAGTGAAAATGACCAGGAGTGGCAATGGGTAATCAAGGGGAACCCTTTTAGTGACCCTGAACAATGCTGGCTTGACAGTCCTGGAGACAGGATGCTTTTGTTTACCGGTCTGTGGTACTCCTCTGGCCCCCATTATTACCATATTAGCTCAGCACCTCCCCTCTCTAAGGTAGTTATCTTTCCAACACCATCACCTTCTTCCATCCTTAGGAGTGGCCGGGGTGGGGGTAGGTGATAACCCAAGAAGCCTGTAGCAGATCGGGGACTTGAACCCCAGTCCTAGGCTAGTGCTTTAACTACTTGAACCAGCCTGCCTCTACCTTGCCCACAGACTAGTTCCTGCCAGTTTACAATCTAGAATTCAGCCTAGACATCAGGAGTGTGAGGATTACAAAGACAAGGCAGCAGTACAAGGTGACATTAATGAGGTCGTGCAGTGACACAATTAGCCCAGGTGCATTTCTCGGGGAGCAATCTGATTTTGTAATTAACTTAGTTGGAGTTAGTTCACATCTTGTAGGCTTTGTGGCAGTAATGAGCCATCAGGTCCCCAAAGAATGCATTCCTGTGAAATGGTTGCTGGATATATTTCCAGTGTGATTATTCCTATTCTGTTAACCATTAGACCTCCTTTACCTAACCGGGAAAGGCAGAGCTTACGTTACATGCACAGTCTAGATCCATAGGAACAGTACTTAGGAAGTACTGTTGAATAGCAATAACTGCCTGCATCTTTTAATTAAAAACAGGGTGCAGTTATTTCTGCTATTACTTGGCCATATTCTGACCTCAGCTCCACCAGTGTGAATCAATGCAACGAAGTTGATGGAGTTACACTGGTGTAAATGAGATCAGACTCTTGCTCAAGTGAAGTATCACTGATTCATTTTACTGGCCAAGGGCCAGTGGTGTAAATCAGTGTACCTACACTGATTTCAATGGAACTACACTGATTTACATCAGCTGAGGTTCTGTCCCCAATTCAGACTCGTTGGCTCCAAATCTCTCAAAGCTCTTTGAAATTCCAACCTGAATGGTAGCTCTGGTGCTGGTCAAATTATGGCTTTTGTTTCATGTGGCATGTGCTGGGTAATAACACGGACTCCATGTTTCTAAAACTAACCTGGCTCTTTATTATGAGAACTACTTACAAAGGTGCTGCAACTGCAGCTAACATTCCAGCCATATGCACACAGACTGGCTTTCTGGTACTGCCTCCAAACTCTGCCCTCTTGCCACCTGTGCTTCTCCCTCCTAGTTCCATGCAGGTTGCTCCAGCTATTGTTACCCATTTGGATCGTGTTAGCTCACTGGGTCATATGGGCCATGATTCAGCAAGGTATTTAAGCATGTTCCTAACTTAAAGTATGTGAATATTCCCATTGAGGTCAGTGCTTAAAGTTAGGCACATATTGAAGTACCTTGTTGAACTGAGGCTAAGTGGTAACATTTCATAGTGTCAAAAACATTACTAGTTAGATTGCTGCAGCTGAAGTGCCTAGCAAATAGAGATAATGGGATGGATTTCAAAAACAAAATGATTTGGAGAGAGATTTTTCAAAGACACAAATGAGAGATGGGTGCCCAACTCCCACTGGCTTTCAGTGAGAAAGGGCCATCTAACTGCTCTCCGTGCCTTTGAAATCTCCCCCTTTATGTCTTCATTCTCACCTGCAATTTTGTTCCTGAGCCTCGTGAATATTTTTGTGGTTGGAACATGACGGTGTTTACAACTGTCATTTATATTGTTAGTGGGGACTTTTTCTCTTGGACTTAATATGATGGATGGGCTGGATTCACCAGTTTTACCCTGGCGGAACTCCACTGAAATCAATACAAATAGATCAGGTGGCACTTGGCATATGAGCGGGTACACGAGGGGGAATGGATACAAATTTGTCCTGTGACTTCATGGTGTGCACTGAACCTTGACTGGCCAGGGGCTGACTCTGGCAGGAGTTTGGGTGAACTTTTCCTCTGCCAGGACTTGATTCCCCCACCCCCCATGTTAATATTTTTAAAAAGCAGAATTTTTTCTAAGCTGTCCTGATTAAACAGCGCTAATATCATTAGTTAACTCAGGTTCCTTGGGAAATGTCCCACTTAAATGACTATCCTGAGAAAACACGTCCTCATTAAACAGAGGATGCTATAATTATAATAATAGCTTGTAATAAAGACTTGCCCACAGCATTTTTCAGCTAAAAACATTTTGAAACTTTAATTACAGGAATCACTGTACCCATCACTGACATGCAGCCAACTCTGGGGTGACACACTGCAGCTGTTTAACAGCACTCAGCAAAGCTGCACAAGAGTCTAGGGCAGGAACTGAAGAATATTGTATCCTACTGAAAATGCAGGGGGGATTATAGATAGGCAGAATGTAACCACCCAGGTTGGAATTTGGACCAAACACGGGGACTAGTAAATCTAATTTGTGGGGGAGCGGGGAATGATGTGGAATCTTTAATTGTTACAAACAGGTAAGACCTCCTCAAAAAGAAGGCACCTACAGCAGCCCCTGAATTTTAATGTGCATTGATGTACCTTGCATTGATGCAACACTGAGTGGTGGAAAAGCACCCGCTGCTGAATTCCCCAGGCCCCCTTAGAATTCTTTTAGAGGTCTCCCATCCCACTACTAGCACAGGCAGCTTCTGCTGAGCAGACTATATTTAAGAGGCTCATAGCACCATGTGGTATAAGGGTACATATACATGGCTTGCAATAGCTTTAATATCACAGCTGGCCAGTCCTTCTTTCCAATGAGCTATAGACCTGAGGTCCTGCTCCCTTGTGGTCATTAAAGACTTTGTGGCATTTTTCGCCAGCTGTGTGTCTGGCAACCTGGTCATATTCCAGCTCAGCTAATCATGGAGCGCTGACCTCAATTCCTCCATGGAGTGTCAGTGGGATTGGAGAGTTTTCTTTTTAACCTTTCCTCCTAAACTGTTGGGGAGATTTTAAACAGCTGCTACTGTCCACCAGGAGCTGGGGGTACAATTCAGAACAAGAAAATATAGCTGGTGAAACTAGCCTTGTTTTCTGTTAACGAATCCTCTGCAAAGAGCTGAAGCAAGGAGTTCAGACTAAGCTCATGTTTCTTACTCACGAGGACTTGAATTAACTATGGAAGTATTTGTCATTAGGGCCTTTTATAAAACTATTAATGAACAGAAAAGTTAGCAAAGTTCACCACACAATTTTCCCAAGCAATAACTCCATGAGCTCTAAACATCTCTATCCAAGATCTGTAATATTTGAGTACCTCAAACTTTTATCGTATTTATCCTCCAACATCCAGTGAAGTAGAGCAGTGCTAGTATCTCTGTTTTACAGGTGGAGAACTGAAGCACAGAGAGCCTAAGGCACAGATCCTCCAAATTGTTTTAGGTGCTTAACTCCCATTGAATTCAGTGACAGTTCAGAATCTAAGTATCTGGGCCTAAATATCTCGTCGACACTCATACAGGAATCTGGGGCACATCAAGGACCTGAACTTAGGTCTCTACAGCACCAACCCAACCACTGGACCATACTTTCTTCATCGTAAACTAGTATGCACTGACTGGAGAGTAGCCCTCCAGTTGTGGCTATTGTTCACTAACCCCTAATGTTGCTGCTTTCCCACATGGCTTGCTTTATTCGCACACCCATGGGCTTTCTCACAGTGCTTCCTTCAGATGTGGGAACGCACAGATCCTGCCCTAGTTTACACTGCTCATGACCCTTCCAACCTTTTTTAGTCCCTGCAGGAAGCCCTACCATTTAAAATGTCATTCAGATGAACAGATTTGGAAGCTGTCAGTCCCAGGAGATCGGTCAATGGAAACGGCACTCACACAGAACATGCTAAAAGTTATGAGCCTTTAGCATATTGGAAAGAACAGGGCAGCTCCAGCGAGTAGGCTCTGCATGGCAGATGAGCTCTACGGTATGTTGTCATTTGGTTAAGACTGAGAGTTGGAACATTCCCAGCCCTGTCACCTTTAATCCTGTCCTTTAATCCTCTGTGCTTCATGTGGGTGATAAAATCAGCCCCTTCCCAGAGGTGCGCACATGACCACATTTTCAGAAGCATGCACTGATTGGGGGCGCCTCCGTGACCAGGTTCCCTGCATGAGAAACCTCAGGCCTGGCTTTCAGCAGTGCAGAGCAGCAGCAGCAGGAATCTTTTTCCATGCACAGAAACTATGGGAAATTTTCTTGCTCAAAGAAAATACACCGTCAAGCAGAGACCAGGCCAGCATGTTTCCAGCCCAACAGGTGAACGTCTCTAAAAGCAATAAGCCGCTGCAAATAGGGGGGTTAGAATCACTCAGGAATCCTGGGCTTTAGCTTGGTCTCCAACTAGAGCTCAGTTTACTCACGTGATGAAAGAGAGAAAGATTCTGCAGCAACCAATTATGCCAATCCCACTCCTGTGGCTCCAGACCTTTTCCACTTTCAAATACAGCTTCCCTAGAGCCTAAATTCTACCTCTGCAGCAGCTGAGTCAGAGGACAAATCTTCAGGGATCTTCCTCAGCGATAATCACTCACCAGGGTTTCATTGCCTCATATGGGAACAATATCTGCGCTTTGTTATCCCATTCCCTACACTCCAACCTCAGAGCTGATGATTCTATGTCCACTTCTTACCACTGAGCCACTTCCTCATTTATGATGTTTGTGTATTAAAAGTAATAGCGGTGCTTCATGTTTATGTAACAACTTCATAGAAGATCACCAGGTGTGTTGCAAACATTAATGATGCCATACAACAGCCCTAGGAGCAAGGCCAAGATTATTATAGGGGAAGCAGGACTGACCCCTGTAGGGAAGATTGGAGTAGCATTTTCATTTGAAACTCTGGGCAAGTCACTTAGTCTCTCTGTGTCTCAGTTTCCCATCTGTGCTGCCCTACCTCACAGGGGTATTGTGAGGCTAAATACATTAAGACTGTGAAGAGCTTTGAGATCTACCACTGAAAAACTCTATAAAAATCTAGGCATTATTATTTTCAGTCACTCGTAATTTTCCTACTCTTGGGTGCTGTGGAGGTAGAGCCAGATCCACAGCTGGTGCAAATCAGCAGAGCTCCCCTGCAGTCAGTTAAATACTCCTCATCTGGCCTCAGCAGAGCCACCCTGATTCATAACAGTTGAGGATTTAGCCCTTAGGGCCTGTCTTCACTACAAAGTTGCTGGCACCGGGCAGTGTGGATGCAAGCTAGCGCCACTCGAGTGCTGCTGGCCCTCCGCTGCCTTCCCACAATTTTCGCCCCCCCCCCCCCCCCCCCCCCCCCCCCCCCCCCCCCACCCCCCTCCCCCCCCCNCCCCCCCCCCCCCCCCATGTGCCCTGCAAGGACAGACAAGTTCTCCCACTATTCCCTGGGAAAGCAGTCAGAGCCGCTCAGCTTGCTGCAGTGCAAAGACCCATGGGCTGTGTCCACAGAAGTCCTAGTGCCAGATGTGAGTGAGTGAAGTGTTAGTCTAGACACAGCAGCTTGAGGGTTATTTTGCAATAGGTCTGTCTACACTGCACAATAAGCCCAGGCTCTGACTCAGGTTTGAACCCAAGCCCATGCCCCGCTTCTGTCTACACACAAATCAGTCTGACTCAGGTCAGCAAGCCTTCAGGATCCAGGTCCAAGGACCCTGCTAGTGGGGTGGATCGGAGCCCAAGTCCTGCTTAGACTCAGATCCAAGCCCTGTCATTTTGCAGTGTGGACACAGCTCAAGCCACAGACTCGAGTCAGAAGGTCTGAGCAGTGCAGTCTGGACGCGTTAGCCCAGCTGTGAGACCCAGGTCCAGCCATTTTACAATGGCTGGTTTACAACACAGTGTGGCCGCTCAAGCATGGGCTTGGAATCAGTGAGGCCAGGAGCCTGGGTCCTACAGACCCAGGTTTACAATGCGTGTGGACATGCCCAGTGTGGCTGCTCTCACTTGAGCTAGGCTAACTTCAGAGGAGTAACTGGAGCGTAGATACCTTGAGCGTGTCTTCCCATGCGTTTTATATCCCTGAGCAAAATGGGGCCCCGATCTCCTGCATGCCTCCACACTAATAATTAACAAGAGCTAACACTACATAATGTGGAGAGCAGTGACGTCACATGGGCTGCACACAGCTCCTCTCTCCACTTCTGCTACAGAGTTTAGGGGGGGTCCACAAGAGAGGGCCATCTTAGTTTACCTTACCCCGACCCAATGTGCAGTCTGTCCAAGTGGGGCTACTGTTAGGAAGAGGGAGAGAGACGGGGGGGAGGGGGGTGTTTGTGAACCTGAGCCCGGGATCGTGAGCTTGAGCTGACGTTCATTCATGAACATGAACCCTGAATCCATCCTTAATCCTTAATGGATTTGCAAAATCCCACATAACGTACCCTCAAGTCACATGTACAGAAAACACAGGGGGCTGGTGGCCAGTTAACCCGGGCTGTGTCAAAGCAGCAGGGGAAGCAAATTCCAGGTCTGACAGCCAGAGGATTGTCTGTCTCTGGCTCGGAAAAGCTAAAAGGCAGGGACTGTTAGCAAAAGCAGCTCTGCTCCCAGGACAGTCTGTTAGTGGGCAGAACAGCTCTAGGGGCTTCAGACAATCCTTGCATTGCACGTGTATAACATGATCTATAGGGCAAGTGCCACTCAGCGAGCAATCAATCAGGTTCTGCACTTGCAAATGCTTGCAAGAGGTTCTCCAGCGTAGCTCCATTGCACCACGGCAGCCCAATCTCTCCAATGCCATTGCATCCACACACACACACATTCTGAGAGAGCCTGATGGTGAAAGGTACTGAGCTCCCACAGCTCTCCCTGATGTCAGCAGGAACCACAGATGCTCAGCACCCCTCGGAATCAGACCAATAAGCCCTGATGCTACAAGCTGTCCCATAGGGCTGGACCCCTGCACCCACACATGGCCCGATTAAAGTTACAGGGTCTCAATGGCTGCAAGGTCTGTCTGGGCAGAACGGCTTGCAGGATCTGGGCCTATGCTCAATCCTTTTAAAGCCCATTACTTGCACGATGGGCTTCAGTTCCTGCTCTCCCTGACAAGGGTGTGCTAAAATATACATGGAATTCCAAGTTGTTCCAACAGGCTCAGCCCGTAGGGAAATAGGGCATGTTTTTAAGAGCTATGTGGCCAAGTTGGCCTCAATACCCTAGTTCTTGGCATGAGTCAGGCTTCAGCCCAGTTCCAAGAACTTGACCTTGTCCCACCACAGCAATGCTCTTGTACTTGGCAGAATGTCCAAGTCAAAGTTCAAGCCATTGCAAGAAGTCATTAGTAGTGTTCCTGAGGCGGGGGCTTTCTGTTGATCATTTTTTCGGCTGCTGCAAAGGGAAGTTGAACTGACCCCGCAATAAACATTCTTGGAGATTTGTTTGCCTGACCTTTATAGGGCTCCGGCAAAATGGGAGCTGCAGCATCATTAACATCCCAGCTCCTTGACTAGACGACATCCAAACCCAGAAGGCTCATAGGCAGTCATGTGGCTGTGATGAACTGCCAGGCTGTGCAGTCCTTCCTGCTCCATTTTGCAGGCACCGGTTTGCAGAGCCAGAGAAGGGGTTGAGTTGGGAGAATCTGATGGGTTATTTGTTAAGTTGCCCCTTGCCAAGCAATGGGCTATGTCAGGGCCAAAAAACAGTGGCACCAAATCTGAGCATATTCTTAGTGTAATTTGTATTATTTGCATTTTACATACGAGTCCTTGAACAGAGGTGGTCAGCGCCGGCTCCAGGGTTTTTGCTGCCCCAGGCAGCCAAAAACCAAAAAAAAAAAAAAAAAAGCTGCGATCGCGATCTGCGGCAGCAATTCGGCGGGAGGTCCTTCGCCCCGAGCGGGAGTGAGGGACCCTCCGCCGAATTGCCGCCGAATACCTGGCCATGCCGCCCCTCTCCCGAGTGGCCGCCCCAAGCACCTGCTTGTTAAGCTGGTGCCTGGAGCCGGCCCTGGAGGTGTTTACAAGCAGCACACAGGCAAATCCCTCTAAGGGATCTCAGCCCAGATACCAATTCCTGGTTCCCAGGGAGCAACTCGTGTCAAGGACTAGAGAGATTAAGGCAGGCAGCTAATGCCCTTGCTGCTTGCCACAGCTCCCCTGATGAGAAGCACAGCAGAAACCCACCAATGATACAGCATTTTCTTCAAAGACTGAACACTGCTCGCTTGCTAAGAAAAAGAATCATAGAAATGGAGGGCTGGAAGGGATCTCGAGAGGTCATCTAATTCAACCCCCTGTGCTGAAGTTGGACCAAGTAAACGTAGACCATCCCTGAAAGGTATCTGTCCACCTGTACTTAAAAACCTCCTGTGATGGGGATTCCACAACCTCCTGTGTTAGCTTTTTCTAGTGTTTAACTATCCTTATACAGTACACCCTTGCTTTAACATCCAAGTCATTTGTTCAGTATAGCCAGGGGTTCGTTATAGCGAGGGGGAAGAGACAGATCCTCCGCCCCCAGGGCCACTGCTGGAGCTGACAGCCCTCTCCCAGCCCCAGGGCTGCTGCAGGAGAAGACAGAGCTCCCCCTGGCAGTGGCCCCGGAGGACCTGTCAGTCCCCCGCTGCATCCCCAGGCTGGAGGACCTGTCAGCCCCCTCCCCCTTGCAGCCCTGGGATCAGAGAAGCTCTCAGCCGCCTGCCGCAGCCCCAGCACTGGGGGAGTTCTCAGCCCCCCGCCACAGCAGGTGGGACTGGAGGTGGGATCCATGGACCACATTCGCTATAGCCCAAGGTTCGCTATTGCAAAGGGTGTTATAGCAAGGGTCTACTGTAGTTAGAAGGATTTTCCTAAATCTCCCTTGCTGCAAATGTTTACCTCTTCTCCATACCCACCAAGGCCAGGACAACAATTGATCACCATTGTTTTTATCAGAGGGGGAGCCATGTTAGTCTGTATCCACAAAAACAACAAGGAGTTCAGTGGCACCTTAAAGACTAACACATTTATTTGAGCATACGCTTTTGTGGGTAAAAAACCCACTTCTTCAGATGCATGGAGTGAAAATTATGCCTGCATCTGTAATTTTCACTCGATGCATCTGAAGAAGTGGGTTTTTACCAACAAAAGCTTATGCCCAAATAAATTGGTTAGTCTTTAAGGTGCCACCGGACTCCTCGTTATTGTTTTTAATCACAACCTTTTAAATATTTGAAGACTTACCATCTCCTCCCTCAGCCTTCTCTTCTGCAGACTAAACATGCCCACTTCTCTCAACCTTTCCTCATAGGTCATGTTTTCTAAACCTCTTGTCATTCTTGTTGCTCTTCTCTGGGCTTGCTCCAATTTGTTCCTGAAGTGTGGTGCCCCAAACTGGACACAGTACTCCAGCCGAGACCTCATCAGTGCCAGTTACAGCAGAGCAATTACCTCCTGTGTCTTACACATGACATGCCTGTTAATAAACCCCAGATTATTAGCCTTTTTCACAGCTGCATCACATTCATAGATTCATAGTTTAAGGCTAGAAGAGACCACTGTGATCATCTAGTCTGACCTCCTGTGTAACACAGACCAGAGAACTGCCCCACAATAATTCTTCTTGATTTAAAAATTGCCAGTGATGGAGAATCCACCACGACCCATGGTACGTTGTTCCACTGGTTAGTTGCTGGTAAAAATCTTAATGGTTGGCTCATACTCAGTTTGTGTTCCACTATAAGCCCAACTCCTTTTTGGCAATACTATCACCTAGCCAGTTAGTCCCCATTTTGTAGCTGAGCATTTGATTTTTCCTTCCTAAGTGAAGTACTTTGCATCTGTCTTTATTGAATTTCATCTTAGTGCTTCAGACCAATTCTCCAATTTGTCAAGGTCATTTTGAATTCTTGCAACCTCTCCCAGCTTCAAGTCATCGACAATTTTTATAAGCGTACTCTCCATTTGCAATACTACATGTAACCACGCTATCTGGGGACTTTGGCCATAACAGCTAGTTTAAAAAAATGTATTTACCTTATACCTAACTTGGTGCTGGTAAGAGGTGCCAGAGAGATGGCTCTAGAGCAGCGGTTCTCAAACTTTAGCAACCGGAGGACCCCCATTGCGTGCAGGAGGCACTGGGAGGGAAGGGGAGGAGTTGATCAGCGTGGCCAGCGGCCCCCTGGACATGACTCGCGGACCCCCTGGAGTATCCTCACAGACCCCAGTTTGAGAAACCCTGCTTTAGAGAATAAAGTTCTCCATTTAGCCTCAGTTCAGATACAACATAGGCAGTGACAGTGCAAGCTTCCACCACACTGCCCTGTAACTGTCTCAGCCCTGACATGGGGAGAGCACCTCTGGGGAGGGGTTTGGGGGGGTCTCTTCATCCTGTTCCATTCACTCCTTGACCTTATTCTCTGTTCTGATGAAGAGATGCTTGGGAAATGGAAATGTTTAGCTAGGGGTCATGAAAAGTGAGGAGTAAGGATGGGCATTTGTGACCTGGGGCTAGTCATGTAGCCTCTGAGCCACACTGAATTCAGTGGCAAAAACTTCCCCAACGGGGAATGAATTTAATCTTCTGTGCCTCGGTTTCCCCATCTGTAACATGGGGATAATACCTCAGAAGGATATTGGGAAGATAATAAATTGCAGGCTGAGCGGTGCTCAGATGCTATGGTAATGGGGATCATGCAAGTACCTTGGATTGACAAAGGAGAGGGCTGTGTTCAATGAATACGCTCATGACTTCCAAAATTCCCTACTGCAGATTTATTTGTCACCAAGACACAATCATAAATACATGATGCCTTTCGAGCACTATGACATTCCCTTCCAGCAGATGGCTGGAAATGTTCCGAGATGCAATAGTTGCAATTAGCTTGCTGATGAAATTAGTGCCCTGAAATGGTTGTTTTTTTATGGATATTGATGTCATTCAGTTTGTGGCTATTACAGCTTTAACCTCTTTGTGAAAGCACTTTCCTACAGCTGCATTAGGAAAACAGCATGTTATAAAGAAAAGAAAATGTGCAATAAACAGAGGCAGTGTACTTGACAGTACCCGAGTTCTCTGGCCTGCTGGGTCATCTTCTGTAAGTCATGTCCCTCTCTGTGCCTCAGTTTCCCCATATGTAAAATGGAGCTAATGATGCTTACTTTGCTTAAAGCGCTGAGAGATCTACAGGTGAAAAGCTCTATTTAAAATCCAGTTATTGTAGAGCCAAATTTTGTACCCCTCATCCCACTCATGATGTTTGGGGGTGTATGGGTCCAAAATGTTGGCTCAACCCCATCAGAACATTTCCCTCCAGCTACAGTCCCTATACACTATACCCAGGAGAATCCTCCGGAGCAGGCAGTGCTCAGGACAGCTGTAACTAGCCCCAGAATTCCAGGGATAGAAAGGACCTGTTAGGAGTGGGAGGAGATGGGCTGCATAAGTTTCGCCAGGGAACATTTTGGCCCCAATAACAGGCCAGAACTAGAAGGGCACAAAGGGACTTAAAACCACCTTAGCTTCCCCTCTCCCTGGATGGCAAGCCCTGTGCTGTGCCTCTGAGATGCCCAAAATCTCACCCACTGGGACCAGCTATGAAATTCAGATCTGAATAAGGGTCCGGATCCCAAACTCCTGTTCCCAAAAGTCTGGGGCTGTCCCATTGCAAAGATTTGGTTTGGGCCCATCAGTAGCAAGAATGTTTACAGTAAAGTAATCTACTCACAAGAAACAGCATCCAGGATAGGCAACTCACTTAGGTGCTTTGTACAGCCCACTACGCACCTGTCTGTATCATTAGGTGCCTAAAAAAGTCAGTCCCTAAATACTTTAATAAATCTGACCTTTGGCTCCTGTGTCACACAGCTGCTTTTGAAATGTCTAGTCCAGGGGTCGGCAACCTCTGGCACGCGGCTCGCCAGGGTAAGCACCCTGGCGGGCCGGGCCAGTTTATTTACCTGCCGCGTCGGCAGGTTCGGCCGATCGCGGCTCCCACTGGCCGCGGTTCGCCGCTCCGGGCCAACGGGGGCGACGGGAAGCCGCGGCCAGCACATCCCTCGCCCGCGCCGCTTCCCGCTGCCCCCATTGGCCCGGAGCGGCGAACCGCGGCCAGTGGGAGCCGCGATCGGCCGAACCTGCCGACGCGGCAGGTAAATAAACTGGCCCGGCCCGCCAGGGTGCTTACCCTGGCGAGCCGCGTGCCAGAGGTTGCCGACCCCTGGTCTAGTCTCACTCTCCCTTAAGTCCAGCTGTAAACTGTGGATAATTATACTGTCTTCTCTCCCCCTTTATGTGTCTTGCTTATTTAGATTGTAAGCTGTTCAAGGCAGGGACTGTCTCATACTATTTGTGCATGTAGCTCCCAGCACAACTTGGCCCTAATCTTGCTTGGGGCAACTTTAATAATAATTGCTCTTTAAACCGCCCTGCAAAAAAGCACTCAGCTGGTGCCAGCAATCCTAGCCAGCCAGTAGCCCTGTTATTATTGCCATATTTACATTAAACTTTTCCGTCTTCTCCTGTTTCCTGCTGAGATATTATCTGTGCTCATGAGGATTTAATTAATGCCATCCATGCGGCATGCTGACCCATTCATAACCAGTGTCTGCCTCTAATGAATAGGATAATTTCATTCTCCCCAAATGAATAGGACACCAAATTAAAAGGTACCACAGCAGGGCCATCAATGGACTGATTTTGTTTCAATTTATTACCTTTTAAATTACATTGGATCCCTCAAGTAGCAATCCAGATGCTGGCAATGGAGTAATAGCACTTGAGAGTTTATTATTGCTGATAGTGACCTCTGTTTAGACTAGAGTTGAGTATTAGGATCAGCTGGAAGAACAGCAAGAGGAAGGTCATCCAAATGCCACCAGGTTTTAGCCACAATATTTCTTAGTTAATGGGAGAGCTTTAAGACACAATGTCCTCGAGACAATTATTTTTTGCCCTGTTTGCTGCTGCTGTAATATTTGACAGAGGGATTTGGAGTTGTGGCTAGAGCTGTCTGAGAAGTTTTACCCTAACTTTCTACCCAACCCTGGCTTGCCTGAAGCATGTGTGTAGGTAGATTGAATCATGGCTGTACCTGTTCTCTGCATGCGGGATGGACTTCAGTCCCCTCAGTTGTCAGGCCAGCACCTTTCCCCAGAAGAAGAATGAGGCAGAAAAAAATAAAGGCAAAGGAGAAGGGTTGCAGGTTCAGAACGGGGTGATCAAGGTAAAACAGGGGGAGCTGCCCCTTAGTAACTTAGTTACAAGGCTTCGTGCCACAGGAACAGAGGATTTACACTACTGACCCACAAAGGTACACAGGCCCCCACACCCCAGATTGAAGTGCCTAGGTCCCAGTTTTAGGATCCACAACACTCCCTCTTGGCTGCTGCCTAATCCTCTAGGTGCCTAAACTTATTTGGTGCCTAAGTTTCTGCAGTGAAAGGTCCCTCAATGCCAATAGCTCAGTGGTTTGAGCATTGGCCTACTAAACCCAGGGTTGTGAGTTCAATCCTTGAGGGAGCCATTTAGGAATCTGGGGCAAAAATCTTTCTGGGGATTGGTCCTGCTTTGAGCACGGAGTTGGACTAGATGATCTCCTGAGGTCCCTTCCAAGCCTGATAGTCTATGATGAATAGCAATAGATGTGTGTGCATTGTTACAGTGGAGCCCTCAGAGCAATCATTACAAGGGTCATAGCAGGGTGCAAACAAACAATGCCAGGCTCAGCACACTACAGCAATAAACATTCCTGTGGCTCAGTGTTAAAATGCTCCTGCAAGGCCTCCCTCAGCTGAATAGGCCTCCCCACATTAGGCTCCTCTTATAGCACACAGCACAATACTGAACAGCTGTGCAGGGTCCATGCTTTCTGACACAGACGGCTGGCTTGCAGGTTACCAGGCCAGTTGAAAAGCGGCTGGCAATCTAGTAGGATGCCCATGGAACGAGGGGATTGAGAAACCTGCATCAAGTGATGCTGTACCTGCCCCCATGAAGCATTGCAAACCCTTCCCAAAGCACCCTGTGGCCAGTTGCACAGTAGGACAGCTACCCACAGTGCACTGTTCTGTGTCCATTCAAGAGCTGCTATTGTGGATGCCCTAAGTCAGGGGTGGCCAACCTGAGCCTGAGAAGGAGCCAGAATTTACAATGTACATTGTCAAAGAGCCACAGTAATACGTCAGCAGCCCCCCAGCGCCTTCCTCACCAGGGACGGCTCTATGTTTTTTGCCGTCCCAAACACGGCAGTCAGGCGGCTTTCGGCGGCACGCCTGCGGGCGGTCCGCTGGTCACGCCGATTTGGTGGCAGGCCTGCGGGAAGTTTGCTGGTGCCGCGCCTTCGGCGTCCCCGCCGCCGAATTGCCGCCGAATCCGCGGGACCGGCGGACCTCCTGGAAGCGTGCCACCGAAGGCAGCGTGACCGCTGTCCTCACGGCGACCGGCAGGCTGCCCCCCGCGGCTTTCCGCCCCAGGCATGCGCTTGCTGCGCTGGTGCCTGGAGCCGCCCCTGTTCCCCACACCTCCTGATCAGCTGTTTCATAGCATGTAGGAGGCTCTGGGGCAGAGGAAAGGGAGGAGGGGGCGAGAAGGGATGGAGTGGAGGCAGGGCCTGTGGCAGAGCCAGGGGTTGAGCAGTGAGCACCCCCTGGCACATTAGAAAGTTGGCGCCTGTAGCTCCAGCCCTGGAGTCGGTGCCTGTACAAGAAGCTGCATCTTAACTTCTGAAGAGCTGCATGTGGCTCCAGAGCCACGGGTTGGCCACCCCTGCTCTAAGTAATTTGCCCAAGCGTACCCTGGGAGCCAGTTCCAGTGCTGCGAAATGACTCCATCTCTCCTGCACTGCAGACCAATGACTTCACCGCAAGCCCCTCCTTGCTCTGAGAGTCTAGCCTGATTGTCAAAGGGCTGAGCAAGCTCCCATTGAAGTCAGTGGGAATTAGGGGTTCTCAGCTTCCCTGAAAATCCAGCCCAATATTGGCTTTATATTAAGGCCCTGATTCAGCAAAGCACCAAAGCATGCGCTTAACTAGGAGCCAGTGGTCAAGTCTTACTGAAGGCAAATGGGAGGTGGGGGGTGGAATAACCAAGCAAAAAGAACAGGATAGCTAGATATCTATTTAGATACAACAGAGTCAAACACCCTCACCGCATCAACCCCACAGCTCCAAGGATTAACTGTTTGGTTTGCTGAGGTCCAAAACTTAGTCACACAACAGCCTCCCCCCACCCCCACCTTAAACCCCACTCACTGGTCCAGTTAGACTGGCAGCCATCAGGAGGTGACTTGCCTCCCCGTCTGCCTAGGCCAGAGAAATCCACCGGGTCCCACAGTTACTCCAATGGGCCTCTCCCTGGGCAGTTCTGTGACCTCAGCTCTGCTTGCAGCTGCTCTGATTGGTTCCCACAGCAAAGTCAGCTCAGCACTATCACTGCCTGTCAGGGCACTGGGCAGCCAGCTCTGTGATCCTGCTGGAACTCACTAAAAAGCCAGCTCTGTACTACCATCATTGCTCCACACAGGCCTGGTCCAAAGGAAGCTTTGTGCCCATACTGCCAGTCTGGTCCCCCAAAATCACTCCACATGGGCCTTAGAACTTCTAAGCAGGAATCTGGAGCAAAGCAGGGCCCCAATCTAAAGTCTCTGCTCCTTGAAATAGCACTCCCTGTCTTGTCAACAGAGTTCTCCAACCTCTCATGTTGGAATTTGAATCCTGTTCCCAAACCAGAGCCCACCTCCTGTATGCTCAGGGTGACCCACTTTCTCCAGGGCATGTCTTGCCCAATTCCCATGCCCTCTCATGCAAACAATGACAGTAACAATCCGTTAGTATTGATACAATCAGACCATAGATAAATTCCAGCTAAGGCACCAAAACACAGCGTGCAGAACTAGGGGTGAGCAACACAATCATTCATGTAGATGAGGCTGGCCCCAGCTGGCTTTTCCCCTGTAGAGGGAGCAGAGATCTAAGTCTTCTTGCTCTGGGACTTCCCCCAGCCTTCCCCCTCCACACCCAATTCACTCGCACAACAAGTTCCCTCATGCTTGCTCCCTCATTGACCCGTCTCCTGTCCCACCACTTTCCCGGGTCAGACATCCACTTACTAGCCAACACTCCTCACGTAACCTGCCAGCCCCACTGTCACGGGGTACACTCACCTCTAGGGCCCCTCCTCCTGGCTTCTTGGGTGAGTAGCTCCCTCCATGTCTGACGCCCCATTCTGCCACTCGCTCATGTGCCCTGCCCCCTCTCTCTCTCCAGCGTGCTCTATTTTCATGACACAGCCCTCTAGCCAGGTCACTCTAGTCCTCCCCTTCCAGAGGTATCAAAATCTCTCTGTACACACTGCCTCTGGCAGTCTTCCCATCCACTGCCCAGACTGTGCCACTCCCCCAGTGGCTGGAAGCAGAACCGGGGCCCGCCCTCTACTCCAGGTTCCAGCTCAGGGACCTTCTAATCAGCAGCCAAGGTCTGCGCCATCTTACCCCTTGCTGCCATTTTCAAAAGCCTTTTCCTACACCCTCTCCCCAAGGTTTCCCTCCTTCCCCCTCTAATGTCTAAAGAGTGGCTGTAGGCTCCCTCACTGCAGTCTCCTTTCTGCTGCCAGTTTCCTGGCTTTATCCTAGCCCTGCCAGCTCCACCATCAGTGAGGTCAGAGGTTCTCAAACTGTGGTCTGCGGACCACTGGTGGTCCACGAGCTCCATTCAGGTGGTCCACGGATAGTTCCCTCTAAGGTGCGCACCTGGGTAGCCACACACGAGGCACGACTCCACTAATTAGGTGCCTGGACCCTGGAGAAGATGCACATGTAAAGTGAGGTGATGGATTTGGGACGTGCAGGCCTGTGGCGGCCAGAGAAAGAGGCGACATTCCCCAGCTCCAGGGCTGTGGCTGCCGGGGAGAGAGGGCCCTCCTTCCCAGCCTCAGCTCTCTGGCTGCTGTGGTGGGGGAGAGACACCCCCCCTCCTTCCCAGCCTCAACTCTCTGGCTGCTGTGGTGGGGGAGAGACCCCCCCTCCTTCCCAGCCTCAGCTCTCTGGCTCTGTGGTGGGGGAGAGACCCCCCCCTCCTTTCNGACCCTGGAGAAGATGCACATGTAAAGTGAGGTGATGGATTTGGGACGTGCAGGCCTGTGGCGGCCAGAGAAAGAGGCGACATTCCCCAGCTCCAGGGCTGTGGCTGCCGGGGAGAGAGGGCCCTCCTTCCCAGCCTCAGCTCTCTGGCTGCTGTGGTGGGGGAGAGACACCCCCCCTCCTTCCCAGCCTCAANGAGAGAGGGCACATCCATCGCATTAGAAAGGTAAGACTACTGATATTAAAATATGAGTTGTGTGCTTTTATTTGTAGAACAAAAAACATTAATTATTATTAATTTTTTTTATAATAGTGATTTTATCCAAAGTGCTTTACAATAGTTAGCCAATGGTACAAACAACATTTGGAAAGATCATTAAGTGGTCCGCTGAGACCATCAGCAATTTTCAAGTGGTCTGCGAAAAAAAAAGTTTGAGAACCACTGATTCAGGAGATTACTTAGGCCACCTAATTCCTCTCAGCTGAAGCCTATCCAGTTAATTGTCAGCCTCACTAACCCGTTCTGGGCTAGTGTGGGGATGAACACCCTATCACACCCACCCATTCCCCTCCTGGCTCTGAGCACAGTCCCACCAGTCCCTGGGTGCCACCCAATCCACCCACACCCCTTGTTCAGAACCCTCCCACTTCCCCCCATCCATCCTCCCCACCACTAATAACCACCTCCCAGCAGCCTCTGATCCACCCATCCCTGAACCTTCTCCCTTCCCCTTTCCAGGCTCAGAATCCATTTCCTATTCCTGCTGCTCCTCACACCTCAGAACTTCTCCACCGCTCAGAATCCCCTCACCTTTCCTCACGACTCCCCATGGGCCTGAGAAAACCAATCTCAGAGCAAGCTGAGAAAAGGGCTACACCTGTCTGATCATTTATTCACCATGAACAACTAGCCCAACTGTAATTAAAAGGCCCTCCTACCTTCGTCAGTGCTCTCTGACGCATTTGCCCAAATCCAGACTTAAATATGCCAATCCTTAGTGTCCCATCCCTTCCTGGCATCAGGACATCAAACAAACTATTGTTGTCTCTTTGCCATGTAATAGCAGAGGGGCAGGCCTTGCTGACTGGCTCCCCATTGGATGAGAAATCAGTGATGTGAACTGTGGGTATTTTACTACTGTAACTTTTTTATGTACATTACATACGTTAGCCCTGGAACAGAGGTGGTCACAAACCACATCAGGCAATCTCCTCTTTAAGGGACATCAGCCAAACTCCAATGCCCAGTTCCCAGGGAACAACTCTGCCTCAAGAACTGTTGCAGAGGTTCACTAGTTAGATTAAGGCAAGGGGCAAACTCTCCTGCTATTTGCAACAGCTCCCTTCAAAATCCACTGGATCACAAAACTAATAATTCAAGCATTTGTTCAAAGACTGACCCGTGCTCCCACAGTAAGGAAAAGAACTTGTAAGACTGTGTGTAACAGCGCCACCAGTTGACTCCTGCCATCACACTAGGCTGTTGTACTATTCCATTCACAGGTGGCACAAGCAATTCCTACATCCGTTCCCACTCATTCCTCGGGCACTTCACCACTATTCCTGCATTGGTGGGGCTAGTTCTTGCCTTTAAAGCACAGCCCTGGGCTGGGGGCAGTGGAGAGCCTCCTGGCTGCCAGAGGCACAGTCCTTCCCTCTGCTCCCTGTTGCATGCAGAGGAGGTGCAAGTTGCCCCTTCAAAAAGAATGGTCACCCCTGTGTCACGGACCCTGGGCAACAGTGAGGAAAGGTGCAAAGCTGTAGTCCTGTCTCCTTCTCACCTGCTCTGAGCCATGGCACAGAAGGGCCACTCCAATGGGTGTGAGGCATTGAGTGACCTTCAGTTCCTGCCAGCCTAGAGCATCTATAGATTTCCCATAATGCCCTCTGGTGGCCCATCTAAACAGTGGATCTTGGCAGTCACCATGACCACTACATCCACTTCTAGTGCAGGCATGAACACTACAACATGACTCCCACCCAGGGAGCAGAGGGTCTCTCTAGGGGTGGTTGGTGGTGCTTGAGTAAAGAAATGCTTGGGAATAGCTGTGCTGTGCACAGCTAAAGGATTGATGTCTTCCCCCAGGGTCATCTCTGGTCGCTGACCCCTTGGGAACCCCCAGGGGAAGAGGACAGCTGCTCTAAGGCGCCGTTGCCAAAGAACTGCTCTGTGTCTGGCAGTCTGACACAAGTGAGGACTAAAGCACTCAGCAGAGTCCTTTCCATCTGCCAGCCAGGTTGCGGCCCATGCATTGCCCCAGCTGAGACCCTGCGGCCAGCTGTACCAGATGAGCCCAAAACAAGCCAAGCCCAAGAAGCCCAGCTGAGCTCGTCTCAGTTGTTCTCTACAGGCTGTAGAGACTCGTTCTGGATCCCCCATCCCACCCCTGTACTGGCTGCAAACCAGACTCCAGTGCTGCAGGCAGGGCCTGCCGGAAGCTTAGGGACCACCACAAGAGCTCTGCAGAGACCCGGGCAGCGCTCTGCTGGATCAGTGAGAGTGGGGTTTGTGTGTGCTTAGCTAAGTCCCCAAGCCTTGGGTTTGCTACCCCTTTAAAAAGGTGTCAGCAGTGCTCCTCCCCCGGCGGCCTTATGGCGTTTGCTGGTCTGCAGGGAGGCAAGGCTATAGTCCCACCCTAGCCCTGCCCCCATTCGAGGGTCCTGACTGCCTTAGGCGGATCTGGCTCGCATCCCCAGCTTGTGCACTCGCTGGTGCCTGCAGCCAAATTACAGCTGCCTTGTGCACACTCTTCTCTCCCCCACTCCCATCGCAGCTACACAGGAACAGGGATAATTTGGCCCATTCAGTTGGAGGGGGAGGGGAAAAAAGCCTCCCTTTGCCTGTGTCTCCCACAGTTCCCCCCGTCTGCTTCTGTTAATCACAGCCTGCCCCCAGCCACACACACAAAGACAAAACAACCCGTGAGCCAGGAAAAGCCGAATGCTCGTGTGCTTGTATTACAGATGGCGCCAAATCCAGAGTAGTGGAAACAATGGAAAGGGGCCCAGCCTGCCTCCTAGCCTGCTAATGCTAGTGTCTCACACTGACACCTACTTGGGCTTTGGTATGCCCCAGCTCAGGAGGTTTTGCACGGGAAAGATTATCCAGCGTGATTCTACGAATGAGGCATGATGGGGCATGGTAGCTGCACCCTAGAATTCAAGTTATCAGGGATAAGCTAAGCACTAGGGCATGAGTTTGTAGCTTGGGAAGTTCCTGGTTCAATCTCCAGTGTGTTGGCCAAGAGGACATCCGTCTCAATTTCAACTGCAGAGTGATTTGTTATAGGGTGTTCTCGTCTAGGGTTCGGCACCTTTGGGGCTCGCTTTGGTCCCTAGCCCCACACATTTGTTGGGACATAAGGCCCAGAGCTGGGCAGGAAATGGTTTTCCCTTCCTGGGAATATTTTCAAGAGTTCAAAAAATTTTCCCATCCCAAATTGGGAGGGAAAAGTCAAAGTCTCAAAAATTGTCTCACATGGAAAAAGTGATTTTTTTCTTCAATTCAGGTCAATCAAAACATCTGGTTTCACCCCTTAGATGCACCACGGTAACAAAACCAGGGCCCAGGATGTAAGTGACTATGTGCGGTCTGGCGTGATGGAGTACTACCCCATGGGATGTAATCAAGGACACCCTGCGCCACCCTAGGGATGGGCTGTATAAACAGGAAAAGGAAGTTGTGGGAGAGAGCGGGGAGTAGAAGCCATGTGGACTGCAATGGGTTCTCCGAGGCTCCTACAAACTCAAAGACGTGGTGTTATGTTTGGGAGCTCTGAACCAGGGTCCTGTGCTGAGGATAGGGTGACCAGACAGTAAATGTGAAAAATCGGGATGAGGGTGGGGGGTAATAGGAGCCTATATAAGAAAAAGACCCAAAAATCGGGACTGTCTCTATAAAATCATGATATCTGGTCACCCTAGCTGAGGACCTTGTTTGCTGTAATTGCATCTGTCCTCAAGCCTTATTAAAAGAGAACATGGTATTTTGTTAGTGCACATTGGCTTCTCCTCCTCCCCACCTGCCTCGGCTGTTAAAGTGAACCTATCCCTGCCCTAGTCAGGGGAAATCAAGGAGCACACCTGCATTGCCAGTCTCAACCACAAGGGGCCATGCAGGTACTATCCCCACCTTTACATCTTGTAGCTAGAAAAGGGGAAAAGAACCAGCATTCTCTGGGTTCACTTCCCATTTCTGCTAATGAATAACCGATCTTGTCTAGTCCAGGAAAAAGGTGTGTTAGCTAACAGGTTTTAATTAAGTGCTGTTTAAAAACATGTTAGCAACTAGTATAGACAGGGTTTGGTGCATTTATATCCTCTCCTAAGGCGGGCTGTTACCAGCTAATTCATTTTTAAAAGTGTTAAAGAAGCAAGAGCATTGACAAGAATAAAACCTGATAATTCTTTTTCCCTTAATTCACTCACTTAATTATGAACATTTGAGTGAACTACACTTTATTCACAAAAAACCAAGCAAAACCACCAAGATTATAATTGTGAATAAACAGCCACAGGAGTATTTGTGCTAAGAATGCTCTGGCAGTCATGTTGAAAAACTCTTTTATTATTTGCCCAAAAGGTCCATCAAAGAATTACTAGTAAGTAATCAAAGATGTGATCAGAACTAGAGACAAGACTCCCCTTTATAAAGCTGAGGTTGTCCAATCAGAAAATAGAAACAACGACATCTGACTCAGGTGACCAATCACACTACATGAAGAGTGAATCAGGAATAGCAAATAATCATATAAAGCCAGTTTGCAAACAATGTAGGCCCAGATCCTCAAAGGTAAAAAGGAACCTAAATACCTTCAAGGATCTGGGCCATACAGATTAATATTTTCATTTACAGTAAGGCCTCTGGATCCTATCCTGGCTGCACAAAGTGACCTCAATGTACATGAGAATCAGTCCTTGTGTGTGCAAATGATCAACTGATTCAGTGATCAATACAAATCATGAACACATTCCCAGCAATCACGGCTGCTTTAGGGATGATTTGCAAACAAACTAAACACAAGGAGCTACATATGTTGGGTAAATTACCCACAAAAAATGATCCAACCAGCTTTAATGGAGAAGACGTATCTACTGTGCTTTGCAGATGGTTGTGAAGCTTAATTATTAATAATTGCAAAGTGCTTTTGAGGCAGTCACGTGGAAAGCAGTAAATAAACTCAAAGTGTTTTTATTGCAATTGATCCTAATAAAATAATGGAGCAAAGAATAAGGTGAAAAAAGCTTTCAACGTCTAGAAGGTAAACAACAAAGCAAGCTAGATAAACTATTTGGGGAGTTTCTTAAGTGTTTTAAGATCTTTGGTTGGAAAACATTGGAAAAGTAAAAAGTTGAAGTGAATTTTACGTTTCCCTTTTTCCCCCCCTTTCTCTTGACACTTGTTTTTTCAGAGTGGATTTAAACTCCCACGAAATTGTGTGGACTCATTGTTCAAGGAGGGAAAAATGTCAGGCAAAGTTTAAGCCAAAGAAGCCTTCTTGCACCTGTAATCAATATCCATCTTTACCCAGGAGAACAATCCCATCCACGAGTCAGCTCCTGGCAAGGCTGTAACTTGATTTGAAGGCTCTCTGTCATTTGTCACCCCAAAGAGCAATTTAATCGGAAACCCTGCATCCAATTACAGACTCACAATGCAGTGCTCACTCGTTATTAATAGTGTGCTTACAACACATCCTGGGCTTCATCATCACTGGGGGACTGGCACTGGTTCCTCTGAGTGACTGTGAGCTATTTATTTGCCCAAAGGTTAGATTCCTTCCCTTTTGTTGATTCACTTACAGAATTTAGGGAAATCTGCATCCATTTCACAATAGCTGTTTTCATCCAGCTGGAAATGCAGAAGCAGATTCCCAGGGCCTGCAAAGTCCTTTTAATGTAGCTGAGTCATGGACAGCCCACCAATCTACAGTGCTCCAGGTGCTATAGGTTTCCTAGAGGAACTGATAATGATGCTAAATGTTGTTCGTGTCAAAGTCCCCAGGGTTTATTGTAGATTAACTCTTGTAAGCATCTGGGAAGCATTACAGCCTGTACACGTCTGAAAGTTGTCCTGCCATATTTATCTTGCACAACAAATGCTTGCAAGATTTGTGTATAATTTTAACTGTAGGAAGCAGAAAGGAATATCAATGTGCAGGAATGCTATCACTTTGGTTTGGGATCATCCCCTAACTCCCGGTTTCTGGATCAGTGCACCAACTAAACCTAGGGTTTGCAAGTGGAGGTAGGATGACAAACACTGTCTGGATCTTGGTGATAATTAAATCAATGACTGCATTTTGTTTATTTATTTTGGACAGGACCAGAGACCTGATATTCATTCCACTAACACATGCTGCTACTGTCCAAAACCTTCTATCAGAATTGCCCACTCTGGGTCTCCAACAGGAGATAGCTAGTCCTTGGTGCAATGCAGACACACGCTGGAGCTGAACTTTGGAACAGGAGTGAGAATAAGGAACACGAAATCCCACCCACCCTTCCTGAACAGATTAGTATCTCCTCCAAAGAGAGGGAAGAGCCCGTCCAAGCAGAATGACTACCATTATGAGGCACCCTCATGAGCTCATGGATCTGATCAAACTTGAGAGAGAAAATCATGCCGAACCAATGGGCCTGAGAGTCGAAGATTAGTGAAGTGTCATGATCATATACTGAATGCAACCAGACTCATTAACAGCTTCTCCCCGAGGAGCACCCTGAAAGCTCATTGTGGCTCGCTGGTGACCTGAGAAGGATGAAGCAGAATGCCCTGCTAGCCCTGCCAGCAAAGGGCTGGGATTCCTGCTGTGTGCAGGTGTCACATTAAGAGGGCACCTGCCCTAGCCCACCCCCATCTGTATTAGCTGGGGGAACTTGTGGATATTTTCCCACGCTGATGGCGCTTGGTTGGGAGGCTGGTTACCAGGGGATTGGGGGGGGGGAGTGTCTGAAGTTCTAAAAGTAGGGGACTCATTGGGGGGGACATGCTGGTGAAAGTCTATCCCTCCCCTTCATTTGGTTTGCTGGGATGTGTTTCCTTCCCTGGGCCAGATGCAGATTAATCCCAGGTGGGAATGTAGGGTGAGTCTTAGTGCCATTGGTTGGGTCTGTTGTCTTGTGGGAGGAGAAGGTGGTGAGTGAGGGGAGGGTGTCCTCGGTGTGTGCTGCTTAATGCAAGACCAGCAGTGAATAACATAAACCATTCCTGATCTCCTGAGAGACAAGGGTCCTGGGTTTGCATGTATGATTCTGCAGGACAGGGCCCAGTTGCTTCCAACCAGGAATTGGATGCAGCATGAACCAAGTGGGTGGGAAGGTGGCGGCCTGAAGGCTCTGAGGTCTGGGCACAGTGAAGCCTCTGCCTAGGCAACAGAGCTCCTCACTGCCATGATGTTGAAGGCTCCAAAGTGCCTAGTGCATGGTGATGTTAACCCCCACGTGGATGACAAGTGGCCTGAGTCGGCTCAGGATTTCATGGCTACCGTGACATCTGAGGGCTCATCCCAGGAGTCTGAAGGCTCAGTTGATCAAGCCACCACACTCTGGATCAGGTGTCTGGGTTCATACAAGATGCTGGAGGAATGACTGTTACACCCCTGGCATGGTCCCATCACTGCCTCCTGCATTTTGAGGTTGAGGCTCATCTTCCCCATCGAGTTGGGGACCTGTTTTGATGGGCTACGCTTGGAGTCTAACAGGACTTGAGGGCAACTACCATATCAGCAACAGGCCATTTGCTCAGTGCTCCGGTAGGTTTTAGATTAATGAGTTATCCACAGAGTCTCCCCTGGACACCATCTTCTCTGGTTCCATGGTCCCAGGTCACCATGTTCTACAGATGGCCAAGCGAGTGGGGCCAGCCAACATGCTGGTTGGTGGAAGGACCACATCACAGCTGAGCATTCACCAAGGTTCTCGTGCCGCAGGCTACTTTGCCTTTTGTTTTTCCTGCCGTTTATCTCAAGTTTTTCCTATTAATTAAATGGTGAATGAAATTAAAGGCCCCTGTGTAAATATTTGCGGTTTGAAAAGGCCAACTCGAAGAGGTTAGGAATTGATTCCTCTTTATTAAAACACCTTTTGCCTAGCGAATGTTCTACCAGCAATCGATACATAATTAAATCCGATGTCTTACAGTCATGCTGCTTCCCAGTGCTTGTGCTGTTCGAGCAGGCTTCCCTCTGTTGTTCTGTTACCAACCTCATTTCCCAGCGCTGCCCCTGATTCCCTGTGGGACCTTGGCAAGTCACTTTCTCTCCCCCCCCCCCCCCCCCCCCCCCCCCCCCGTGGTAGCACCTAGGAGCCCTCAGTCATGGAGCAGGACCCCAGTGTGCCAGGTGCTGTACAAACCCAGAACAAAAAGACAGTCCCTGCCCTGGAGAGTTTAGTGTGTCTTGGTTACTTAGACTGTAAGGTCTAGATCCTCAAAGGTATTTAGGCACCTAATCCAATGGAAGTTAAGTGCCTAAATACCTTTGAGGCACTGATCTTCAGCTCTTTGTGGCAGGGACTGTGACTGTGAGCTGGGACCATGGCTGAGACATCTAAGCACTATCGCACCCCGAATAATAATAATAGCTTGGGTAACGTGGCTGCTTCTTCACCATTTTCGGGGTTCCCAGTGCAGGATTTGTGTTCACATTCTTTTAGAGAACACAGGTAGGATTTTCAGCATCACTTGGGGGATTTGGGTGCTCAGTTCCCATTAAGTTTGTTGGTCACCAGGGAGTCCAGAGCCCTTTGAAGATTTCACCCCACATCTCTGGTTCTTTCTAACTTGGGCTATTCCCCCACCCCCGGTGATCCACAAGGTGGTGCTGCAAGCCCAGTTTTGTTTGGTGTCATCCAGCATTCCGGACCTACTTGTCTCTCTGCCTCATTCCAAGAAATAGATCCGTTTTTCACTCGTTTATTTGAAAGTGAAGGGCCTGATCCTGCCCTCGTTGCAGTCACTGGGAGGTTTGCCGTCGACTTCAATGACAGCAGGATCGTCCTTTAAAAAACAGCAGCTGATTCTGCCACAGCACAAGATATGCATTGTCCTGTGTAGTCTGATGCGTGTAGCCTTGTGGAGGTGGCACACGCATCATACAGCCCCTCACTCCAGAGTTGAGCCCACCAGCTGTTGGGGCATCAGAGCTTGGGGCCAGTGAGGGTGGGGATAGGTTACTGCTACACCCCTAGGCCCTGATTCTGCAGTCTGGACCCCTGCACTGAGCTCCAGTGCGGGGCCTCATGAATCCGACTGCAGGAGCAGGGCCTGAATTTTAAGCCCTGCAGCTAGAGAGCACCACATTTGCTTAAACTGGCCCTGTCCATCCTTCCTTCCTGACTGCAGATGTTGTGCAGTGCTTTGGTTTAAAGGGGCAGAGTAGAAAGGTTATAATTTTAGGGCTAGATTATTGTCACAACCCCTGAGCGAGGGATGGTGCATAAGCTGCCGTGGCGGGGGAGGGTCTATTGCTCAGACCCCTCTCTCTGATTGGCCCTTGCTCCAGTAACAATGTTGCTGGCTTATACCAGGGACAAATAAGGACAGGCACTGAGTGGCCAGCAAGCAGGGGGGGCTGAAGCCAAACCTTCACTAATTCTCCACCCCATCCTGCTGAGGAGGGACCGTGCATGCCCGGTACCTGCTTACCCCTCTTCAGCCAGACCCCAGCTCCAGGCAGCCAGTGCAAAGCGAGGGGAGGGGGAGTTCTTACTCCCCTGTCCTGCAGAGGTGTGTAGTTCAAGCCCCCCTCCTGATTTGGCACCAGCAGCGGGGGAAGATGAGACTGTCCTTGCTTTGCTTACTTTAATGGAGTGAATACATTGAGCCGTCCAGGAGTGGCGCACGGCTGGGACCGCTGGCGCTGAGCCCAGCTGGAGCACAGAGGTGTGGGCCAGACAGACGTGACCCCGACAGCGCACGTGGCCATTGGAAAAGATTCCAGACGGCCACACAAATGGGAAGAGATGAGCTGCTCTGTACCAGTTGCACAACCGTGATCTTGCGCTGGTAAGTGGCTCCCAGCCCCTGCTTGTTTATCAGCAGGGGAAAGTGCCTGTGGTGAAACAGCCCCATTCATCTGCATTAGGCAAGCCTAGCGTTGTTGCAGGGCCCTGTTCTCTTTTGTCTGGTTCTTTGTCTCTCCCCCGCTTGGCAGAAAACCACAGGGCATGAACCCTGACAGCACAGTCTGACCTACACTGCTTTGCCCTACATCTCAGAAGAGATTCTCCTGAGCATATCACAGAACTCTACAGAGAGGAGTTAGGTCCCACAGCACCGATAAGTGTAATTACCTCCCTTGAACAAATGGGGAAGCTGAGGCACAGCGCAGCAACATGGGTCACAACATGGGTCAGTGGCAAAGTGAGGGCTAGAGCACAGGGCTCTTGGTCTAACAACCTCCTTCCCCTGCCTCTGACCTCTAGACCAGGAGAGCAGAGTAGAAGCAATGGGTTACCAACTGCTATATAGCACTGCACAGCTAATGGCAGAGTTGTGTAACATCGTCACTTCCCTGTTGCCAGGTGGTAGGAAAAGTTTCACACTGAGGCCTACGAGGGCTGGGTAACATTTCTGCATCCACGACCCCTCTAGATTTTTCCATTCATCCCCCTGAAAGCAAGCCCTGATGTTTAATCCCTGCCAGCTGGCAAACCCCTCGGGCATTCCCATGACACAAAGAGTGAACACAAACCCACGGATCTCCTGCCACAGTGCTTCCCCAAGGAAGGGAAATATCTGAGGAAGAGAGACATGTTGCTGCAGCTGCAGGGGGGCTGGCAGGTCATGAGGTCCTTCCCTGCTCCCCACCCAACAGGTTGAAACACCTGTGTGATTGCTCCTGCTCACACTCCAATGGTGCATAGTGTGGATTGCGAGTCACATGGTGCCCACACAGCTTGGAGGTGGTGCTGAGCTTCCTGGGGAAGTGGGGTTGTCACCCTGGCTGGGGGCACATCCCCTTATCCTCCTGACTCTCCTCCCACTTGTAAAGCTAGATGGAAACCTTACAATGAAGAAACCAATCTAGGGAGATTGTGTTGATTCATTGCAGTCCATGTGACTTACCTGAACATCTTCAAGCACAACCACCTTGGGGATGTCAGGGCGGGGGAAGTGTCATGTGTCAGGATGGCATCATCAAAGGCTCCGAAGGGAGTTGAGGGCCCAGCTCAAGGGGATCTAGGCCTCTTTGAACACCCCATCCTAAATGCACATCTCCTTGTTAATTTCAGGCGTGCAAAAAAAGGGAGACTGGCTTCCGCAGGCAGATTCCTCTGCCCTATCAGAGAAATCACCAGGTTGCACATAATAGCTTTTGGTAATTACACATTAATTTGCCTGCTCGGAACAAGGAAGCAGCCACGGGGTGAACTGCTGGTCAGAGGAGAACAGAGTTTGCAGGAACATTTGATCTTGTTCTCCCTGCGCCACTGTCTGGCTCCTGAGCCAGATTTTGAGCTCTCAGTCAGAGCAGAGTAAAGGCAGAAAAACTTCACTGAGATAAATGGAGTGATTCTGTACCTGGGAGCAGAATCAGGCCCACTAAAACCAGAAGGTGGCTAAACATGTGTGTTCACAGAAAACAACATATTAGGCCCAATTCTGATCTCACACTAGTTTGCTGTAACTCCATTGTCTTCAGCTGAGTTATCCCGGCTTCCATTGGTGTCAGCAAGAGGGGAATCAACTCCACTGGTTTTGTAACTATGCATTCCACACCCACCCGCTCCTGCACCCATTATTCCTGGGAGCAGTCCCGCTGAAACCTTAGAGCCTCCTCCTGCAAATAAAGGCTGTGAGACCCAGCCCCCTAGGGTTGAATTCTCAAAGCCAATCTCTGATGCCGCCTTGCAAGTTTGGGATTCACTCTGGGTCCAATCCTGCAAGAGCTAATGGGTGGATTATGCCCGATCCTGTCCTATTGAAGCCAGTGGGATTACTGCATGTTTGGCAGCAGGTATGATCATGGCCCGAGCATCCACACACCCACTACAAGTCCAGGGGAGTGAAGGGCTCCCAGTAGAAGAGAAGGGAAGCTAAAGCATTAGAACACTAATGGTAAGAGCTCTAAAGGTGCCTAGGGAACATTGGATTTTATGGATATAGGGCTTGAGCTGGGCAGAAAATGGGGCTCCCGACCTGTGAGTATTTGAGAATTTGAAAATGTTCCCATCCCGAATGAGAACAAAGTTGAAATCTCAAAAATGTTCATGAAGCGACAAAGTGGGGGGGAAATGGTTCAGGTCAATTGCAGCCTTCCAAGATGTTTCATTTTGATTTTAAACCTGTTTTTAGTATAAATTTACCCCAATTTCAAAACAAAAAAAGCAATTTCAAGTCAAAACACCAGAACTTTTGTTTTGAAAATGTCAAAATGGGATGTTTTGATAACTTTGAAATTAAAAAATAATTGAGTTGAAATGGACACTGTTTTGTGAACAGTTTCGATTTTGACAAATTGGCATTTTCCTGTGAAAAAATGTTTTGTTGAAAAATTCCTGACCAGCTCTTTATTGAGTACCCAGATCACATAGATTCCTTTAAAAATCTTAGCCTCTAAGCAGATTTTCCATTTTCTTTTTACTCAGTGCTAGGGCTTTTCTAGACATCCATTCCCAGACACTTATTCATTGCCAACGTTTTCCGTGCCTCCATTTCAACATCTTGCCTTTTCCCTTCAGATTTCTTCATTTATCACTGCCACAGAGATTCAGCAAGGCTGTCTTGTAATCACCACTCGTGTCCTCCTGACAGAGGGAAGAACAAAAATAGAATGGAACGTGGAGGACCATGCTAGCATACTAGCTCCATAGGATAAACTCACATCTGACAAGGGCTTTGAGAAAGACAGACTCCATTGACTTCAATGGATTTATTCCTGATTTACACCCCATTGTAAGTGAGAGGAGAAACAGGCCTAATAGGTTTTCCCCTCAGTGTAATATATTGAGCCCAATTCTCCTCTCACTTATACTGGTTTGCAACCAATCAGGACTAACTCCACTAAGTCAATGGAGTAACTCAGGAGTAAAAAATCATGTAAATGAAAAGTAGACTCAAGCCCGTTGTACTCAAGGTTCAAACTGCCTGAGCATTTACGCACCATTCTCCCCACTCACTGGCAGAGAAAGGGTGGAGCACTTAGTTGTGAAGCATCAAATTTGTATCATCGCCAGTGCAAATCCCAAAGGGGCATAGAGCATTGCTGCCTACAGATCAAGGGCCTACAGAGCATCCTTAAAATGGTCTGGCTGGCTGCTCAATCTACGTCCATCACTGATTATCACATTGCACCACAGAAGTTTTAGTGCCCCCGTGATCGCTGGCAGCGTAGAACTCTTCCTTGGTCAATGTACTTCGTAAGTCAAGTTTTTAGGAAACAGACAAATCTCTCAGTCTCTGTCGAGGGGAGTGTTAACGAGAAAGTGATGAGATGCTCATTTCATCCTCTCTGGGTATTTTGGGGGACCTACTGCAACGTCTCAGCAGGAATTATTATTCAGTCAGGACCCTCGACGACCGATCATTAATCAACATGACAGATACTGACAATGTGGATTAGAAGAAGGGACCTTAATTACAGAAAGATTTCCCAGGGGACTGCTCGTGGGGGCCTCTGTGCTATTTGCACAGGGGAAGGGAACAAACCATAATGATAGAATGGGAGAACGCTGGGATTTCAACCCCATTGTAGAATGGGGCTTTTTACTAGGGATGAGCAACCAGCTTGGAAACCAAAATAATCCAACTCCAAAGCATTCGGTGGGTGGATGGGGGGTTGGAAAATGTTCAGTTTCTAGACCTGTCACACACAGTATAAGGGCCAGATCCCCACTTAGTGTAAATCACCATAGCCATTTTTCCTCCAGTCCACCCAGAAGGCCTCTGGACAATGCAAGGGTCTCTCCCCCAGCCCAAAGGACACCCTAGAGTGGAAAGGAAACAGGCAGGGACCGGCATCTGGTGTTTATTGTTTTATATGATCTGTGCCCTCTTGTGCTTTACATGATTAAGGAGAAGAGAGTCAATGCGTTAGACTCTGTGCAAAGTGTGCGTTCACAGCTGCCGCGTGCCCCTGAGCGAGTTAAGCCAAACACCTTTGGGGTGGAGTTCTGGGACAGGGCATGTTTACACACACCGGAGTGAAGAGTCACCGTTGTGCCCAGGGGCTAGGAACGGGACAGCCGGTTCCAGCTCCCCACAGGAGGTGCCAGAGAGAAGACCTGTGTTCTGAGAGTGTGCCTAGGGAACCCAGCATTGGGGCAATGGCTGGATTCTGTTTAGGCTCCAGGGGCTTAAAACTCTGGGCAATCCAGAGCCTGGCATTCCCTTTGCTGAAGCCCTAGGGAGCGGCTGGATGGGGCACTTGCTAGGATCTATGACAGAGCAACACAGATGTAATCCCCCTGGAGGAGTTGGTCCAAGAGATTTCCATGCCCCTTGGCTCTGCGTGAGAGAGGACAGGCAGAAAGCTCTGCCTTCAACATTTCTGACCAATCCAAACAGGGCCACGGCCCTCTGCAAAACCCCGCCCTTGGTGCCATACCCTGGCTGCAAAACCCCAGAGATTAAATGGGTGACTGTCTTGCCCCTGCTGGCTCCAAACTGCTCTGCTAGACCAGCTGGTGGTGTTCAGCTTGACAGAGGAACTAGGGCAGAATGGGCAACGTGTGCTGAACCACACAGGGGCTGGGAAGGGAGCTAGGACAGTGGACGGCAGCTGCGTTCAACCACAATGCTTCAGCTGGCAGAGCTCAAAGCATCTGGGAGCAGAGCTTGGTTGGTGCAGAGCCTGTGGCAGTAGAACCAGTTTCCATCAGCAACTAGTCTGAGTACAAGTCCTGTCACCTGCAGGTCACATTCCATGACTCACCTGCTCAAGCAAGTGTTTCCCTAATGGACGAAGAGGGATCCCCAATTCCCTCTGGAGTTTGACTCTTTTTGGAGGACTTATGGAGGGGAGAGTCACAATCTTACTGGGCTCTTATGGGGGGGTAGTCCTTCACCCAGAACACTTATGACAGTGCCCAGACATCATGGTGATGGACGTACCAGAAAGGCATGTCAGTGATTCATAACAACAACAAAGCTGCTGCTTACCAGAATCATGGTGGAGAGGGATTTGCCTGCGATCTTTAGGAACTCAGCCTTGATGAGGTTTAAGTCAATTTCGCTCCTGGAAACGATGACCCTTATGAGAGTCCCATCACAAGTGCCTGCCCCCTGCAATGACACATTTATCACTTTGGCAGTGCCGCCGGGTATTAGCATGATCTCATTTTCTCTCTTTTTGGGGATGGGGGTGGGGAGAAGAGAAGGCAGATTTAGTGTTTGCAAGTTGGTCCAAGATGGAAGAGACCAGGTTTCAGATGCTGCTGGGAATGAATTTAGCACATCTCTGCCTCTCACCCTGGTGGCCCACTATTCCACAAAACCCATCCTGCAGTTTGGGGTGACTGCCAATCTTTGTGCATGAAAAATTCAGGAGCCAAAGACCTGCAGGGTTGCAAGCAAGACCGGAGGTTTATTGGTGCATACAGCACAGCTAAGCATGATAGCTTTACAGAGCATCTGCCCAGGGCTCCAGCCGATCTGTTTAGTCCTTTACCCTTATGACGGTGATATTCATCAGTAGCAAAAAACTTGGGGGAAGCCTCTCTCATTTGCAGTCTTCCACTGAGGGGGACTGCATAGGCCCCACATTTCTTTGTTACATCTATGATCAGTGGGCTAAAGAGCCCCATTAGCACTGACACATTCAGCCCCAAAGGCTTCAGGGATTTTCATGTACTTCCCCCTAGACTTCTTTTGTTTGTTTTAATGTCACTGAGAAAAATGCATCCTAAAAACCAGCAAACTTATTGGTACCAGAACATTTCAACCACCACTCGGGACAAAACCGAGCCCGAATTTATACCGAGTGCAAATCCGATGACATCCGTGGGGGTTGCACTTATGCAGCTGAGGGCAGAACTGGACTCCTTGTGCCAGTCTCAACTCCACAGAAGCAAGGTCCTTCAGGACTTCAACCCTACATGTCACTCTTCTTCCAAAGGGGCCGGGCCTGACTCTGCTCTCATTTGCACCAGTTTTACCCCACTACCCCTTCAGTGCTTCAGACTGAAGCGAGAGGAGAAGCAGGCCTGCTCTGAACAGCCTGTGCTATAACAGTCTTACCTTCAAGGCATGGTACAGCCGCTCTGCGAAGTAACTGTGGATGTTCTTCGTGCATTTCACTAGACACAGGAGAACGTTCAGTTAGTGCTCGGGATCAGTCTAACCCAGGGACAGCAGATGATAGTAATTCAACTCCCTATCGCCTTCTCTAAACCACCCCATGGATCATGGCAGCTAAGAAGTGCCCCGGTATTATGGGATGGATGTGCTTAGCCCACTACCGCAGTAGAAGAGAAGTGTAGACAAGAGTAAGGGTGTCCTGTGTCCCTTACCAATAGCCAGCATGGCGTCTTCTAGCGAGCCGTGGGTTTCACTCCGGATGCTGTCTTCTAGGCTTTTACTGGCAAGCTTCTGGTATTCATCAAAGACTGTGGGAAACAACAAACGAAGGACTTTTAAATCCAGGCCAAACAATTCCCCAGGCATTTTGTGCCTTGTTTCCACTGGTTGCGCTTCTGAGGGGCCTGACCCAAAGCCCATAGAAGTGGATGGCCTGATTCCCATTGACTTCAGTGACTTACTTGGTCCAAAAATGAGAGACAAAAATGCTGGCACCACATAAACCCAAGTAAGTATCCACATGTGCATATGATGGGTAAGAATACACGAAGATGGGCACTGGTGTACGTAATTACTGGCTTGCATTTGGAAATACAGGTTTGCTCATTGCATGTTCATTTGGAAATCTGGCCCTTAATCCCTGTCTTTGGCTATTGATCTAAATCAGGTTCCAGAGGGATATGCATGGCTCTAGCATTCAGTTTTGTGTTTGCTGTTGTCACTGGCTCAGGGAGCCGAAGTAACACTGAACTAACACAAGATCTGGGCTGCTCATGGGCCTTCAGTTTTTGGATGGGGAAAAACACCAGGGGAAGCTCAGAACTTGTTGTTTTCCTCCATGCAAAAAGAAACAAGCCACTAAGTGAGAAAACCATAAGCAAAAATACAGAGGTAAATTCCAAGATCTTTGGGTTTACTCAGATTCCTGCAGAAAGTTCATGTTCAACCACAGCAGTCAAGATTTGTTTTCTCTCTATGTAGAGTGTAGACACTGCAGGTGCGGAATTATTAAGCCTCAAGTTTGACTTCTAGACCTGCATACAGAGCTAGCCATTAAAGAAGAGCTGCGTATTAGGGAAGTCATGGAAGCTCCTTCACTGGGGGTTTTCAAAAGGAGGCTGGGCAGCCATCTGTCTTGGAAGGTTGAGACGCAACAAATCCTGCATCTTGGCAGGGATTAGACTAGATGACCCTTGCGGTCCCTTCTAACCCTATGGTTCTATGTAACACAGTGAGCTTCAAATTTAAACCTCGGCAGCATTCAAGCGTATCTCCTCTAACCTCAGTGCTTAGATACTACAGTGAAAGATACTAACAGATTGGAGATGACCTTCTCAGCTCAGGCCTATATCAGAAATAAATTGAGCTGGAACAGAGTTGAAATAAACTGAATTTTAAATGGATACCATTACTCAGCTCTCAGAGCGGTGGAGGGAAATCAGGGAAGAGCTGCTTCTTGCAAAAGGCCAAACCAAACCCATATTGTTTTTACTGTGACATTATCACCTATATGAATGATTGGTAGAGGTTTAATGTTCTTTAATATGACCTTAAAAAGTAATATAAGTGCAATGTGTGCATGTGAATCATGATGCATTTAATTAGGTGAGTGGATCTCAAACTATTTACCCTCCAGACCTTCTTTGATCAACGATTTGATTTTTTTTTTTTAGACTCATGATTTTTGGGGGGTCTGCCTCATGATTTTTTATCTCTCGAGGTCAGCAATACTGAACAGATTCTGTGAGGTTATAATTGGAAATGTAAGAGGGAGTTGGCCTCAGATTCCTAGCAAGAAGCCACGGAAGCCAAGTTCAGGTTCACCTGCTGTAGGCACATGGTCTAACTTTGCACCGGGTGACTGGCCTATTATGAACCTGGGCACAACAGCCAATGTAACAAAGCCTGTTTGGCTGAACAGTCTGTGGTCACTGGCAGCTCTACGCTGCTCAGGGGACGGTCTGGAGTCTTACTTCCCTCTGTCACTAATACCTATCATGTTCTTAGGAGCATGGTGCAGAGATTCCACCTGGGTGTGTTGTGATCCTTCAACATAGAACAATGCCACAGGTACGAACAGCATGTTGTAATGCATTTTAGAAAGTGACACACACTCTCTCTGCTGTGATATCTTTTATTGGACCAACTTCTGTTGGTGGAAGGGACAAGCTTTTGAGCGTCACCGAGCTCTTCCTTGGGTCTGGAGAAGGTGACAAGGGTGATTACCATCTCCAGACATGAGGAAGAACTCCACGAAACTCAAAAACGTGTGCCTTCCACCAGAAGTTGGTCCAATGAAAGATATTACCTCGCCCACCTGGTCTCTCTCTCCAGCCATCTTTGTCTAACACACCAGTCTCTATGGTATCTGAATCTTCAGTAAATGGACTGATTTGCAGATGTGTTGAGTGCTCAGATCACCCACCAAAGCGAATGGGAGCTTCTGGATGCTCAACACCTCTGAAAAAAAGTCAGGGCATGTATTTAGGTGCTTAAATGTGGATTTAGCTGCCTAACTTTGGGCGTCCCGGTTGGCCTGGGCTGGCCTTGCCTCTGCTTTCTGTGGGGGATGCTTTCTCATTTTGGAAGCCGCTGCCGTGCGTGGGAATGCATCCCCCTGCTCTGTACCTCTCAGCAAGTGGGTGGCGCTCCTGGTGCACAGGATGGTAATGAATTGGATCTCATCAGTGCCCCGTATCTTCTCCCCAGCAGCGTAAAGAGCCTGTGATTGAAACACATCAGTTACAGCTCCCAGTGACGTTGGAGGCATGGATCTCACAGAGGAGGGGTTCATGCGGCTTGGTGCAAAGCAGCATTTCCGCTCCCGCTGGATGTGTGCTGGGGCACTGCTTGGGTAACCGATTCCATCAGTGCCGCGTGCTGCCAGGCGAGCTAGACCCTTTCACACCACAACCGCTGCCTTTGTTTAAACTGGGACAGGAACGAATTGTTACAGCAGGGTGAGTAATTCCAGTCCCTACCAGGTCACACCATAAGAATCAGTGTTATGGTAAAGGACCGGTCACTTTATAGAAATACCTGTGCGTCCTGAAGCACCATCGCTGAATCCACATAGCATCTTGGATCATCCCTCTCACCCTAGGAGGGTACAATGGAAACACGGTTATTTGTTTTCCTACAGTGCTGCCCGCATGAGGATCTCAAAGCACTTTACAGATGGATTAATTCATCCCCCCAGCCCTTCATCCCTGCAAGGTTGGGAAGCCATATTGTTACATACAATACAAGAGAAAAATCCTGATTAGTGATTGGCTAAAACCACTCATATGATGAGGAGCCAATCTGTTGCTATTGCTTAACTCAGGTCAATAATTCTGATGCGTGGAGTGGCTCTCTGAAGATTGTGGGGCAGGATATGGAAAGGGGGCACAATGCAATTGGGGTACATCACTTCTGAAACTAGCTGGAGAGCAATGCCCTGGTTGCTGTATAGGAATGGATGGTGTATAGGACGGTGCCCCCAGTGGCTGAGTTGACAGAAGCAGCTTTGGAGGCTAACTACTAGTGCCTAAAGGAACTCTCGACTCTGCGTCAGCTTTTAAAGCAGAGATCTAGATCCGGGGGTCTCTCTGTGCGGGTGATTTATCTAGTAACTCTGATGGCTACCTGCAGCAGGTGGGCTTGCAATAAAAGGCCTGTACTCACTGCTAACCCCAATCGGAAGAAGGGGAGATGAAGAGCCCTGGCTCCCCATTCTTTCATCACAACCTTACCTGAAGGAGGCAAACCAATATCCGCTCGAAGTAGCCACTTGTGTCCGATTTGATGTCCTCTTCCAGGTTAGAACCATATTCTGCAAGGGAAAAAGGACCAAGAAGAGGCGGAGGTGATGTGTGCTCACTGAAAGGCACAGTGAATGACTGAGGTGTCACCATGCCTTCCAGAGACAAATGAATGCTTGGCAGGCCCCAAGAAGGTAACCTGAGGGAAACACATGGCTGTGAGCAGCTCACTTAGCCCCGACTCAGGAACGTGCATCCAGGGCCGGCTCCAGGCACCAGCTTAACAAGCAGGTGCTTGGGGCGGCCACTCGGGAGAGGGGCGGCATGTCCAGGTATTCGACGGCAATTCGGCAGAGGGTCCCTCACTCCCACTCGGAGCGAAGGACCTCCCGCCGAATTGCTGCCGCAGATTGCGATCGCGGCTTTTTTTTTTTTTGGTTTTTGGCTGCCTGGGGCGGCAAAAACCCTGGAGCCGGCGCTGCGTGCGTCAGCAGGGTGTCTAATTTTAAGTACATCAGTAGTTCCATGAAGTCAAGGGGCCAAGCGCATGTATTTAATTAAGTACCTTACGGAATCCGGGCCTTATTTTCTGAAACCCTCTCTCAAGACCAGATGCTGCCCTGGAGCCTTGAGGGATTGAACGATGGGCATGGACATAAATTTGACAGATTCCCAACTGGGGCATGTCTCAGTAAAGCGAAAACCGATGAACAAATAACACTCCATAGACAGGAAGATTCCATTACACCAACATTGGTTTGCTTGCTACCCACATGAACTAAACCCATGACACCTTTGAGGTTTGCCTGTTAGTAGATGGGACATTTAAAGGTGGGATTTTTTTCAGAAGCAGCCAGCGTTGGCCCAACTCCCGTTGACTCCATTGGGAAGTCAACACTGAGCTCTTTTAAAGATCCTGCCTTACTACACAAAATGTTGGCAGTTAATTCAATTCGCACAAAAACCCCTTGCAGTGCTCCCATCACACACAGTGTAGCAAAAGCTGCTTTACCTTCTTTGTAAGCTTTGATTATTTCTTTAATTTGCACTTTTGTCCGTGATGCCAGGATCTCTATAATGACACCTTCGCTTGTTCCTAGACCCTTTAAGAGGAAAAGGAAAAAAAGAGTGGGAGAAAATATTTTGCCATGCAATTAAAGCTATCTTTAGAAAACTAGGTCTCAAGTTAAAGTGTCTGAGGCAGCGCCGGCTCCAGGGTTTTTGCCGCCCCAGGCAGCCAAAAAAAAAAAAAAAGCCGCGATCGCGATCTGCGGCGGCAATTCGGCGGGAGGTCCTTCGCTCCGAGCGGGAGTGAAGGACCCTCTGCCGAATTGCCGCCGAATACCTGGACGTGCCGCCCCTCTCCCAAGAGGCTGCCCCAAGCACCTGCTTGTTAAGCTGGTGGCTGGAGCCGGCCCTGGTCTGAGGGTTGCCATAGGCTGTGTGCCGAGCTGTGATAAATTGTCACTGTGAGACCAGGAACCACACGCAACTTGTTCGCTTTCAGTACAGATTTGTTTGCTAAGGCTCACCCATCCTCTGAGCAATCCTAGAGCTGAGGTTGATTTTATGGGGCTCTGCCCATGTACAATGCATTCATCAAGGCTTTCGATGACAAGTGGCATTAGAAGGGTGTGAGGAGAGTGATGCAATCAAATCTATCCACCTATATACAATTTTCATAAGCTGCTGGTAATTTTGCAAATTGTTAGAAGTAGAGAAATAAAGTCCCACATCACAACCTTGGGATGCAAACATCCCATACCAACCTCTTCTGACCTGGAAGAAGACATTACCCCATCCTGCCCCTCCAGCCATCATCACTGGCTGATTTCTTACAGGCTTCATGTCCGAGGTTAGGGATTTGAAAGAGGAGAGGGGAGTAGCCTTATGGGTTGGTCCAAGGAAGGCATCCCATGCACAAAGGACAGGCTGGGAGGAGGTGCAGGGACGTTGGTGTTAGAAACTGATGAATGAGCGGCTGAGGATGGCCTCCCTTGCAGAGCAGATTTGATGAATAGGCTGCAGTAGACAACAGGGGACAAGCAGGGAGGGGATGTGTTGTGGGTCCCAAGCAGACTGCGAAGATTTACAAAGGGATCTCGCAAAACTGGGTGACTTGGCAACAAAATGGCAGATGAAATTCAATGTGGATAAACGCAAAGTCATGCACATTGGAAAACACAATCCCAACTATACATATAAAATGATGGGGTCTTAAATTAGCTGTTACCACTCAATAAAGAGATCATGGAGTCATTGCAGATAGTTCTCTGAAAACATCCACTCAATGTGCAGCAGCAGTCAAAAAAGCAAACAGAATATTGGGAATCATTAAGAAAGGGATAGATAATAAGACAGAAAATACCACATTGCATCTATATAAATCCATGGTATGCCCACATCTTGAATACTGCGTGCAGATGTGGTCGCCTCATCTCAAAAAGAGATATACTGGAATTGGAAAAGGTTCAGAAAAGGGCAACAGAAATTATTAGGGGTATGGAACAGCTTCTGTATGAGGAGAGATTGGGACTTTTCAGTTTGGAAAAGAGATGACTGGGGGGGGCGCGGATATGATAGAGGTCTATAAAATCATGACTGGTGTGGAGAAAGTAAATAAGGAAGTGTTATTTACTCCTTCTCAAAACACAAGAACTAGGGGTCACCAAATGAAATTAATAGGCAGCAGGTTTAAAACAAACAAAAGAAAGTATTTTTTCACACAACACACAGTCAACCTGTGGAACTCTTTGCCAGAGGATGTTGTGAAGGCCAAGACTATAACAGGGTTCAAAAAAGAACTGGATAAGTTCATAGAGAATAGGTCCATCAATGGCTACTAGCCAGGATGGACAGGGATGGTGTCCCTAGCTTCAGTTTGCCAGAAGCTGGGAATGGGTGACAGGGGATAGATCACTCGATGATTGCCTGCTCTGTTCATTCTCTCTGGGGCACCTGGCATTGGCCACTGTTGGAAGATAGGATACTGGGCTAGATGGACCTTTGTGTGACCCAGTATATCCATTCTTATGTGATGGGCCTGGAAGGGGATGACAAGGACTTCAAACTTGAGCCATTGGAGTGATTCAAAGAATGTGGTGATGTGGTCATTGATGGTGAGGATGATGATGTTAGCAGCTGTGTTTTGTGGGGACCTGACATTGTTGGGAAGGCCAGAGAGAGAAGGAGGTTATGGTTGTCAAGACAGCAGAGGAGGGCCTAGATGAGAGCTGTGGCTGTCTGGACAGAAAGAAGAGGATCTTTGGAATTTTATAGAGCAAGAAGTGGCAATAAACCAGAGATCTCTAATTTTCAGCAATCATTCTTCACCAGAAATAGGGAGTTTTGCACAGTTCTGCTGTTGGCCTCAAGTCAAAGGCATAAATAATATTTTAAAGGGTGCCCTTTCCACCAAAGACGTGCTGTAATAGCGTATCCAACCAAATATTTGCTCTAAACATTGGCCTGCTGAGAAGTGATACCGTGGAAAGGGTTCATCCAGTTCAGTTACTAAGCACTTGTATTAGCACAGGAAATTAGCATAGTGTTCCTGCTACCACTTAATAAGCAGCATGTCATTGATTTACCTTCAGGGCATCATGTAATTCCTTGGCATCGTATTTGAATGGTGAGTACATAAGGGCTATGATGAGCCTCTCAAACTTGCCACTCAGTTCAGACTTCAAGCTGGCAATAAGATCCTGTTAAACACGAAAGATCTAATTAAGGGAAGAGTGCATCCAATGCTCACTGCGTTCCACGTCACTTTCCCTGAATCTCCATTTGTAACCCTCAGCAATAAAGCTGATGCACAGTGTCATGCTGACTGGTTTATTATAAAAGCACCTATGGGCTGATCAGGAGGCCACCCTTATGAGTGGACTCTGTCTAGGTATTTCTGTAGTGCCCCTGCCAATAACTGCAATATCTGGGCACTTCACAAACATTCTAGAGTTCATCCCCACAACCCTTCCACAAACCCAAACCCTTGAAATTTCCCATTGGGAAGTTTGTGGCTTTCCAACCGGCTCTGCTCTTCATGCACACATGCTCTGGCCAGCCCAGGCCTGATAATAAATTGGACAAGAAATCTGAATGCTGCAGAACATCATGGCCATTAATTATACTGCATATCTGCAGTAGATAGAACCTTTGGTCCCAGGAACACAGGCCTCCATTAAGAAGGTAGACTTGCACTGTTGTAGTAGTGTCAGTGCCCGTCACCTCTGTACCCTTCCATAAAATACCTAGAGAGAGACAAGGTGAGTGAGGGAATATTTTATTGGACCAGCTTCTGTTGGTGAGAGACAAGAGGTCCGTGTAAGCTTGGAAGCTAGTCCCTGTTGCCAACAGAAGTTGGTCCAATAAAAAAATATTACCACTCCCACCTTGTCTCTCTAATACCCTGGGACGAACACGGCTACAACACCAATGCCAATAGACCAATGGGTGATACAAACACACAACATCTGACATTCCATCCAGCAGAGGGCAGTGCTCCCATGGTCTCTGACACCTCCCTTTCCAGGAAAAGCATCATGCAGTGCAAAGAGAAAATTTATCAGATGTCCTTTCTCTGGATAACCTTTCCAAACTGTTCCTTGAACGATCTGGCAATCTGTTGACGCTGTGCATTACTCCTTTTGGTGAGGACATCGATTATAGCCTGTTCGTCTGTCCCTGGAAACGAACAATGATAGGATGTAAACACACTGTGCAGGAGAATAAGGCAAGACATGTCTAAAACTCCCAAGGGTATTACCCATCCGACCTTCCCAAACTCACTGCCCTGACAATGAGGGAATTTAGGCACATTTTGGAACAGCTTGGATTCTGAATCCCCATGTGATGGCATAAACAGCTGTAGTTTTCTGTAGAGAATTGTGCTAATGCTATAACTGAAGCATAGAATGTTTTAAATACATGGCTGGTAATAGATAGAGTCAACTCACCCAGTCCTTTCATGGCTTTATACAAAACTTGGGCATCGGGTGTGGGGTCAAAGCTCAGGGCGCCTCTCACTGAGCTGCCATCTTCATCACGCTGTAAGAAAAGGCAACTATGTATCCCTTGTGAAATTAGTTTGATGGGGCTCGGTCCAGGTCCCGATGGACCTAGAGCACAAATTACACTATTGCAATAGGTGCTCATTGACTCCTTAATGGCAGTCCCAGCAGAAAGATCTGACTATCGAAACTGGACTTTTCTGTTGCCCTGAAAGGTGGTATCTTGTTATGTTCACATGCACAAATTAGATAAACACACAAAATACTCTTGCTGGAAACACTGCAATGTAACAACTTTATTTCTTAGAATCCAGAACGATAACACACAAGAACCCCAAACAGAAAGAAACAAAGCAGGCTGCTCCCTAAAACAGCGGCACAACTCACCCCACCTTCTTCTAGGTTGCCTTTCTGCAGACTGGCTCTGCAAGCCCCAGATCACAAGCTTCCCTACCGAGCCCCTAGCCTGCAAGCAGGACCTGGAAACCCTTCGATCTTAAAGTGATAGCTTGCCATTTTAAACACAGTTTTCCAGGCACCACGTAAATCATGAGCAGGGTTGAGTATTTGTGTGTGATACTTTACCTCTGCTATAACCAGAGTGTTATCATGCAGGATAGTTTTATACATAACTTCATCTGTTCCATGGCATATCCCTGTTGAAAACATAGGCTTTTCTGTGCCACAGCTTTACTTGGCTGGCTCTTGACTGAGGTGGAGTTGGGCGTGACTGGCTTCACAGGGTGTGACATCCCAAAGGAGCGCTATAGGCCAAGCAAGAGGAACCAGTGTATTTTGCAAGGGTGGATGAAACTGGAGAAGTTCAGGTTTAGCAAACTTGAGCCAGAATCTCTTTCCTTCATGCATGGCCTGGGGTCCTGGCTTAGAGGGAGGTCTCTGGGCAAGCCGCAGGGAAATGGCCAGCCCTCTCCCCCCTGTACTGTTTATTAAGTGGTAGCATTTTAACACATCTCAACTTTGTGATGCAAACATCCCAAACCCAGCCTTGCAGCGTAGGGTTCACCTAATGCAGCTAGTTGGGGACAGGCTTGGATTTACCCAACTCCAGATAATTTGGGGCCTTAGGCCTTGTCTACATGGGAAAGATTTTTGATGTAAACTAAAGGTGTGAACCTACACCAATACAGTTGTTCTGGTATTACCCCCTGGTGGACAGTATAAGAAGGCCTTTTCAGGTTAGTTTATTTTGCTTGGGAAAGGGTTGAAGCTAAACCTGAAAGAGGCACTCATGCCAGAGTAGGAGTCCATATGGGATAGCCATTTCAATATAACTGGTGAAACTTGCCCACATAGACGACCCCAAAGTCTCCAATCAGCTGGACTCAGGTCTAGGAGACTGCTTTTGTGAAAGCAACATGTCATATCTTGCTAGACTTTCAGACCATCTGCCTCCAAGCCTATCCCGAACCTTACAAGGGAAGTCAGCGGTCTTCTTTGACTAGCCAGATGCATTTATTTACATTCTTTTTCTCCATGAGAGGCAATTGCCAACCTTGGACTCAGTTTTCCAATGCAGAGCTAATGGAACCAATAGTCACCCCTACTCGGCTTTTGTTAGCGCTATCTGCCAGGTAGGAGACTGGGAACCATGCCCATAGTAACGCTAGGGTGGAGCTGCATGCTGGTGACCTTGCAAAATCTCACTGGAAACCAGGCATGTGAGTCCTGGAGGAATCTTTCTCAAGCTCTTCTACCTGGCAAGGCTCACTTGGAGACGGCCGTGGGCTGGAAGGATGTAGCAGCAGAGGGATTGTGTGTGGGAAGAACTTGGACTGCTCGGTAAATCTCTAGGAAAAGAGGTGTGGAGGCTGAGGCTGCACCAGTGGTAATAAGAGAAGGTATTCATACTTAAGCAGGAACCACAGGGTGAAATGCTATGGCCCAGGTCACGCAGGAGGAAGTCGGACTCACTAGATGATGATAATGGTCCCTTCTGGCTTTATCCTATCCTCTGGAGATGGATGGCAGGAGAGAGATCACTTGATCATTGCCTGTTAGGTTCACTCCCTCTGGGGCACCGGGCATTGGCCACTGTCGGTAGACAGCATACTGGGCTAGATGGACCTTTGGTCTGACCCAGTACGGCCGTTCTTATGTTCTTATTCTCTATGAATCGAAGGTTCCTGCCAGCTGACTACATTTGCCTGAAAGCAGCTGTTGGGGTGGCCTAGCTCTATGCAGAAGAAACGAAGGAAAACATCTGTGTGGATGGAAAGTTGTCTGTGTACATCCATGCTACTGTATCTAGCTCCCTTTGAGACACAGCCTAGGACTGGAAGCAGTTGGAATAGTGAGAGTTACTTGCATAGTTTTCCTTGTATGTGAAGCTTGGTTCCTTCTATATTAGGGGCCAAGTGGGTTCCTCTGTCTAGATTTAATTAACTGGGGTTAGGTTTACTTAGCCTATAGTTTGAATATTAGGTTTATTGCTGTTTCTCTGTCTTTATTTATCTTCGTCCTCATACCTACATCAACCCCCCTATGGGCACCCAAAGTTAGCTGCCCTGCTAAACATCTTCCTCCCTGTTGTTGATTGCATTGTCTCTCCAGTCCTCCCACTCACACTTCTCCACTGCATGAAATTCAAATTCATTGTCCTCCTTTTCACAGCCCTCCGGGGCCATGCGAAGGGCCAGATCCTCAAGTGAGGTGCTGCCACTTTGTGCTATACTTCTGGTGGAAGGTGGCAGTCCAGCTGACATTCCCTACCCTGGAAGGATCACCGCACCGTTGCTTATAATCAACATCAAGACTCCCATGCCCCTCGCTCCTTGCTACCAGCAGAGGGGATGTGGACAAAGAAAGGAGGCAAGATTGGGATGCCCCACTATTGGCTGCAGCTTCAGTCCCTGCGGGCTGTTAGCAGCCTGGGTGTGAGTTACAGCAGCCTGGGGAGTGCTCCTGGTTGGTGCACCGTGACTCCGAGATTGGGGGAGTGCAAAGGTGCATTTTAATTTATAGGGGTTTGGTGGCAGGGCAGACAAATTTAAATGATCCTTTTTAAAAAAAATCCCAATCAGGGATTTGAGTCAGTTCTGGCTAGAAGGAATCAGGCATGACTCACAACCACCCAGGTCCTCTATTTGTGTTCTCTGGTTGTCATAGCCTCGGGAGGGAGAAAGGTGTGGCCATATCAGGTTAGGACAAGAATCCGTCAGACTCATCCGGCTTTCTGTTTCCAGGTGACTCCACATAGCTAGCTGACTGAAATGAGTCAATGTATGTGTCACTGCCATAATGAGCAAGACCATTAGACAGGCAAGCAGAGGAATCTACTCCACCTGACATGCTCCTAGTTTAGGCTTTTTTACTTGTGACCATCTCTAGTTACAATTTTCCAAACTAATTTTCTTCTAACTGAAAAGTGGCGTTTTGTCCAAAAACCTAACTTTTCCATGGGAAAATGTGGATTTTGCCTGGATTTTTTTAAATGGAAAGTTTCTAAAAACAACAACAACAAAAAAACATTTTGTATTTTGAATTGAAATTTTCAACTCTGTTTTTCAAAAACTAAAAGAAAATTCAAACTTTGCTCCCCTCCCCCACTTTTTTATTGATTAGAAAGACCAATCTCCAGGGCTCTGGAGTGGTCATGGTTCCGTGCTTTGCTTCTTCTTTCCACTCTCATTTTTCAAAGTGCCTCCAACTTTGGAAGAGTGACTGAGCAGCAAAATTAAAAATTAAAAAAAAAAAAACAAAGGGGAAAAAAAAGGAAAAAGTCATGCCCCCCCTCCACCCATTATTCATCTTCTTGGACCCGGTGGTGAAAAGGGGGAGAGGAATGCTGACATTTCAAAAGTTTCATGGAGAAATATGAGAGGCGCAAAATGAGAAAACATTAAAAAAAAACCTCAGAAAATTGTTGCATTTGAACCCCGCGAAATGGAAACAAATTTGAAATTTTTCCATTAAATGGTTTGTCCATTTTCCAACCAACTCTACCAGTAACAATCACAGTCAAAAACCAGAGCAAATGTTTTGTCCACTTGAAGTAGAATCCTGTTCCTCACTGTTCTCCATATTTTATACTGGATAGAGTAAAAGCACCAGGAGATACATGATCTGAGGTGTACACTGATCTGTATCACATGAGAACCATAGAGCCCAACTACTGGGCAATACAGAGAGGAGGAGGCCTTGGGACAAAACAGTTAATGGAAGACAGCTAAACAAACCCCACAAGGATAATGACTGTTTGGCGCTGGTGTTTGGAACACGGCTGGCCGTTGCTGGGTGGAGAACTGGAACACCATTCTGTGGAGGATTTTGAGATTTCAGAATCTGGTTTCATTCTAGTTTGGAACAAAAGCCAAAGCTCTGAAGTTCTCTGTAGAAGGGAATTATTCTCTGCACAGCTCTGGGGCAGTTTGCCTGATGGGCTGCCCTAGAGCCAGAGACCCTGGAAGCTGCAAGAACCTAGGCTGTCTAAGAGCCATGTGCCTTAGAGTTTGGGGAGCTGGATCTCCCTGGCTCCCCATTAGCCTGCCAGGTGGGCTCTGGAGGAGCTGGATGGCTCAGCTGGCAGGAAGCCAGATACGCTTCCAATGGAACAAATGAAAATGTGTCATCAAAATGTTTCTGACCCGCTCCACTGCGTACAGGGCTCCTGGTAACTCTGGTGGCTGGTAGGTGACTGTTCAGGAAGTAAACTCTTTCCCAGTTACCAGCACACCATCATCATGTAGGTCTCTTCTTTATCGCCAGCTCTTGGTAAATCAATACAAAGTCACAGAGTGGAATCCTGAACCTACTGAAGGTAACAGGAATTTTGCCATTAATTTCAGTGGGGCCTAGATTACATACACTATGAGTTGCTGCCCTCCACACTTTGACCTTAGGTACAGAATAGGTCTGCCTCAGTGAAAGCCATTCAGCCATTGGACCAGATTTTAAACGTACATTTTCAAAGTAATGTGAACTTTAAAGGAACATTGTGGTCTTGGCTCCCCATTGAGTCCAGCTCCCTGAACTGATATTCAAAACCCTCCATGGCAATGGCATAGCTACTTGAGACCACATCTCCTTCCAGGACCAGGACCTACCACCGCAGCTGGAGCAATCAGCCAATCGAGAGGTTGATGACAATGGGAGGTTGAATGTTTGCAGGAGCTGGACCTAGACTATGTAACTCATTCCCACAAGGGGGAAGACAGACCAAATTGTTCACAGCTCTCAGAACTAAATGCAGAATTTACTTCCTCAGCTTAACTGTCCTTCAGTAAATTCTCTACCCACCTAACCCCTCTCATAAGCAAACAGCCAATAAAAGTGCCATCCTGTTGCTTAAAAACCAGCAAACATATTTAACAAATTCCTCAATCAAACACATGCACACAGAGTGATCATGCAGCAGGTGTGGTCAGTTTGTAAGTGGAAGGATTTTACTCTGTCTCTACACATAGAATTTATATATTGTCTGAGGCATGACAATATGCCTCTAAAATCATGTACAGAGAGTTTCACACTCCAGTATTTCTTTTACTTACCCAGCCCTTCCACCACGCCATGGTACACTTGGTAGCAATTCTTTTTCCTGTAAATAAAGGAAGTTACATGTTAGATCTTTTGAAAGTTAAAGGTCTTGAGCACATGTGAACTGGAAAGACAAAAAAGTTTCCTGCAAACTCACCACTAGAAAATAAGAAAAAATAATTCTTCTGCTCTCTGGAGGTCTATTCACACTGACCGCTGCAGGGTCTAACTGGCACCTCTGCACCAAAAAATGTACACATGTGCGCCTTCCTTTTCTATAAACTCCACAAGGCAACACCCTAAAGACATGGTTCGACCGGTTTTTGTACATATGATCTCACTGGCAGAGATGCGGTTGCTTAGTAACAGGACTTCCCTGGTTAAGAGCCTCACATTCAAACTTGGTTGACTAAAGTTTGAATTTCCCTTTCTGATTTTTACAACGTGCCCGCCTTAGCCCCAGGGGCTTGTGCAACATGGAAATTACAGCCAGATAATGTCAAGATACCAGTGTGGCCCAGAGCACCCTACAACACTCAGATCAATTGCTTTCTAACTATGAAAGGACTCTCTCTACCTGTACCCTAACGAAACAAGACACTAATTCCCTCAGCAAATCCCCACCCAGTGCCCCATCCCTCCCAGCAAAGCCTAGGAGAAAAAAGGAGCCCTACAACTTGCACCGAAGCTCACTACGTTGAGGCTGTGAAGACCCAGGAGGGAAGGGTGTTCCAGAGCCCCGTGTGGAGAAGGCACCGTGAGACGCACCCTCTCTCGTAGCAAGGTCTGGGAACTCAAGGGCCTCTGACAATCACAGCAGCACCAGAATGATGTGAGGAGGGAAGTGGTCTGTTAGCCAGGCCCAAAGCAACTAGATGTAGCCCGGTGGAGATTCCATTTCTATCACCTACTCTCAGGGTGATGGACTCATGAGCCCTCCCCGCCCACACTAAAGCTGGCCAAACAGGGCCGCTTTGGGGCTTTTCCGAATCCCTCGGTGGGATACACAGACCTGGTTATGTGTGCCTTCCTGGGGGGAGGGGGAGGGAATCAGCCCATCCTGAGCAAGATGGATAGAAGTGTAATGGGCCCACGGCTCTCAAAATGCCAGGCAGCCCAATGAAAATCAGGGACTGGGCTGCTATGAACAGTAAGGCCCCTCTAGTGAGGGACTGGCTGCTCCTCCCAGCCCTCCCACTCCCACAGCCTAGGCCAACTTGACTTAGGCAGACCAGCCCAACTTGGAGAGACCAATCTCCACTTTAGATCCTGTTCCCTTTCAGAGACTGAGCCCAGGCACCGTGTGCTCAAGCCACCCTGGGGGAATTGCAGTTATTGCAAGGCTTTGGAAAACAGATTGTAAGGGAGTGGTTCCTCCCACGCCCCAGAGCAGTGCCCAGCTTTCTGGGGTCAATAACTGTCTCAGTAACATTCCTTTCTGGAGAGCAACATCCACGCCCTGAGTTAGCAAACTACGCTGCCAGCTGCAGCTCCACCCCTCACATTGTTTCCCCATGATGATCACAGGATCACGCAGAAGTTTCCAGAGTCTGGCCTATTGTGCAAGCCGTCCCAGATTGTCAGGGGTCTCTGGAGTTCTGGGCCACCCCTGGGGTTAGCTCTGTGCTCAGGTTTTCTCAGTTCTGCTGTCAGGACTACCAAAGGTTTGGGGTTGTGGTGTTTAAACTCTGTGCTGATTTCCTCACTGGCAGCTTTGGGGAATTCAAGAATGACTGACAAGAGTTTGCTCAAACTTCAACAGATTTAAAATATATTTTTAAAAGGGGGGGCCTCAGGAGAGGAAGGTGCTAAGGCTGCTTTAAGAGACCTTTGCCCTCTCAAACTTAGGGCTGCTCTGTTTGACCTGGTCCAGCCTGCTACAATCTGAAGGATACCAAGGCCAATGAAGAATCACTAGGGTGTAGGGGCAGCACAGTCATGCCCCCTTCCACCAGCCACGTCCCCTATACCAGTAGATAGCCCTAAATGCCCATTTAGCCATCTGGCTGCATGGGAAGATGTGACCCCACATGTCATTCGTTTAAAAAAAAACCCACATTTTTAAACAAAATTTCCTTACCTCTGATATTAAGAGCACCTGAGATCATTGGGTGGAGTAGCTGTCGTTGCTATGTAAGGATGTGGGTGTGTCTGCGCAAAGTAATGGAGGATTTGGCCTGCAGAAAGCAGAACGGACAGTGCTGGCTGTAGCTTGCAGAAGACTGTCATTGCTGGTATGTTTTAAAATTTTCAGTTGTAATGATTCTTTTAAACTCAGATTACGGTACCTCCATTCCACCATTCATGCTGTTCACTTCCCTGCTGTCTTTTGTGCATTTTTCACAGTGAAGATTTTCATGGCCTATCTCTAGTCACTCACTTTCCTGCTCTCCTGGGCTACTGCAACAGGCTAGTCAGACACTGCTGTGTTAGGGCAGCAGACAGGATAGAAGAAAGTTCAGAAAGCATGGAAACAAAAGGCTTAGTAAAAACCTGACACCCAATTCCACTCTCACATTGGTGAGATTTAGGAGCGAGTCAATGGCTAGCCATGAATGTAAACTGACGTAAGGGGGATGCGAATTAGCCCCCAGGTTTCTACAAAACCGAAATGCAATCTAGCAGCATCGCTTTAACATTTGCACTGATCCATCTGAAGAGAGAACCTTTAAAAAAAGATACTGGAAATGAAACAATAGTGTATTAATACAATGTAAATGATCATGGGGACACAAGTTACTGTTACACATAGTAATGAGCCAGGAGATTTATTACACTATCAGTAACAGTCTATAACAAAGAAGATGAGAGGAGAAACCAAGACTATGTGGTCAACTGAGGATCCCTTTGGTAAAAATAGGGGCTAACTCCAGCATTGCAGTGCTAGCCACTACCAAAGGTACAGAAGTTGGAGTACTTACGTTCAATTGTTATGCTCATACAAAGCACACAGGATCTTTAGAGAGGAAGGCAAATATGCAGCATTTATTGAAAATAAAACAGTTAGCATATGCTTTTCAGTCTCACACACACACACACACACACACAGTCCTGCCAGTAGTGTTTATAGTTACCAGTCTGTTGTAGCTCAAGTCAATCTAATGGCCACTTAGATTGACCACGAGTGTGGAGCTGGGCTCTTGTCGGTCGCGATCTGATGCTCCGGGGCTTTGCAGGACTGAACCCAGAGTTCCATGGCAAAACACCCCAGCTTTATAGTTGTAAATTCCAATTTGAGTCCATGCATTTTGCAATGTCATCCTGTAATCATTAGTCTTTAAGTGGTGTTATCATTTGGTGGTTATTGTCGGGCTTCCCATCGTTATCTCCTATTTGTTGTCTCGCCTTCGGGGGTGCCTGCCTCACCTCTGAGGTCGTCAATGCTGCTAACATGTTTAGCATCGGATACAATGGATATTTTCTGATTGTTTCCTGGTCTTTTCAAGTATCTCACTTTTTCTTGACCATCTGGACATTTGTGATGGCTTTCACACCTTATCTTTTACTGATGCATGCATTCCTCATTCACACAAACAATCTCTTACAGAAACCTTCAAAGGTATACAGACAGCAGTATTGTATATTTAGCAGAATACATTGTAAATCAAGCCTTGCTAAATCTTATAACTAAAACAATTCACATTGGGGCTTCAGGCCCTCAACGTTCCTCTAATCTCCTTAACATGGATACAATACAAGATCCTGTCTCTTACTTACTAAAACCTTAAAACAAAGAAATGTGACCATAATCAGTCATAAGGATTTTTCTGGTCTGTTATTCCTTTCTGCTATTCAAAAAGGGTGGCTGACAGGATTAAATCAAATCATACATTAATTATGGGACATTATAAAATCCTGCTCCTACACAATAGCCTAGGATAATGGTGAACTCAACGACAAACTTATAAGCAGAACAGGAAAGGCGCTAGGTGCTGTACAAACACAGAACAAAAAGATAATCTCTGCCCCAGCGATCTGACAATCTAATAAGATGCTATATAAATTCATGTCTTCAGCAGAAGAAACAGGCCTTTTTAAATATTACAGACAGATTCTTTAATCAGTTGTTTTAGCAGCTACTTCTTCATGTTCCCTGACTCTGAGGACCTGATCCAATGCCCCTGGAAGTCAAGAGAGGCCACGACTTCAAAGGGTGTTGGACCAGACCCTAAGCTCTGGGGACCAGGTTCTCATTACTTGCATTGCTAGAAACCCAGATCGACTTCATCAAAGTCAGTGCAGTTATGCCCCATTTACACGGAGATCAGAATCCAGCCTCCAGTTTTATACATTTAGATGTTCTGCTGATCATGGCAATAGCATTTCCCTGATAAATGATTCTCAAAAGCCTTTGGCAATGGGAGGCAAGAATAAATAGACACACGCTGCTGCTTTCTCTCTGATGCTGAATCTGCAACCCTCACTTCAGTCAGACTGACCTTTTTCCCATTGATACTTTGCAAGAGTACTCATTGACATGAACAAGGCTTGGAGAACTGGGCCCTGCAATGGTAATGGCTCATTTTCTACCTAGTAGGCCCAGCACAGCAGTACTGTGAGCTCAACCTGCAGTTCAAAGGTACTGAGTTCTCCACAGTAGATCTCTTGATAATGTGGAAGCTTACTTGTAGAACAAACAAAACCAGACAGTCCTGTTCGAGGCAACTCTTGAGTACTGATTTTCATCTGGACAAATGCAAAACTACTTGAAATACAGGGTTTTTCACATTTTATAGTGAACTTGCAAAAAAAAAAAAATAAAAAAAAAATAAACCCCCAAAAAAACAAAAAGGGAGAGGCTGATGGGGGGAGGGGGGGGGGGGAATTGCCATGGTGCACAAATAATTTGTGCACTGTGCACTAGTGAGAAGGGAAAATAGGCCCAAAAATGCAATTAATAAAGTGAATTTTTTTAAAGTCTTCTGCAAGAGCAAAGAGTGGCTTTGCTGCTTAAAAAAAAAAAATCCAGTTTACCATAAATTGTGCGTCCATAATATCTGAACACCTTGCAAACATTAATCCTCACAACATCCGAGGGCAAGCTAAGAATCAGAGCCAGATCTCCTGGGTTCCAGCCCACTGCCTTAGCTACAAGACCCCCAGCCTTCCTCAGTTTGAAAGGGTTGCAAAAATTGCACCAATTGCAAAAGTAAGTAATGGGAAATGAAAAAACAACAAAAATTGTGAATTTCTCTCCGCTCTAATTTTATCACAAGTATTGTACACAATGTCCAAATGTTTCAAACTTGGAAGCCTAAAATTAAGCTAAACCATATTTAGGCATCCAAATAAAAGTGGCCTGGGATTCAGGGCCTCGGAAAGCTGACCAGCAGAACTATACTGGGATAGTTCGTTGCTGAAGTTATACTGGTATAGCTCCCTATGATGTGGACACTCTTATTCTGGAGTGAGTGTCCACCTGGGGAGTTATCTGGTACAACTCTAGTGGTATAATTATTATCCCAGTGTAGTTCTGCTGGTGAATTTCCCCATGTAGACCATCAGAAATACCGAGCGCCTCCCACTTCATTAGCTTAGCCAGGAGCTGAACAGCTCTGAAAAAAATCAGATCACTTTGATTGAGGTGTCTTGTATGCCCACGTGTGAGCACCCACATTTGAAAATGTTGCCCAATGATAAGGAGATGGTAGCTTTCTTTTTCATTGCCGAGTCACTGCAGTGACTGTAGGAGAGCAGCATACTCTTGGTATTTGCATCTGTAAAGTCTGCTATTATTGATACATTCTGCTTGTTCAGACTTTTGAGAACCACAGTGTTGTACTTCAGCGACTAATGCGATTCCTGTGGGAGTGAAGCAAGGAGCATATTACACACACACACACAAAATATAGCTGCTTCGTAAGGCCACATAAGGAAAACAAATATTCCCCTAGCTTTTAGCCAAGGGGATTTATAAATTCTCCATAACTAAAGAACAGCAATACTTTCTCTTGACATGTACAGATGTATTTAAGTACAGATGCATCTGTATAAACTCACCTCTGAGATGATATGCCTGTAGAAGTGTGGGCTGGGAGAAACGGACTTCAGTGGAACTGCTCCAGATTACTCCAGCAAAGAATTTGGTTCCTTAGATCTAGTATTCATTAAATAAGCAACCCTACAACGACAACAATCCAGCATATACAATCCCTGTTTCTCAGTGTGCTGCCATGGTGGCACAGAGGTGGAAAGTATTGGTGAGGCGATATGTTATTTGCAAGCGCCCATGAGTTTTAAAAACATCGAGGAGTCACAGTTGTTTGTGGATTCCCCCCAAAACCCCTGACAATATCTCGTTAAATGCTTGCCTCGCGGAAGAGGGCAGGTCATTATTAGAGTGTCTGGAAACCCCATTCAGTGGGCAATTTCAAAATTAACCCCCCCCCCCACTTTGTTCTGAAATGGAACCAAAAAGAAAAGAAATCCCAAGTTTTTGTTGAAAAAAAACCTGACAATTCATTTTCTCCCTGTTGAAATGTTTCCAAGGCTTCCTGAGAGATGCCTGGAGCCCTGGCAGCCTACTAGGCAAAGAGCTGGACAGCTCAGGGGTCTGGGAACAGGCTCTTGGGGCTTCTGGACTGCTGAGGAGCCAGGAAGCCCTGGGAGAACAAGGCTGCTGAGGATCTGGAAGGTGAGCTTATGAGAGATCAGGTAGGTTTGCAAACCTGTCTGGCAGGCAGGAGTCTGTCAGAAATCTGCCTGGTTTCCAAAGGAATTTCACTGAAATCGACACATGCCTGTAGCATGTGTCCATTTAATCAAATCCGCATTTTCCAACAGAAAATCATTATTGGAAACTTTCCACCCAGCTGTACTCATTCTAGCAAGGCACAACACATCCGATAGCAAAAAATCAGTGAGGCACTTTTAGAGGATGCTGTGGCTTAGTTGGTTAAGGTGCCTGCCTAATAAACAGGAAATCCAGGATTCAGATCCCTGTGGTGCCTCTGGCAGGTTAGACTAGATGTTTAGGTCAGACTAGATGATCACAGTGGTCCCTTCTGGCCTTGGAATCTACGAACCACAACATCAGGGCTTTGCTGTGCGTTTGATGGAAATACATTGTCATGTACTGGCCTCCAGTGGCTAATTTAAAAATAGCACTGTTTCAGACATCAGTGTCCCAGATGTAAGAGGCCCATTTTTGTCCTTATTGAAAGGAGTGCAACTTCCACTGAAGGCCATAGGAATTGCACCTATGTATTTATTAGCGGAGGGCAGAATTTGCCATGTAGCTGGGGCGGTTTAAGGATGGAAAGTATTTCTGATGCTAGGCCAACATCGGCTGAAATTCAGGGAAAGGAACGCAGGTAGGAAACAGACACATCCCCAGCCCATTCCACAGGGGGAGAGACTCGCTGTTAGGAAGAGAGGGAACATACAGCTTTGATCGTAAGATGAGCCTGAGCCACAGAGACGCCTGATGGTCAGATCTAGGATTTTGGGTCAGTCCATGATGGCCACAGGGGCCAAAGGTTCATCACCACAGTTATGCTCAGATGGGGGTTTTTTGCTCAGAGCCCTCTCTACTCTACCCCTTGCTAGCACCGAGACAACTGAAACAGCCACTCACCTGCATCATTTACAGGGATAACAAGAATATCCAGAGTAAGGACCAAAATGTACTGAAGAGTTCTGGAAGGGATAAATCCACCTGCTTCAGGGCATGAGTGGACATCTGGCTATTGTGGGTCAGGAAGGAATTTTCCAGGGATGGGGAGACCATCCCATAACTCCCTGCTGCAGGACTTCTTGCTCCTTCCTCTGAAGCTGCTAGCATTGGTGACTGTCAGAGACAGGATACTTAGGGTGACCAGATAGCAAGTGTGAAAAATCAGGACAAGGGGTGGAGGGTAATAGGCACCTATATAAGACAAACCCCCGAATATCAGGACTGTCCCTATAAAATTGGAACATCTGGTCACCCTAAGGATACTGGACTAGATGCCCCTAATCCTGCAATTCCTGGATTCTGAAGCTTGGCCCCTTGCCAGACTGTAGCCTGGGTGAATCCATCCCCTTGCACGTCAGATGGCACAGCCCTGCCTTGCTACTGAGACAGCAGGAAGAGGAGATCGACTGTAGGGCACGGAAAGCCTCCCATGAGAGCTGGGCTACATCAGCCCCACAGAATCCATTGCAGGGAGGGTTCGGCAGGAGGGATGGGAAAAGGGTCTGACCACTGAATCAGTGATTAATCTGAGCCAGCCACGAGAGGTGTGAAAGGCTACGGCCCCTTTCCCAGCTGAGGGCCTGGAAGAGCAGCCAGGGAGGGTGTGGAGAGCCACCCCAAGTGGCCCCAAGTTTCTGTTGGGGGGGGGCAGGGTTCAGTCTCCTCCATCTCCTTTGGAGCTGAATAACAGATTCCAAACCAGCATGCCCAGCCCAGAGCTCAGGGCCAACAAACCGAGAGTCAGCAGGCTGCAGTGACAGGGTGACATTCACCCCTCCACAGCAGGGCCAGGAAGACAGAGCAGCAGGATCATGGGTGGCAGTGTTTCTCCCCAGCATGTTACTCCCATGTTTTCCAGACCACTGCAGCCTACTGCTGGGTAAAGCAACACTGGGGTTGGATGGTGAAGCCCAGGAGAGCAGACGGACACCAGGCTCTTTCCTTAGCTTCAAACACACATACAGGCTACGTTTACACTTCATTTTGGTCCCTGCTGTAGCGCATTGCAAGGTGCCTGGATGCTAACACCACACATGAGTCACCCCCAGGGCAGCTCAGGGAACCCAGCCCTGCCCCTTCTTTGCCACTGAGTGAACCCCAAGAGCTGCTGCTGCCCACAGAGCACTGCTGGGAACCCTCCTGTTTGGGACAGGCAGCAGTGTCTAGTGCTGAGCACTGAGAACCAAGGCCCAAAGGTTCAGACTAGGGTGCCCAGCATTTCAGATGGGGAAACTGGAGCACACAAAAAACAACTTGACCAAGGCCATGAAGTACATTAGTGCCAGAACTGGGATCAGCACTCAGCAGACCAACCCCTCCCCCCGGTCACTGCAGTGAGGCACCTAAATCCACATTCAGATGCCCAAATTAAAGGGACCTGATGATCAGGGTGCTGAGCTGACACAGCCCCTGCTGGCTGGAGTGGAAGTTGTGGGGGTTGATGAGTGTGTGCAGTGCATTGATAATACAAAGCCCTGACTCCCTATTAGCTGGTCCTTCTCATGCTTCATGCAGGGTGTGAGCCAGACCCTGCTGCTCAGAACTGCCCCACCCAGGGGACTGAGGCAACAGCAAGTGGGTAGGAACAGATGGGCTCCTGATCCAACATGAGTAGCCATCTGTCAGTCAGCTCTAATGGGTTTTGGATCAGGCCCTTACAGAACAGGAAGCCTGTGCAAATGTCTCTAATAAAGGAACACAAAGGAATTCATCCAGGGACCCAGAGCAAACACCACCCAAGAAGGATCACCTCAAACACATAATCTTTCAGGGGGCACTGCCAGCCCCACAACCTGGGGTCACTTAGGACACTATCCTGCTGGGAGCTCCCCTATACATTAATGGGATCAGCTGCTCCTTAGTGCCAAGTGCAGAGGGAAATGGACTTGTAAGAGGGTTACCACATTCAGAGCACCCCCTGCATGGCCTGGAGCAATCCTACAGCCCCCCACCTCAATTTCCCGCCAAGGGTCCCAGAAATAATCTACTCACAGCAAAGAAGCTTTAAAACAATATTCCTCCACAAGTGTGCAGGGTAGGGGAAGGAAGGTGTAATTTACTTAATCTAATCCAGCTCCTAAAATAAATCCCCTTGAAGCAGGGTTTCCACAGCACCCCCCAAAGCTTTATACAAGCTGCATTCTTCCTCTTAGCAGCTCCCTTATCTACCCCTGCAGTCTGATTGGGGCCCATGAACTTCATTTTTCCCACCTGGGGAGGAGAGTGGGCTGTGTCACAGATGGGGCTGAAGCCACTTTCCTCTTAAAGGGCCAGCTACACAGCAACAGAGCCTATTCCCACCTGTGTTCAATGGGTTACTTGAGGGAGGGACAACTGCAATCAGCAAGAGCAGAGAGGGAGCTGGGAACACGCCACAGCCTGTTGGAGGCTGAGGCCTCTCAATGGTCACTTGCCCCCCAGTCTGCTCTAGAGCAGGTTATGTGATAGGAGTCAGGAGTGCAATACCTGGCTTTACCTGTTAGGGGGCAGCAGACCTTCTGATGGGGTCTCTAGCCTTCCTGACCGGTGTGTCTCTCCTTGTCACCATCACACTGAGCAATCAGACAGCACCTTCTCCCTGCGGATCTCACAGCACCTTCTACAGGAGGATCAGGACCATTATCCCCATTTCACAGATGGGGAAACTGAGGCATAGAGCATTTGCAGACCTAGTCTTCAGAGAGACTGCGCACCCATGGTTCACCACTGGGATTTTCTAAGGGTTTCTGGTGCAAAATGTGCCTTAAAAGACTGAGGTCTCATTAAACCATAAAGAACAGAGAATGAAATCAATTCCCCTGCACTCAGTATGCGCTGAGTAACCATGACAGGCGAGAAGATGCAGGGTTTATTGTTTGTGGCACACAAGCTGCTTTCAGGCCATGGAGTTTCTGTCTCTATATTTTGCCACGACCCCCTTAACGTGTGCACAAATGGGCTTCCGGTCCTGACATTCTCCTGGGAAACAGCAGATCAGAGGTGGCAGCCTGAGCACCTTGTGGCTGCAGGAAAGCAGTAGGATACCTACCGTGGTGAAACAGCAAGTCAGTCTCCCCGCCCCCTCCGCACTGATACTCGCCTTCCTCCTTTGATATATATCCCACAACTGTGACCCACACTGGCTCAGTTGCCAGTTGGGCTTATGATCTACGAGGACAAAAGTGACCACATCAGAGCCTGGACTTGCAAGCTACCTGTGCAGCTGTAGCATTTGAATAATAGAATATTAGGGTTGGAAGAAACCTCAGGAGGTCATCTAGACTCATAGACATTAAGGTCAGAAGGGACCATTATGATCATCTAGTCCAACCCCATGCTCAAAGCAGGACTAACACCAACTAAATCATCCCAGCCAAGGCTGTGTCAAGCCGGGCCTTAAAAACCTCTAGGGATGGAGATTTCACCACCTCCCTAGGTAACCCATTCCAGTGCTTCACCACCCTCCTAGTGAAATAGGGTTTCCTAATATCCAACCTAGACCTACCCCACTGCAACTTGAGACCATTGCTCCTTGTTCTGTCATCTGCCACCACTGAGAACAGCTTAGCTCCATCCTCTTTGGAACCCCCCCTTCAGGTAATTGAAGGCTGCTATCAAAACCCCCCTCACGCTTCTCTTCTGCAGCCTATAACCCCAGTTCCCTCAGCCTTTCCTCATAAGTCATGTGCCCCAGCCCCCTAATCATTTTCGTTGCCCTCTGCTGGACTCTCTCCAATTTGTTCACATCCCTTCTGTAGTGGGGGGACCAAAACTGGACGCAATACTCCAGGTGTGGCCTCACCAACGCCAAATAGAGGGGAATAATCACTTCCCTCAATCTGCTGGCAATGCTCCCACTAATACAGCCCAATATGCCATTAGCCTTCTTGGCAACAAGGGCACACTGCTGACTCAGATCCAGCTTCTCGTCCACTGTAATCCGCAGGTCCTTTTCTGCAGAACTGCTGCTTAGCCAGTCGGTCCCCAGCCTGTAGCGGTGCATGGGATTCTTCCGTCCTAAGTGCTTAACTCTGCACTTGTCCTTGTTGAACCTCATCAGATTTCTTTTGGCCCAATCCTCCAATTTGTCTAGGTCACTCTGGACCCTATCCCTACCCTCCAGCGTATCTACCTCTCCTCCCAGCTTAGTGTCATCTGCGAACTTGCTGAGGGTGCAATTAATCCCATCATCCAGATCATTAATAAAGATGTTGAACAAAACCAGCCCCAGGACCGACCCCCTGGGGCACTCCGCTTGATACCAGCTGCCAACTAGACATCGAGCCGTTGATCACTACCCATAGAGCCTGACAATCTAGCCAGCTTTCTATCCACCTTATAGTCCATGCATCCAATCCATACTTTTTTAACTTGCTGTCAAGAATACTGTGGGAGACCGTATCAAAAGCGTTGCTAAAGTCAAGAACCATAGACATACCCTTGGATGGGAACTGAAGGGAATGTCAGAGCAGTGCATGGAGCGGGTTGCTCAGCTCTCACTGAATAGTGCTGAGTCAATACCTCTTCATGGAGCTAGAGCAGAGGTGGGCAAACTATGGCTCGCGGGCCACATCCGGCCCACGGGACCGTCCTGCCCAGCCCTTGAGCTCTCGGCCGGGGAGGCTAGCCCCCGGCCCCTCCCCTGCAGCCTCAGTTCGCCGTGCCGCCAGCGCTCTGGGCAGCGAGGCTGCAAGCTCCTGCCGGGCAGGGTGGCTGTGAGAGCTGCTGGGTGTAGTGTATTAAATTGCTCCCCGTAGGAATGTGATACTTACAGCGCACCAGGACTGGCAGCCTTAAGTAGTACACTGTAAGTAGCACATTCCTACGGGGAGCAATTTAATACACTACACCCAGCCCTCCATACAGTTTCGGAACCCCAAGTTTGCCCACCCCTGAGCTAGAGGGACTGTGCTGCTTAGCTGCTGAGATTCGGATGAGTTATAATTCACAATGGCCAGAGCATTGTGCTCATTCAAGATCACAGCACAGGGTTTTTCAAGCTGCCGGTGTCAGTAGTTTACAGCTGGCCTGTCATTCCATCAGGAGCGGGTGGTCTTTTTCACTTCCTGGCCCCAAATGCTGCAGCCCGTAGGATCCTGCCATTGATTTCAGGGGCAGCAGGCTAGGGTAAGTTTGTGTCTATAATATAGCTTGTACTCCTGAGCTATCATGTTGGGCTGGAAGGTGCTAAATCAGCATAACAGGCTATTTATAGAGAGGCTGGAACCAGAACCCTGGAGCCAACCATTCCTGATGGTTAGAGGAGTTCAGGTCAGAGCTGAATTCTGTGTCTCAGGCCTGTAGCTAGTGTTATGAGAATACTAACCAGCAACAGCTGCAGTGAGCATCTGGTGTTTGTTACTGGCTCCGGGAGAGCTTTTGTGCATCTGAACTCTTTCAAGAGCTCAGGATTGCCTTTCCCGTAACACCCCAACAGCACAACGTTAGTTAGAACTGGGCAAAACAGTGGAGGCCACGCAGCCCAACTGGGTGAATTGTGTCCTGTGCCGGGCTGTTTGTCAGAAACAACAATGCTGATGATGAAGGGATGCAGCTCCTGGGGCAAAAGCTCTTGGCTCAGGTTAAAGGACGAGCAGAATAACAGCCCCCGCACTCGGCCACAGCACAAGTTCTGCCTGCCTGAGCCTGCCGCTGGTTTGGTCCACTGACTTAACGCTGCACTCAGATCCACTAAGCCAACTCCGGGCGCTTTCCTGGGGAGCAGGGTTGGGCTCGGCCGTGATGCAATTCCCTGAGCCTGACTGACCCTTAGCCTGCAGCCCCTTTCCAGTGCAAAGGGGTCGTAGGTCAGGTGTCCAGCCCTGCCCTGGGTTACAGAGCCCCTACACCAGGTGCGGGTAAACTTTTTGGCCTGAGGGCCACATCAGGTTTCTGAAATTGTATGGAGGGCCGGTTAGGGGAGGCAGTGCCTCCCCAAACAGCCTGGCATGGCCCGGCTCCCGCCCTCTATCCAACCACCCCTGTTCCTTGTCCCCTGACGGCCCCCCTGGGGCCCCTTCCCCATCCACCCCTCCCTGTCCCGACCGCCCCCAGACCTCCCACCTCTGACTGCCCCCTGCCGTCCCATCCAACCCCTCTTCTCCTTCCTGACTGCCCCCTCCCCCCCCGGGACCCCTGCCCCCATTCAACCCTCCTGTTCCATGCCCTCTGACCACCCTGACCCCTATCCACACCCCACCCCCTGACCACCACCCCGAACTCCCCTGCCCTCTATCCAACCCCCCCTGCTCCCTGCCCCCTTACCATGCTGCCTGGAGCACTGGTGGCTGGCAGCGCTGCTGGGGAAGAGCTCACAGCCCCGCCGCCCAGAGCATTGAGCCGGTGGCACAGTGAGCTGAGGCTGCGGACATGTTAAAGGGCGGACAGCAGGGGCTAGCCGGGCCAGGAGCTCAGGGGCCGGGCAGGAGGGTCCCGCGGGCCAGATGTGGCCCGCAGGCCGTAATTTGCCCACCTCTGCCCTACACCCCGGTTTTCTGTAGAAGCAGAGGGAGGGCCTGAGTAGTCAGTGAGTGGTGGGGATAGAAGGGGTGGGAAGGGGGTGTGGTCAGGGCATTATCCTCCCCTCCCCCCCAGGATTCTGTGCCTCAGCAAAGCCCTGTTTGGACTGTGAAGCAAGACAGCCCCTCTACAGCCCCTGAATAGGGAAGGTACAGGCCGCTTCCCAGGCCAGCATAGGGATGAATCTGGCTCTCTGTGCTCCCTGGCTTTCCCTCCCTGTGGCCTCCGCATTGTCCAGCTGGCTGTGTGCTTGCATCTGCCCACTCAGATCTGCATGCATCAGCTTCCTGGCCGCTCTCCTCCCCCCTCTCATTCCATACGGGGCTGTGGCTGACATGCCGGGCGGACCGTGTGCAGCTTTGCCACAGCCTTGGTCGCTAGTCATTGTGGCCTGCCTGGCTTGAGGATTTTTGTGGCCTATCCCCATGACCTCTCCACTTCCGCTGCGTCTCTGCTAAAGCCCCTGTCTCTATCCCCATGGGGACACAGAGAGATTCAGAGGAAATGCTCCCAGCAAGAAAATAAAGGGCTTGCTAGGCTGCGTGGGATAGGAAATTACAGGGCCAATCCCTCCGTCATTACACAGGCAAGATTCCCAAAATCACTGGGAGCTTTGCTTGAGCAAGAAATGCAAGATCTCCCCCACAGGAAGAGCCCTGCATGTCCCGTGATCCCACAGCTGTAGAATTTGCCCTAGAGTTCGCTCCATGCTGCAGAATTATGCTCCAGAATCTCAGCTTTCTTTTTTGGTTTAAATATACCTCAAGCCCTCAAGGTAGCAAAATACCCTTGCAGTGGTGACCTGAGTGTGAACTGCTGTGGCGGTTGACTTCAGTGGAATTACTCTGAATTTTCAGCCATGCACATGAGATCAGAACGTGCTCCTAAGTAATTAAGCCCTGCAAGATAGGCAAGGGTTGTCACTCCCATTCAGGAATGGGAAAAGAGGGTCACAGCACAAGCAGCTGGCACACAGCTGCCCATTGGGTCAGTATGTAAAGGGGTGGGCCTTTCCTGCACACCCTCATGGGATCAGGTGTGGCACTGCAGGCGAACCCCACCTTATTTTCCAGTTGGTGCATCAAAATATTCCCCCTGTAAAGGATCAGGGCCAAGGGAAGCCAAAAACCACCAACCAAAATAGGTGTGTCTCCTTTAGTAAAGTCTCATGGCAGGAGATGCCAGCTCGGAGGCCTCAGGTTCAAAGCTCCTTGCCCAAGTCCTCAGAGAAAGTCTCTGCTTGCTCAGGTTAGTCTCCTGTAGCCAGGGAGCGGGAGATCACACACACCCGACAACCTGGATAGCTTCTAGCTCCCTGGTTTTCTTTAAATAAGTCAGCCCTAGGGTGAAGCAGGGAATCTCCTGTTGTGGTTGTGAGCACCTGGCCGTCCCTTCAGAGACAGGACACTCCTTTGCACAGCAGCAGAGCACCGGCTAGCACTCAGGAGCCCTGACGCCCAGTTCCTTGCTCTACCCACAACATGAGTGAACTAATGAGGAACAGTATATTAAAGGGTCAGATAATCTTGCAGCCACTTAAAATGTCCCTTGGAGTGAAATCATTCGCTCTAATGTGTAACCGTTAAGCACTTTTATTGCTGATTTAAAATCCATTAAGACTACATTACGTTGGATTATGAGATTTTGGCTACATTTCCCACATTTGCATGTAGATATTATTGTCGCAGGGTTTTTCAGAGAAATGGAGCAGGCGCACAAAATGCATAAAGGTTATACAATTATAACATGGAAGCAGCATGTTAGTTACAGAAAGTTGTACCACATGTACCGGCAACAAACCCCCATGAAGAACCCCCTTAAACTTTAGCAATAAGAAATCCAACACGTTCCATCAACTTCCTCTGTCCCCAATGTTTTATGGCTGTCATGTCAGCCCACATCCCCACTACTTCTGAGCGTGTACATCTTTCTAGAAAATATTTCTACAGTACATTGTTTTCCCTTATAAACCAAGCAATTTCTCTCTTCCCCAAAATGTAAATCTATCATTATCTACATATCTGTTCAAGCATTGTTAAAAGTTAGAAATCTCCTGGTTTTCCTACATTTTGCATTACTCAAAAGCATCAGCTCAGTAACAAATATCTAAATGTACTAGGCAGTACCCAATAATTCCCGTTTCCCAAAGCTACAGAGAACAATTTAAGAATACCATACCGTATTATCACACTCCCATGCATAGCATCCTGGGCCACCTGTATTTATTCACCTTAAGCCCCTTTTAATAAATTACTCTAACTGTCCAGCAGTAAAGTCCAGAAGTGTCCTGTCTCCTCTGTGTTAAACTCTCTATATTTACAGAAGCTGGGCTGTTTTCTCAGGAAAATGCTTTTTTTAAATGAAAAAGTCAAAGGATGGTGCCGATCACATTGACAAAAGCCATGACAAGAATATAAAGGCTTAGAGAACAACAGGTGCATGTGCATCTGAACTGGTACAGTTCATAAATCAATCCATCACTGAGCTCACTCACTAATAGGAGCTGACCTTTTTAGATTTAGGACCGTTTGACCCACAGCCTTGAACCTGATGCATCATGAACTGAGGTTGGTACACAGCCCTTAATAGGCTAAACCACAGTGGTCTTGGATGAATCCTGATCACGTGGAGTCTGATTCTCCACTGCTTTGCATTTTGCATTACTGTTTACACCAGTGTTAAGTGTGTGCCAGATGCTCCCAAATCCAGATTCTCCAATCATGCCAGGGAAAGCATTAGACACTCATGGTGCACAGGTAAAAATGAGACGGGAGGCTCCAAGGTACTGGCGAATCGTTCCCTTTGAAACACTTCCTTACAGTGTTTGCTATGGAGCACTGTAATCACAATTGGCCAAACATACAGACGAAAACAACAATAGCATATTCAACTGTCAGGCCAGTGAAAGGGACACCGTCAGGTTAAAAATCCTGGGCCAGATCCTCAGCTGGTGCAAAGTGGCATAGCTCCATTGAAGTCCATGGAGCAACGCCAATTTAAATCAGCCGAGGCTCTGACCCAATAGACTACAAAAAAGCCAAATTGCTTCACCTGTGTTATTGTAACTCCTGAAATAATAAAAATGGAAAAGATTTGTACAAGTCCAAATGTCCTTTCTGCAGCCAGTGCCCTAGGTTTACATTTAGTGCTGCATTCAGCTTGAACAATGAAAATACACTGGTCAGTTTCACTTTTGCTTCTAGCCAATTTCACTGTCCAGCTCTTACACAATGCTGTAGTGCGTGGATTGCAGACACTGCAGGGGCAGGTTTGCAATACAAACAAAAAGCTGATTTCCTTGGAATTTAACTCTCTAGCTATAGATATTCATGGAAACACCTTGCCCTTCTCCAGTTGTATGCTGGGGTAGTTTTAGAAGAGATGGAGTCAGAGCAGTGTAAAGTTTGAGTAGTGAATTTAGCACTGCGAATGGATCTCATCATTTGGAATCCCAAACAACTGCAATCCCAGCTGTGCACATGAGTTTATTGAAGATGGATTCCTTGCACAGCCAAGACTAGACACATTTTTGCAATGGTAAAAGTATTGTTATACCTGTCAATCTGCAGATGAGTCAGCTGTTTGAATAGCTTGTGAAAAACCTTTAGGCATTGGCATATGTAACACTGATCCCTGGGCCAAACTCCGCTGGCATTTACACTGGGTGTACATCTGCAGTGACCCCATAAAAGTCATTGGAGCTACTCTGGATTTACACAGGAGTAAGCGAGGACAGAATTTGGCTGCTTTTTTCACTGGCTAACAGTAGTCCTGGCCCATCAAGAAAAACTTTATAAATAGAACCAATTTTTGTAAGTTAATTTTCCCTGCTTGTTATCTGCTTCCAGCACTGTGGGTCTCAATAGTACCTCAATCCCCCCTGGTGGTGAATTAAGTGTTGGTGAAAGGTCTGACAACCCTAATGTCCTTTCTATATGCACAGGCAGTAGCCGCACAAGCTTCGCCACCAATGTGCCAGATCTTAATGACAGCGCTTGAGGCTGGGAGGGATGTTCAGTATCCTTTGTCATTTCAATTATCGGCCTCCGCTGAGATTGCCAACAAGAGGGGCGGTTAATGCCCACTGCTTATTGTGATGTAGACACCTGTCCGCTAGGGGCTGGGCTGAGACCCACCAAACTCATTTCACAGAGGCCTCCAAAGAGATATCAGGAAATACCAACTTCCAGTCACTACCAGTCTGGGCTAAATGGATGGTCTTGCCATAGAAAAGTTGGCAGCCCATTCCCACTCTCCCCCGGCTCATCCAGTCCCCTTCACTGAAGGCAGTGGAGTTTCGCCATAACTGAAATGGAGAATAAGACACATTATTTTTACCTTTCAACTCAAAGCACAAACAACCGTGGACTAATTAGACATCACACTGGCTGCAGATGTGGGAGTGCTGCTCTCCAAGCAAATGCTTTAAATGGAGGGGGAGTAATCCAGATAGGAGATGTTAACCCACCACAAGCCATTCCCTCTGTCTCTGCCACGTATGAGCCAACCCGGCAGACCACACTCATGTGGAGTAAGGAAGGTAGGACTGGACCGAGCTATAAGTAATGTACCCGATTCTCCTCTCAGTGCAGTGTGAAGCCCCAATTTGAGCATGCAAATAATCCTATTGACTTCAATGGAATTTAATCACAGACCTAAAGTTAACCACATTCTTCAGTGCTTTGCTGCCTCAGGTCTAAACCAGGAGCAATTCCAGTGTAGTCAATGGGACCAGATCCGCAGTTAGTGTAAATGGGTGCTGGTCCTCTGACTTCAGTGGAGTTATGCTGATTCCTGTGAGCTGAGTTTATGGCCCAATAGCACGCCATAGCGCTGCGTGTCTTTACCAATTAGGCCTTGTTGGACCCTTTATCATCCCCTGTTCTGTACACACAGCCTGTAACGATGATCAGCATAGAATGGTGAGAGCTAGTTATTGGGTTCTGCAACTGGGCGTTTCCACTGGAAAAAACAAGCCTGATTCTCATCTACCCTAAGGCCTCTTTATGTCACAACAGGAGTGCAGATGCCATAAAGCGAGAGTAAATGCAAGGCATTACTACAGTTTCCTCTTGGGATTATATGGCCAAGAACAGGTGCAAGGTTGTATATGCTCCCCCACACAAATAGATAGACCATGCCAATAAGACACAATACTTAGTCCTGCCATGAGTGCAGGGAACTGGACTAGATGATCTCTCAAGGTCCCTTCCAGTCCTACGATTCTATGATGCAACATGGACATCCTCTCTACGACTCCAGTAATACCATTTACATGTGGATCTGAAGACACCCTTTCTGATGCAGTATAATACAGGATGGGGCGAGCAATGTAAGTTCATGAGTTATTTTGCTTCACTAGGGATGAGCTGGGTACAAACCACTCAGGCTTTAGCATTTAGCAAGCCCCAGTCATGAGGCACCCCGTAATCCCACGTCAGATATTCCCCATCTACGTGCATGCACTTGTGTCTCTGCTTAGTGTCAGACACAACTGAGGCTCATCAATGTTTGGGAGTCCCACAGGTTTGGCATGAATAAAAACCAAAAGAAAAGCCCACGCTGACAGATCAGATTCTGTGTGTTTTATACACACAGATAGATAGTAATGTTCCATATTGAGGGCAAGAGGGGTCTCTGATATATAAAAGGACTCAGATGTGTTTTCATCTGAATCACAAAAGAGCTCAATCTTTCACTCCTGCTAGCAGTGAAGTCTATGGGAAACAGACGTGGGATCAGTCCCTGTGTGTTCCCACATATGTCTGATGTATCAAACATGCTACTTATATACAGTAGCAGTCACATATAAGGGACATATACTTCTGTTCCAGGTGGGAGGCCTTTTTATGTAAATGAAAATTAAAAAATGCAAAAAACCTAGAAACTTTTTTCCACATTCCTCTGAACTTCGGAAAGATCTGCCCCAGTCTGAGGTTTTCAGAACCCCAAATTAGCCTTTACGGCCTGTGTCTGATGAAATTAAGAACAAAGGCCAAATCTAGTTAAATCAAAGATTTTGGTTTCAAAACTGAGCTTCTCGGGGGGGAAAAAAACACAGGGCAGATTCCACACCCTAAATCACTGGAACTGCATGGTGAATAGCTCACCTTGCTCTGTTATCATTACTCAGGGAAATTCCCCTTGCAGAACAAACCAAGGAGAATGCTCCCTTGTAATCACAGCTCCCTGTTCACGTTGTGTTTGTGGGGAGAAGAGCAACTTTCAGTTCCCTACATTTACCCAACTCATTTGCAGGTGGCACCTTTCGACTGACTGATGCATGTGTATCTGGCTCGGGTTTTCATGTATGATAGGACACATAATGTCATACAAACGTCATGTGTGGATAAATCCGAAGAATGTGTGTGTGTGTATATATATCTATATAAACACTGCTACTGTGTCTAGATGGTTGTTTCGGTTTTGTTCTACATCCAGTAGCTCCAGAATTATCCACTGAATGTTTACTCAGCACGTGTGGCATAAATATATTTATACAGTAAAACTGACACTTGGCAATTTTTTTTTTTTTGCTGACCAGCAACAAATTTCGCTATCTTTCAACTGTAAACCAAGCCTCAATAAATATGCCATGCTCAGCAGAGAGCAATCTTGGTTTTTGCCGCACTCTAAGCCAGGGGTTGTGGGGGCGGGCGCGCTGGAGGAGGTCCGGGGGGCACTCGGGATGGGGGTGGTCCAGGAGGCGGTTGCCTGGAAGGAGGCTGCAGAGAGGCCGAAAGTGAGGTGCTTCTCGGAGCGTTGTTGAGGGGGGTGGTGTCGTGTTTCGGCGGCGGGCAGTATGGGGTGGTGCTTCCGTCTGATTTCACCCGGGTGAAGTTTATGCATCGTCCCTGGTTAAAAGAAAAATCATTATTCGTAAAACCTCCATGTGTTTTGCAGCAGCTAGCAAGCCCAGTGCCAAAGGGATTGGAGACAGCAGCGCTGTAACGCTGTTTTTTGCTATGGAAATGCCTATAGATCTTCATCCACAGGACATTCATAGGGCCCCCACCAGCAAAGTTCAGACCGTCGCTTTATCAAACATGGGGGGTTCTGACACAGGTTTTGCTTGAGCCTCTTCATGAGAAAAAGGCCCACTCTGAAATTCAGCTACTACGCTGAAGTCTCCCAGGGGTGTTTGGAAAAGGGGGTCTCTGAGTGGGTGGCTCTATCACAGTCATGCTACAATACTTTGAACTTTCACTGCACCTTGTCAGCCACAGATCTCAAAGCCCTTCCCGCAGGTATCGCCATTTGACAGCTGGGAAAACGATGGCACAGAGTGGGGGCAGACTTGTCTAAAGGAGAGCAGTGATCTGGGGGGCAGAAGTGGGAGTAGAACACAAGTTTCATGACTCCCAGGCTCCTGCTCTAACCACTAGACATCACTGTGTCTAAGGACTGGTGATATATACAGGACAAATCAATGTATGCTCAATGAAGAGGAGTCCCACATCTTGCCTTGCTTCTCCATTTAGATCTATACTAACATTGGCCCATCTTCTGTGCGTTCGAGAGACTGCTGGAGAAAGCACGATAGCCCTGACCTGGCAGAAGGCAACATACCTTGCCCCAAAACTAGTCCAAGTCCTGCTTTGGACAAGGCCCAGGGTAAGGCAAAGTACCCCTACGGGGTGCATGCACATCACATGCACTAGCATTCAAAAGCAACGCAGTTCTTGGACCTCAAACCAGCCGCTTTAAGGCAGGGTCTGCGGATGGTTTACATGGAAAAGAGGCCCAACTTTGTGATGCTCACCCTAGCCCTGCTGGTAGGGTTATGCAGGACATGGCCTAGGGTCCTTAGCCCTCCGGTCCCACACCGAGAACACCAGCAAATCATGTGATAGCGTAACGTGTTTCCCGATTCGGGGGATTTTAAAATGGGTGTGGCCTATCGCGTGGGCTAGGCTGTTGGGAGCTGCCTAGGTGGCGTTTCAACACCGTAGTGGGTAGGGAAACAAAGAGGAAACAGAAAAAAATGTTGAAGGATGTCCTACTTCTTTAAGGGCTACACACATTTTCAACAGGGCTTCCCCCAGTCAAAGCAGAGCTCTGTCAGGCTCCCTTCAGCCAAGCTCCAGAGAGGAAGAGGGAAAGAAGCACCTTGCCAGCACCAGCGCCCACCCAGCAATCCCAGACACACGCCAGCACCCCAGCCGCTCCCCCACCTCCCGACCTGCCCAGCTTCGCAGCTGCCAAGTCTTGCATGGCTCCCCATCCTACCCCCTGCCGCTGCTTGGGGAAACTCATTACATCCTTTGCAGATTCCCAATGTCCCAGGTCGATCTGCTAAACTTGGCAGCTGCGGATCTGGCCTTGCATCCTCCTGGTTTTGGGGGGAGGGAGGGAGAGTTTTGCAGCAAAGTTGTTGCTTTAAACCTGGCAAGAGTCTGTGCTTTTGAGAGTGAGACAGGCCCCTCACCATCAAACAAAAGGCTAGATATGATGGCTCTCTGAAAATGCAGGATTGACACCGCCCATGAGTATGAGAAGCCAGCCCCCCCTCCATGTAGCCAACAGTCAGAACACTCAGCTGGGATGTAAGTGACTCAGGATCAAATCCCTCCAACTCAGGATTTGATGTGGAAGACCCAGGTTCACACCCAAAAGCTGTCTGATTTGGAGAGGCTTGACTCCAGGTCTCCCATGTGAGTCCCCTAGCCAATGGGCTATGTCATTCATTCCCTGTTTTCTAGCAGAAAAGGACTCGGTTCCATCCCTCTGCAGCACAGGAATTTGTTTTTTGAAATCTCAGCAATGTTCATGGGATGGGAAACCCATTTCCCGCCCAGCTCTAGGCCTCAGAACATTCAACCCGGCAGGCTCCGCCCACTGCCCGGCTGTTCGAGAAGCGATCTGCACGACCATGTTGCTGGAGGGGTTTTGAAATCACCCGTGAGAGCCCGGATGGAACTCAAGCATGGGAACGCAGAGATAGGGTATAATAGGGTTACCATCCGTCCGTATTTCCCCGGACATGTCTGGCTTTTTCGTCTTTAAATAGCCTTCCGGGAGGAATTGGTAATAAGGTAGAAAGGTCTGGGATTTCCCCCCCCTCCCCTCCCCATGCAGAGTGTGGCACAGCTGATAGGGCGGCTGGGCCTGATTGAGCTGCTCCCATTGGCCTCCAGCAGCCAGAGCTCCCCCCACCCGCTCCTGCGGCCTCAGCACTCTGAGGGGGAGGGGCTGTGCGCTCGGCAGCCTGTTTGGTTTGGCTCCACGTGGAGCCAGCGGCTCAAGCGGCATGGGCATGGTAAGGGGAGTCCTGGGGGGCAGTCAGGGAGCAGGGGGAGGGTTGGATGGATCGGGAGTTCGGGGGGGGGGGCATAGATAAGGGTTGGGGCAGTCAGGGGACAGGTAGGGGGTAGGGTCCTAGGAGGGCAGTTAGGGTGGGGGGGGGTCTCAGGAGGGGGCAGTCAGGGGACAAGGAGAAGGGGGGGGTTGGGGGTTCTGAGTGGGGCAGTCAGGGGGCAGGAAGTGGGAGGGAGTGGATGGGGCGGGGCTCTCTTCCCCCCCTCCCTCTTTTTTGATTGTTGAAATATGGTAACCCCAGGGTATAACTACATTGGAAGTGTGTACGTTCCCAGGCTCAATCCCTGCTGGTGACTCAAACGGGGCAATGTTACACTTGCCTACCTGGCTCCAGGCTTTGCTAATGATATTCTGAGACCTGTAATCCAGCCCAGCTCAACAGTGATTAAAAGTTGCTCCCCTCTGATGGGCTCCAGGTAGCCCCTGCATGAGATGAGTTTGGCAGGTCTCAGTTGTCTCCCTTGTCACAAACTCACCACCAGGCTTTGCATTAAGTGGCCGAGGGAATAGAGAGACCAAGTCCTGAATGGGCTGTGGAGACTGATCTGCACCTGTTACCTTTAGACGAGCCCCTACTCCCAGACCAGGGCTGAGAGCAGCCCATGTGGGAAGCCTGCCTGGCTGATATCTGTAGACAGACAAAGGACCAATGCCTTTCACCGGTACTAAAGCCTCCAGTGCTTGAAGCTGAAGTTTAGGGTTCTATGCCAATTAGTTAATTAAATATCTGAATATCACACCCGGAGCGACACAAGACTTGGCAGATATGTTTAAACATATATACATACAGTTCTCTGTCCGGGGCCCCATTGCTATAGTGTCTGTGCACTTCACAATCATCACTGTGTTTATCCTTGTGAACCCCATGAGGCAGAGTGGGAATATTATGCCCAATGTACAGACGGGGAACTGAGGCACAGAAAGACTAAGGCTATGTCTGCGCTGCAGAGTTAACGGAGGGGATCTGCACCCTGGGTGGTCCTGCCTGGGGTCGAGCAGCCACGCTGGTGCTGTGCTCACCTAGAGGAGGTGCTAGGACTTCAGTTGTTTGTGCTGCCCTGAGCTGATCTGTGCTGTGATTCTTTCCCAGGGAATTGTGGGAGAACTTTCCTGCCCTTCTGGGCACCCAGGGGAATTGTGGGAAGGCACTGGAGGGCTATCAGCACTGAGTGGTTTAGCCTGCATCCTCACTGCAAAGTGGCCAGGTGAAAGCAACACTCAGGCTTTACTCTATAGCCCCACCAAGACAGGTAGCCAGGTTGAAACACCACCACACTTGTGCCAGAGGTTTCTGTAGATGGACAGGAGCAACACCCAGCAAAAAGCCTGACTTTACTCTTCAGTGAGGACAAGCCCAAGGTCAAACAGGGAGCCTGTAGCAGATCAGGAAATAGAACCCCGGTCTTCAGAGTCCCAGGTTAACACCCAAACCTTTGCATCATCCTTCTTTGTCTCTAGGGGCCACGTGTCTTCTTTTCCACTGGTTTACTTTATATTCAAAATCTGCTCCCTGCTAGATTAGTAAATGATGCCTGATAAAGCCACCAAAATCTACAGCCATGCAGCATGCCCCACAAATCCACTTTAGTACACAAATGCTTTTGCCCTTGTATTTACAAGGTCGTGCAGTTGCCAGGGGTCCAAGAAAAAATAAAAGAAAAAAGAGGGGTTTAGAAGCATCACTTTGTGAGTGAAGTCTATTTACTCAAAAGTCAGATACAAAATGAAATAAAAAAAACCCTTCCCCTCTGTAAGTGCAAAGCCACAAACGCACATCAGTATTTTTGCCTACAAGTCTTCCCTGCCCCGTGCCCTTCCTCACCCCCAAACACCAGTCTCAAAGGTATTCATAGTGTATAATCAAAGGGGAGCCCAGAAATCTGTTTGCATTACTTCCACTTCAGTTAAAGTGATACGCGACGTCAAACTGCTGCCAGGTTCTGCCACACTCTTGGATTTGTCAGACAGCTGGTAATTTAAAGGCCACGCATCGCATTGTGTCATGAAAAATACGGTTGAGTTTGGAGTTTGACAGAGAGCGATTGGGATGATCGATGGATATATTGTGACATTTCCTCACAACAGATTATCGGTGCACGCCTCCGATCTCATATGGCAACAAGCGATTGGTTAATACTAAAGCAAATTCTTCTGAGCACCTGCAGCAGCCATTGATAAATCAAAGCTGAACTGATGCCTTGCATTAGGATTACAGAGAGACTAAGAGGAGCAAATAATCACTACTGATCAATCATGCTTTGCACCTTCCTAAAATCTCGAAGTGCTTTACCGGTGCGGAGGAATTCAGCCTCGCAATAAGCTATGGGCCACATCCTGCAAGCCGCAATCAAACAAGCAGTGCCAAGAGGGTTACTTCTGTGGGCAAGGATTATGCACGTGAGTAAGGACTGGAGGGCCTTGTGTTTGTTACATGGTCCTATATCAGCCCAGGGTTAGTATACACATTAAGTAACAAAAAGCCCATTTATTATGAGACAGAAATTATAGGGTTTTTTCATACCCTACATTTGATTTAAATATCCCCCCCCCAACAGCTTGCAACGTGCATTTGAATAAAGATTGAATTAAATACAGCTTTTGCATTCTTTCCTCAGGTTTCTACCCACACATACCTATACTCAAGGTGGTGTGTTCAACAGGATTGATTAATAGGGATTGACAGCCACAATCACGCCAGTGGTGGAATTGGCATTATTTTCCCCTTAAGTATGGCAGCATTAAATCTTTTAAGGGAAGGTATCAGAGCTGTCAACTGTGGCAATGCCACAATGATCCCAACTTCGACAGCTGTTGGTAGCTGCTTTATTGTTTTCTAAGAAGCAGGTGATCTGAATAAATCCAGTTCTATCTGGTTCCACCCTCACTGCTGGCATGCAATTGCTCAGATGGTCTGACCCGTAAATCTTATTGTCATTCATGGACCAACTGCAGATCAGCAATATGCCATATGGAGTTATGCCCTTACTTCAGTTCACATCTACACAGTATTTATAATACACTATTATTTTGCCTTCCCATATGTCCATCCACTTGTTAGTCTCTTGTTACGCTGTTCGCCAAATTGGCTTTTCAAAGGTACAAATACTGAAGCTGCAGGATCTGCCCTCGTTTTGACTCTAGCCAGATCAATCATGGCAATTCAAAGCAGCTTTTATCCCAGTGTAACAATCACATGTGTAATTCAATTGCTTTGCCTCTTTGACCACCTAGGATGTGTTTTTTGTCTGTGGTTTATCGGGGGAAAAAAACTTTTGAAAGCCATTAAGACTTGTTTCTTGGTCATTCTCAGCATAGTACTGAGTGTTTAGATTCCCACTGTTTGCTTCTTTCATCTGCTACTCAACAAGTCTTCAAGAAAACGGGAAGCACAATTAAAAGGGACACCAACAACTTAAAAAATCATGCTTTGTACACAAACAAATGCCTTTCCCTATGGTACTAACAGCATCTATGATTATTAAAAAGGGAAGTTTAAAAGTCTATTCCATTTGCCATTTTGTATACTTTTTGCATTTCTCTCAGTTTGCAGAATGAAAAGCAAAGAAAGTCAGTTTAATTTTTATTTATAGTCAATTTCACTTAAAGATTCTTAGTATGCAATTTTGACTTTGGGGAAGGGAATACTCATTTGTTGTAGTTGTTTCCACCGGAATTTTTGTTTTAAGCCCTGAGAACATCTCTGAGGGGCGTAGACTTTATAAAATTGTTTTGTTTAGGGTAAAATTTAAATTGAAAACATCCCTTTAAAGATTGGTCACTCTAGAATAAAACAATCTGTTGGTATATCTGTATAATCTGTATAAATATAATTAAAAAACCAACCAAAATGCTACTTTTAAGAAATTAACAACTGAGAATAATGTAATTTCGTTTGGGTCTCTGTAAATAAATGGGCCAAATTCATCACTATTTTATCTTCATTTATGTCAGTGGGTTTTTACCGAGGGTACATTTATTTTATATGTACAGCATGTCTACATTCATCTTCACTTTCTATAAACTGCTTTTTAACAAATAAAATGTCATTGATATTTCTGTTCGAAAGCACAGATAGGCAGGTCAAAAGAACACAAACGGTGACTCAATATTATCTACCAACCCCAAAGAAAAGGAGAACAGGTAACTGTTAAAAATAAAATGAACACGTCAACTTACAAAGCATGAGATATTTGAGACTGGATGCATAAGCTGAGTCACAGAATCAATTTAACTGAACGGAAGCCTGAATTCAAAGCCCAATGAAATCAATGGGAGGTCTCAGCCATTTGACCTTTGTGGGTCTTAAGTTAATGTTAAGAAGTTAATTCTTGGGAAACTTTAGTGAACAGTGATTTAAGGGAACAAGAACCCTCCAGCTGGCAGCATCTGAACCTTGCTCCCTAAAAATTCAAATCAAAATATACAATCGGAGCCTGATCCAAAGTCCATTGAGATGAATGGGTTGCTTTAAATTGCTTAATTCATGGATCAGACACCAAAATCATTTTGGGTGTAATCATTTTACAAGGAAGAAGCTGATCCAAAGAGGTGCTGAACATCTGCTGTTCACATTGCCTAGGCATGGTGTCAGGATCGGGCCGATAGCGTGCGGTTTCAAGGAACCACAATCTATGCGAATCAGTGTTTGCCAAAAGCTTCCTTGCACTGCATCACTTCATGCTGACCGTGGGCTGAACATGCCACGGATCATTAAAACCCTCCCCGCTGTCCCTGCAATTGCACTGATTACTCCGTAGTATTAGGGTTAGAAATTAGTGGAGCAGTGAAACTCCTTGTCACTTCAACCAAGTACGCCTGGATTTCAGGCAGGATTGGAATAACTCTTACTAAAGAAAACTGCTACATTCACGGCTGGGGCTTTGATTCTGTGTTTAAAGGACAGAAAAGCTTATCAAACATAAAGGGAAATGCGAGAGGTTTAAAATAGCTGCAACTTGGTTGCTGATTGCGCTTTTGATCATTTTTTCGCATTTTCAGTTTTTATGTCTCAACTCGGAGCATTAAAAATAATCACCACAAATGGTTTGGGGTTTTTTAACCCTGTCCACCCAGAGGTTGGGTGTTTTAAATACCTCCTAACATAAGAAGTATTTTCTCCTAGAAAATGATTTTCTGATGGTTGGGGAGGTGGCTCCCAGCCATTGCAATCTGCAAATTATGAAATGGTATGATAAACAGAAGTGGACCGGAGTGAGGGAATTTTAAACACCAATGCTAAAGTAGGTGCTGATATCTAACAAGGAAGATGTGATTCTTCCACCTGCGCCGCCCCCCCTCCCCCATTTGAAAAATAAATCCATTTCACCCCTTTCTTAACTGTTTGTTCTCTTCTTGGGCCTCTTCCTAAATGAACGGATCTGGTTTCACAGAACACAAGCAGGGGATAAGGCAGGTCCCTATCTCAGAGGGGTGCTGTGAGGATAAGTACCTTAAAGATTGCGAGGAGCTCAGATACTACAGTAGAGGGAAACCATAGAAGCACCTAAGGTAGATTCAAATAGAAAAATGAAAGATGGTGAATGCCCAGTGCCTACCAGCTCGCAGGCGATCTGTAAGGGAATGTGAGCATTTCCACCCAACACATTATTATTGGTTATCTACATTACAGCCTATTTGCCAGGACTGAGAGCAGGGCTCCGGCTAACACATTTCAAAATACACCCAATCGTCCTAGTCTAGACATGCCCTAGATAGTAAGAGACAGTCCTGCCTTATAATTAAGATGCCAGGTCAGGAAAGCATCCCTGTTCTGGGTAGCATGGTAGCACATGCTTAAGTGCTTTCCCAAATCAGGACCTAAAGAGACAAAGGGTGGGGGAAGAATTATCTCCCGTCTACAGAGAGATAAAATTGACTGGCCCGAGGGCTGTTGCAATGATGGAAACTGGACCCAGCTCGCCTGAGGCCGACTCCGCAGAACCCAGAGGTCGGCTTGGCTTCCCTATTTGCTGCTCATGGAGCCCTGCTGATGAGGTCACATGCTGCTGCTCCATTTACTAGCATCAAAGGAGCAGTCATTTTCCTCCTTGTGCCTCACACCATCAAACAGGATTCTGAAAACACAGGGCCCAATGCTGCCTTCAGTGACTGAGGATCAGGCCTAGCAGGAAACTCCCTGGCCAATGGAGATCAACAGGAAAGTAAAGCGGCAAAACAGCCAGGAAGAGTCCAAATAAATAAAAAGAAATAAAACTGGGCCCAGGTACAGCTAAGTATCACTTGGAGATTCAGGCCCAGTTTCTCTAGACTCATCGTCTGACCTCCTACACATCACAGGCCCCAGAACCTCGCCCACCCACACCTGTAACAGACCTCTAACCTCTGGCTGAGTTACTGAAGATCTCAAATCATGACTTAAAGACTTCCAGTGACACAGAATCCACCATTTACTCTAGTTCATACCAACAAGTGTCATGTGCCCCATGCTGCAGAGGAAGGCGAAAAGCCCCCAGCATCTCTGCCAATCTGACCTGGGGGGAAATTCCTTCCTGATCCCAAATATTAAATCTGGAGCATGTGGGCCAGACCCACTGGCCAGACACCTGGGAAAGAATTCTCTGTTGTCACTCAGAGCCCTCCCCATCTAGTGTCCCATCTCTGGCCACTGGAGATATTTGATAATAACATTCATGGATGGGCCATATGCCATGGTAGGCAACCTCATTGTACTGTCCCCTCCATAAACTTATCAAGCTGTCTTAAAACAAATTAGGTTTTTTGCTCCCACTGCTCCCCTTGGAAACATGTTCCAGAACTTCACTGCTCTGATGGTTAGAAACCTCTTATCTAGAGCTTTTCACCAGTAGATCTCAAACTGCTTCACAAAGGAGGTCGATAGCATTATCCCCATTTTACATACTGGGAAACTGAGGCACGGAGTCATGAAGTGACTGGCCCAAGGTGTCCCCCACAGGGAATAAAACCCAGATTGTCTAAGTCCCACTCCCCTGCTCTAGCCACTAGGCCACGCTGCACTTTGAAAGCCTCAACTGGAAGGCAACACAGAAATGCAAACAAAAACCAGACAGCATTTGTCACCAACCCAGGCTATAGATATGACCTCAGCTCACACCAGTCTATAAATTTTACAGAGCCTGGATGCAAAACTGGCCAGGCAAGTTTTAGGGACTTGCAACCCCAGCAGTGGATTGAAAAAGACACCCACAGGCTAGCCTTGCCGATGTAAACGGAGCTCAGTTTCTGCGGGATTGTCATTCTAAACGGAGGGTCTTTTTCGCATTTGGGAATGTATGCACATGAATGCAGGTGTAATTGTGCATTTAATTTGCACGTGCAATTACTATGACTATGCATCTGTGCTGGGTACTTGTGTGTGACCAGTGAGATGCATAACTGGCCATATGCCTGTGCCAATACCTGATCTGCATGTGGTGCGCAGATGCACATGCATTTCTGAGTCTAGCTTTGTTAAAAATCAGGCCCTGGAGTGTCTTGATTTATAGGCCCGCTCCAAAGCCCGCTGTAGTCAAGTGGTGCGGAGTGGGAGTGTCTTTCTATTCATATCAATGGGCTCAGAATCAGACCCACTATTGCTGGTTTGTGCTGCACTAAAGAATGCAGGCGTAAGATTGTACAGTTGCAGGGCAGGCCTGCTGGGACACAATGAGCTACTGGGGGCTCTCGATGCTAGCAGACATTTTAAAGTGGGGGGGGTCTAGTTAATAAGGGACCGTCCTACTCCACAGCCCAGCTGTTTGGGGGCATTCAGACTCTGGTCTGCTGGCTCCTCACAGTGAGGCCTGTTGGCTATTATAAAGATCACTGCGCTAGCAGAGGTTTAAAAAGACAGACCGCGGTTCCTCGCTGTTTACATGCCCCTTCTGCGAAGTAACCAAGTGCCTCACAAACATTCTCAATGGGATGATCTTCTCAGCGCTCCTGGGATGTTTTATTATCCCAGTTCCGCAAGGGAGGATGGAGGCGTGAAGTGAAGGTCACACAGGGAGTCTGTGGCTGAGCCAGGAACTGAAGTCTCCAAGCACACCGCCTCACCCACAAGTTCCTCCCTTCCTGCTCATGCTTTGGGGTAGTGCATACAGTATAGCCGTGCTGGGCCCAGCTAGCAGTGTAGACGGCGAGGCACAGCCTAGGGGAGTAGGGTGCCCTAAGCTCTGAATCCGAAGACAAATATCCTACATGGGCTCTGTACACGCCCAAGCAGTGCCTCCCACAGCTACGATGCTATTTTGAGCCATTTCCCGCTGCCTGCCCCTGGCAGAGCCATTCACTGCCGTGTGTAGCCACACACCGCAGTAACAAGTCTGGATGCAGCCTGCCATTCCCTGGGGCGTGCTGCTGTCAGTGTATACCCAGCCCTGGTTGCAGGCAGCAGGTTCAGCCGTGAGCTGTTATTACGAAGAGTGCTTTTGGGCTCTGGAGCTGGCTAGCCCCAGATATACCCAGGACAGATAGATGCTGCCAAGCCTACTTGTGGATTCCTTTTCCAAGTCAAAAATCATACAAGAGGGCCTGAGAGAAGCAGTGCCAGCGTGGGAGCTCCCTGCAGGACAGGAAACTCCTTAGGTCACAGATGAGATGTTTCCAGCTGTGAGCGCAGCACATCTGCACAGCTGTGGCAGCACTCGGGCAACTGGCCATGCGTTGTGGATCTTTGTTTCCCACGGTGCCTGTTACAGCTGAGCCCAGCATTACAGACATCGGTCACCACTGCGAAAAGTTACCCGGGCGCCACATGCTCATTGGAACTGACAATGCAAGATCACCTATCGTGGCAGGCGGCGTCCCCTGTCTCTTTAATTTTTCAGCAGCTTATGAAAGTAATAGGCTCCGCAAAGGTTACGGGAAGAAAGCAAGCCCCAGATCCAGGCAGAGATCTCTGACGAATGTGGTCTGAAAGAGGCAAACTCTGCAGTTCCAGCACCTTGTGTAGCTCTGCCAATCGCTACTGGGGCGGCTACAGCGTGTCAGCCAGCAAGGGGCAGGAAATCAGGCTCCAATCCCATTAAAGGCCGTTCCTGGGACTTAAAAAGAGCTAACTAGAATGAGCTCCAAACAGCACTGTCCTGCAGGCAGCCAGTGAGGCCTGACAGGCATGTGCTGCCTGCCACCAGACACGGGATTGATCCAACCTGCTGACCACCTGTGGGTAGCAGCCTGGAAATAATTATTAGCAATTAATAATCCTTTGTCTTTCTATAGCAGCTTTCACCTGATGGGTCCTAAGTGCCTGATAGCAATTAACTAAATAAGCCTGCCACCATCCCGTAACCATTTTACAGGTGGGGAAACTGAGGCACAGAGCAGTTAAAGCCAGTATTTTAAAAAGCAACTGCCCAATTGCAGAGACACCTGGGGCCTGAGTCCCTGAAATGCTCTGCACCCACCGCTCCATCCAAGTCAGTGGGGCGCTTGGCCCCTTTGTAATCCAGCCCTAACGTGGACAGAGTCAGGGACCCAGCTAGTGACGCTCACAAGATCTCAGGCCACTGTTTAAAATACTGGCCTCAGTGATTCACTCAGGTTCACACAGGGAGTCAATGGCTAAGTTCTGAATGGGACCCAGGAGTCCTGACTGCCAGTTATTATATTCCTAGCCAGCCAGCCTTTGATGTCTGTGAAGCGTTCCTCTGATTTTGAAGAATGAGAAAAATCCAGGCTAAATTCAGCTTTCAGGTTCTCCTGTGAAGCCAGTTGCTAACTCCTTTCCCCTGGGATGATCCTTGAACATGCAAACTGCTGGCAAATGCTGACGAAGGCTCACTGACTCACAGCAGAAGGCACTGGGATCACCCCAGGTGTAAGTGAGGGCAGGATGCAGCCAGTCTGGTGTAAGATCTCACCTCCTTGCAGGTAATTTTCAGAGACAAAAATAAGATCATTTTCTAAAATCTTCAAGTAAACCAGAGCCATTCGGCTGGGGGAAAAGAATGCCTCTTTTTTTTCAGCTGAGGTTTTTGGTAAACCGAGCCGCGGAGAATTTCCTGGCATAGTATGTGCTGAACTGCAAACCAAAGTGGATTTGCTGAAAGCAGCAACTAAGCCGGCCCTTGGACGGGGCACCTCGCCTTCATCCCAGAGTGAAGGGGGTGGGGAGCCAACATCTGTAACATCCCCAGCTCAGGAACGCAGACCCATGATGCCAGCACAGGGGCCAAGGGGGCATGGCTGGCTCCTCCCCTACCCAGGGGCTGCTGGGAGCTGGTGTGACCCCTGGTGCAGGCTAGGGCAGCCCCCAAGGTTGCTCTAATTTACCCCCCTCCTGCAATGGCCTGTATGGCACCAGATGCAGGAGAGTGGGGGTGGGGAACTGTACTGTGCTCCAACTACTTGCCCCTCCAGCCCCACCCACTCTGATCTCCTCCGGGAGGGGGCGGGGACGTCAGAGTTACCATTGCTGGCTCTGCAGGTCCCATGGGAAGCCGCCTGCAGCGGGACCCCTTTCCACCAACTGCCCCATCCCAAAGGAGACCAGTGGATTCCTCTCAGGGGACTGGATTCTCCGCCACCTTGGGGCATCCTGGACACTTGTGCAAAGCCCATAGGAGATCCCCTCCTCTCCCGCCTTGCACCAGTCGTGATGTTTCACACCCACTTCACACTGGTGTAGACGAGTGCACAAGGAGCAAGAAAGATCAGACCCGTGGGGCTGCTCTGAATGCTCCTCCCGCAGACCAAGGGCAGTATGTGTGAATTGCAGGGAAGACAGTGCGCTCTGTCTTTGCTGACATTAATGTAACACCCCCCCACTCATGCTCTCCAAAGGCAGGGGTGTCCTTCTCTCCATGTTATAGGTGGGGAAACTGAGGCACGGAGCAAGCCACCCATGGCCACACAGCAAATCAATGACAGTGAGGAATAGGACCCAAGCACCCTGACTCTGATGCCCTATCTGCAGGGCCCTGCTGCCTCCTCATTGACAAGGCCAGCTGGCACTCCCAGCTGTGTGGATCAGAAGGATCTCCGTCCCCAGGGCTGTCAAGCCGGCACCTTTCGCCAGCACTAAAATGACGTAACTACAAACCCAGTAGCAGGGCCCCTCTGTGGCCAGACTACTGAGGAGAGCCCCGGAGTGAACCCAAGCCACACACACTCTGTTCCCTCCTCTGCCTCTAGAGAACCACCCACAACCAATGGCCTGCCTGGTAATGAGGGGTTAATGCCGTGCGTGTGTTTCCCCCTTGCTGTCCGATCCCTAGGGAAGAGGAGCTCCTGGCAGGGAACTCGGGTGAGCAGTGCATTCAGCAACGGATGCTTCAGGCAGAGGGGCCCTCAGTTCCCACCTGTGAAGTGGGGATAGTTCTTCCTTTCTGCCACATCTTTGGCTGCCACCTCTATATTGACTGCGAACGCTGTGGGGCAGGGGCTCTCTCTCCTTCTGCAGAAGAGGCTAAGCTGATGGACCCGGGCATAGCTCCATTTCGCTATGACCATTCCCACCAGCTGAGGAGCCGCTCCATGTGTTCACACAGCACCTGGCACAATGAGGCCCTGATCTCGGCTGGAGCCTTTAGGTGCTACTGGAATACAGGGATGTGTTATAATCATTCATCTCCCCAAGCAGCAAACTCGGCTTTTTGCCACTGTGGTCACTCCAGGACTGTGCCACTCTGCTCACTGATCTTAGGAGAGGAGGGATAAATTCATCCCCGGCCTAAGTCTGTGGAGTTACAGCAGGGATGGATTTGACTCAGTGCCACTGGATCACCCAGCACCAGGATTTTTCTTAAGAAGATGCTGATTCCTCTTGGGACACTTCAAAACCTGTTCAGTACCGAGAGGCCAGGGCTGATTCCCACAGACATGTTCTATTGCTACGGCTGCAGAGGGCCGGCCTAGAGCCACCGCTTTGGAACCATATTGAGGAATGGGGCTGTGGGGCGGGGCTGTGGGACGGGGCTCCCACCACCCCAGCGATCCTTGGCAGGGTATCTGAGTGCGCAGTGGGGGGGGGGGCACCAGGCTGCTTGAGGAGGGTGCAGGGGAATTGGGGGTGGCAGAGGGAAAGCGTCAGGGGTAGGATATTGTAAAGGGAAAGGGAAGGGAAAATGTGGGGGCGGGTGACTGTAGGGACTGGGCCAGACGGGGAGACTGGATAGTGTGGAAGGAGGAGAGTGGAGAGGCAGCTGGTTTCTCCGAGGAGGCGGCAAGTCCCCTCCCAGCAGCCAGCAGGGCGCTCTGTATTTCTGCCTCGGCTGTCACCTTGAATTTGTCCCTAAAGATGCTCACGCACGCTTTGATGTGGGCAGCTTCCCCAAACAAGGCTCAAAAGAGACCAGGCAAATAAACCTACCTCCCACAGATTTTTAATTTTAAAAAAATCGCTTGGGTGGTAAAGCCGATCTCGTGACCCAACTCATGATTACTGAATGCCTGGGGCTGGCGATCCGGTAATTGCTTGGCGGTTCCGGCGTTGCCAGAACAGGGAGGAGAGGAAGAGGGCCACGTGGATGGGACAGTGAACAGGCCAACCAGGGGTGATGCCTAATACGCTCCCCTCGGGTACCGACCCAGCTCAACAGACTCTGGCTTAAGGGGCTCGCACGTCGGCGCTAAACACAGCTGTGTAGACAGCACTTTTAAGCTGCGGCTCAGGCTGGAGCCTGGCTCTGAGCCCACCCCCCTCCCCAGGCCTCAGAGCCCAAGCTACAATGTCTACACAGCTAAGCACAAGCCCCGCAGGACCGAGTCTGTTGACCCGAGCACCCTCTGTGCCGCGGGAGTTGTAAGACAAGCCGCAAAAAAGCCATGGACTCATTAAAACATGCAGTGTATTTTCCAGGCCGGGCGGGGGGGGGGGGGAAGGAGGAGGGAATCAACGTTTCTTTTTTAAAACTTTGTGTAGCTTTTCATGAAAACGCTGAAACATTTTTTATGTTTTCAATTTTTCGACAAAAACCTGAAAAATGTGGGTGAAAATGGAAATTTCCTCGAGAAAATTTCTGTTGAGTCAAAAAGCTAAAAATAGCAGCGTCGCTGGGATAGTACACGAGTACATACCTAGGGGCACAGGCTGCATTATACTCAGACCAGGGGCGCCGGAACAGGGGGGCCCAGGGAGTCATGGCCCCACCACTTTTTACCGGCCGGCCGTAAGGGCAAGCAACTGGGGTGGGGGTGGGGGGGGGAAAGGACTGAGTGGGGGATGGGGTCTTGGGGGGAAGAGGTGGTGCAGGGCAGGGACTCAGGGGGAAGGGGTGGCATGGAGGGGCAGGACCACAGTTTGGGCACCAGTGACTCCCCCACTTTTAAGGAGCTTCCGTTGCCCCAACTCAGACAGCTGGCCCAAGCTGCCGCCTGTGCTCCCCCCAGCTCCATTGCTAGCTTTAGTGCACTAGGGGGAGCAGTGCTGCTGTGGGTATGTCTACGGGAGCTGGGAATTACACACTCGGCTCCAAGTGCAGACAAAGCCTACGAGGAATAATGGAACTAGAAAATTGGAAAACCACATTTGTTTTACTCAACAAAAGAACCACACAAGGTCATTTCACAAAACACCCCCCCAGAACTCTACAATTTCATTAAAAAAAGGATTTGGGGGGGTGGAGGGGGAAATTTGGCTGCTTTTTGAAAATTTGAAACAAAATGCATAAAACTTTCCTTTTTGAATTAAAAAATATCCCCGTGTTTCACACACCCCAGTGGCCAGAAATTCACGCCTCGTGCATTCAGTTAGATCTTTGACAGACAGAAACCTTCAATCTTCCTCCAAAGTCCAAGCTGGTTTTGTGCATTCGAGACACAACATCGTGATTCAAGCTGCTCACAAAACACAGCATTACCAACCCCAAGCCTCCCAAAATCACAAGGCTGGCTAAAAAAATCATGATATTTTTTTAAACCAATAATCAATGTTGTGTTCTTTTTGCCTGCTGGGTATTGAGCTTGTAGGACTCGTGTTTTCAAGCTTTTTTCTGCCACCACAAAGGCTAGAAATTTATTCTTTTTTTTTAAACAAGAAAACCAAGATTCTTGCATAATCACTTGACTCCAGGAGCTGAGGCTTAAAGAAAAACACCAAATATCGTGAGACTCGAGATAAAACCATGAGAGTTGGCAACATGGCAAAATGCGGGGAGGGAGGGAGCAGAGATCTGTAAAAATTCTTGTGAAAAATTCCAAATTTAGAAAATTCAGACCAGCTCTAACCGTGATGCCTGGTAAGCCCATCCTAGGAGCTGGGGGAGCATGAAATGGGAAAATTGGTTTAGCACTGTCAGCGTGCATACGAGTGAGAGAATGACCATGTTCAGGGAGTTCAGAAGGGAGTGGGAAGGGAGTGGGAGCCCCTCGCCGGTCGTAACCCCTTCCACGTGCCCCCCCCCCCAGAACCTTTTTGCGAACAGGGGCTGCTAACAGGGAGTTTCGTAAGGATTGTTTGATTGCTTGTTTGATCCGTTTGCTTTGGGAGTGCTTTGTTCCAGCTGGGCCTGACTGTTATAAAAAGACAGTCAGCTGCGAACCAGCTGAGCAGCGAACAGCAGAGAGGCAAACAGAAGGAGTTTGCCTGGGAGTTCGCCTGGAGAGAGCCCCTAGAAGGAAGAGACCATGGATGCTGAGCAAACAGCTGTTGTGACCTGCACAGGATGCGCCATGTTCGTCTTCCTTCCACAGGATAGAAGTGACTATACCTGTACAAAGTGCAAGCTGATCTCCATCTTGGAAGAGAAGATTCAAGGTCTGGAGAAACGGATATCAACCCTGCGTTCCATAAAAGAAAATGAGGATTTCCTGGATAGACATCAGGATCAGCTTCAGCGGGCACTATGTTCTGAAGATTCAGAGCAGGCTACGCAGCGGGGACAGAAGGCCAGCGAGGATAACTGGCGGCATGTGACTTCCAGAAGAGGAAAGGGTACCAGAAACATCCATGTACCAGAAACACAGATACAGGTGAGCAACCGTTTTCATGTTCTCTCTGCAGGTACTAGTGCAGAGTGTGGAGTGGAAGATACGTCTGAGGGAACAGAGCAGAAGGAGACTCCACTGATTGGAAGGCATGAGATGCGCCGTCCTAGGGATGGGGGTTCCACGACCACCACTCCCAGGAGGAGGAGGAGGGTGGTGGTGGTCGGGGACTCTCTCCTCAGGGGGACTGAGTCATCTATCTGCCGCCCTGACCGGGAAAACCGAGAGGTGTGCTGCTTGCCAGGGGCTAGGATTCAAGATGTGACGGAGAGACTGCCGAGACTCATCAAGCCCTCGGATCGCTACCCCTTCCTGCTTCTCCACGTGGGCACCAATGATACTGCCAAGAACGACCTTGAGCGTATCACTGCAGACTACGTGGCTCTGGGAAGAAGGATAAAGGAGTTTGAGGCGCAAGTGGTGTTCTCGTCTATTCTCCCTGTGGCAGGAAAAGGCCAGCGTAGAGACCGTCGAATCGTGGAAGTCAACGAATGGCTACGCAGATGGTGTCGGAGAGAAGGGTTTGGATTCTTCGACAATGGGATGGTCTTCCAAGAAGAAGGATTGCTTGGTAGAGACGGGCTCCACCTCACGAAGAGAGGGAAGAGCATCTTTGCAAGCAGGCTGGCTAACCTAGTGAGGAGGGCTTTAAACTAGGTTCACCGGGGGAAGGAGACCAAAGCCCTGAGGTAAGTGGGAAAGTGGGATACTGGGAGGAAGCACAAGCAGGAGACCGCAAGAGGGGAGGACTCCTGTCTCAGACCGAGAAAGCGGGACAATCAGCGAGTTATCTCAAGTGCCTATACACAAATGCAAGAAGCCTGGGGAACAAGCAGGGAGAACTAGAAGTCCTGGCACAGTCAGGGAATTATGATGTAATTGGAATAACAGAGACTTGGTGGGATAACTCACATGATTGGAGTACTGTCATGGATGGATATAAACTGTTCAGGAAAGACAGGCAGGGCAGAAAAGGTGGGGGAGTTGCTTTGTATGTAAGAGAGCAGTATGACTGCTCAGAGCTCCAGTACGAAACTGCAGAAAAACCTGAGTGTCTCTGGATTAAATTTAGAAGTATGAACAACAAGGGTAATGTCGTGGTGGGAGTCTGCTACAGACCCCCAGACCAGGGGGATGAGGTGGACGAGGCTTTCTTCCAGCAACTAACAGAAATTGCTAGATCACAGGCCCTGGTTCTCATGGGTGACTTTAATCACCCTGATATCTGCTGGGAGAGCAATACAGCAGCTCACAGACAATCCAGGAAGTTTCTGGAAAGTGTAGGGGACAACTTCCTGGTGCAAGTGCTGGAGGAACCAACTAGGGGAAAAGCTTTTCTTGACCTGCTGCTCACAAACAGGGAAGAAATAGTAGAGGAAGCAATAGTGGATGGGAACCTGGGAGGCAGTGACCATGAGATGGTCGAGTTCAGGATCCTGATACAAGGAAGAAAGGAGAGCAGTAGAACAGAGACCCTGGACTTTAGAAAAGCAGACTTTGACTCCCTCAGGGAACTGATGGGCAAGGTCCCCTGGGAGAATAACATGAGGGGGAAAGGAGTAGAGGAAAGCTGGCTGTATTTTAAAGAAACCTTATTGAGGTTGCAGGAACAAACCATCCCCATGTGTAGGAAGAAAAGTAAATATGGCAGGCGACCAGCTTGGCTTAACAGTGAAATCCTTGCTCGTCTTAAACACAAAAAAACAGCTTACAAGAAGTGGAAGATTGAACAAATAACCAGGGAGGAGTATAAAAGTATTGCTCAGGCATGCAGGTGTGAAATTAGGAAGGCCAAATCACACTTGGAGTTGCAGCTAGCCGGAGATGTTAGGAGTAACAAGAAGGGTTTCTTTAGGTATGTTAGCAACAAGAAGAAAGTCAAGGAAAGTGTGGGCCCCTTGCTGAATGAGGGAGGGAACCTAGTGACAGAGGATGTGGAGAAAGCTAGTGTACTAAATGCTTTTTTTGCCTCTGTCTTCACAGACAAGGTCAGCTCCCAGACAGCTGCACTCTGCAGCACGGTATGGGGAGGAGGTGACCAGCTCTCTGTGGAGAANGGGGGGGGGGGAAGGAGGAGGGAATCAACGTTTCTTTTTTAAAACTTTGTGTAGCTTTTCATGAAAACGCTGAAACATTTTTTATGTTTTCAATTTTTCGACAAAAACCTGAAAAATGTGGGTGAAAATGGAAATTTCCTCGAGAAAATTTCTGTTGAGTCAAAAAGCTAAAAATAGCAGCGTCGCTGGGATAGTACACGAGTACATACCTAGGGGCACAGGCTGCATTATACTCAGACCAGGGGCGCCGGAACAGGGGGGCCCAGGGAGTCATGGCCCCACCACTTTTTACCGGCCGGCCGTAAGGGCAAGCAACTGGGGGGGGGGTGGGGGGGGGAAAGGACTGAGTGGGGGATGGGGTCTTGGGGGGAAGAGGTGGTGCAGGGCAGGGACTCAGGGGGAAGGGGTGGCATGGAGGGGCAGGACCACAGTTTGGGCACCAGTGACTCCCCCACTTTTAAGGAGCTTCCGTTGCCCCAACTCAGACAGCTGGCCCAAGCTGCCGCCTGTGCTCCCCCCAGCTCCATTGCTAGCTTTAGTGCACTAGGGGGAGCAGTGCTGCTGTGGGTATGTCTACGGGAGCTGGGAATTACACACTCGGCTCCAAGTGCAGACAAAGCCTACGAGGAATAATGGAACTAGAAAATTGGAAAACCACATTTGTTTTACTCAACAAAAGAACCACACAAGGTCATTTCACAAAACACCCCCCCAGAACTCTACAATTTCATTTAAAAAAGGATTTGGGGGGGTGGAGGGGGAAATTTGGCTGCTTTTTGAAAATTTGAAACAAAATGCATAAAACTTTCCTTTTTGAATTAAAAAATATCCCCGTGTTTCACACACCCCAGTGGCCAGAAATTCACGCCTCGTGCATTCAGTTAGATCTTTGACAGACAGAAACCTTCAATCTTCCTCCAAAGTCCAAGCTGGTTTTGTGCATTCGAGACACAACATCGTGATTCAAGCTGCTCACAAAACACAGCATTACCAACCCCAAGCCTCCCAAAATCACAAGGCTGGCTAAAAAAATCATGATATTTTTTTAAACCAATAATCAATGTTGTGTTCTTTTTGCCTGCTGGGTATTGAGCTTGTAGGACTCGTGTTTTCAAGCTTTTTTCTGCCACCACAAAGGCTAGAAATTTATTCTTTTTTTTTAAACAAGAAAACCAAGATTCTTGCATAATCACTTGACTCCAGGAGCTGAGGCTTAAAGAAAAACACCAAATATCGTGAGACTCGAGATAAAACCATGAGAGTTGGCAACATGGCAAAATGCGGGGAGGGAGGGAGCAGAGATCTGTAAAAATTCTTGTGAAAAATTCCAAATTTAGAAAATTCAGACCAGCTCTAACCGTGATGCCTGGTAAGCCCATCCTAGGAGCTGGGGGAGCATGAAATGGGAAAATTGGTTTAGCACTGTCAGCGTGCATACGAGTGAGAGAATGACCATGTCTCCCTCTAGAGGCTGACTCAGGTGAGGTTAAGAGCCTGCTACTGACTCACAACTAATTGTATCATTCCTTTAGCTTGCGTGGTAGAGGTTTACACAACGTCTATCAACATGAAAACTCCTGCAACGCTGTAAGCTCTTCAGGTCAGAGGCTGGGTGTATATTTTTGCACAGGACCCCCATCTCGGTCGGGGGCTCGTAGGAGCTACTGGAATACAAATAATATACAATAATATTGCTCCCTGCAATGCTGGCTCTTGCAATGAAATAAAAGGATTGAGATGCAACTTCCGCCAGTGCCTTTTTCGGAAAACAGAACCATGCCCAGTCATTTTCTTGTTTCCCTTTCAACATTCTTCAGCGACAGTTAATTTCACAGCCCATAGAACAGAGATGACCCTTATTCTTCCACTGAATGTAACTCAATGAGATTCTTTCCAGCCTATTTCCCCAGATGCACGGTTGATTTTCTAATGTTCCCCCGAATACAACAATCCTTCAGCTCGCTCCATTTTAAATAGTCTCTTTGCTGGTTTCTTTTCCTTCTGCACACAGCAGGGTTGTAGGCAAGTAACTGAGAATCCCTGTTTTGAGTCAGCCCCTTGCATGTTTCTTGACTGCTCTGACAGTGGCAGGACTGTGCTCTACATGGATAGAAACCTACCAGCAGTGCAAGTGAAAGGTGGAGGATAGAATCCTACCATACAATGTGCCTGCTATCAAAATACAGCTGGGCCTCAATGGTCTATTCAGAAGCCCAGGGCCGTGCTTAAGAAGTAAATAAGTGACTCTAGTGCAGCTGCCTAAGGAAACGCAGCCTGGTAAACCAGTTAAAAGGCAATTTTACAGAGCAGCGTAGGAAGCTGAGTTTCATTTATGGCACAAAGGAAAAGTGGAGAATGCTGAAGACTAAATACTGATGCGGGAGAGCTCAGCTGTTCCTGGTCCAGGGCACAGCAGCATCTTGCTATGAGCAGTAGGGATGCACCTAATTGGCTTTAAAAGAAAATCAGAGCCACCTTTTCTGTCGGTTACTAAGGGTGAAATTCACCCATGTGTGGAAGCCCAGCATGAGGCCACTTCAGTCCCTGTGACAGGCACTTGCGGATTACTATTGCACTGGATGTAACTCTGCTGCAGGATTCGGCAACTCCCACCCAGACACTCCCATTGAGAGCCGGGGTGCCCGAGAGGGGCACATAAATGGGGAGAAATAGCTTCACAGTCTTCTCCTCGCAGCCCATCTAAAGCTCCATTGCACAAATCCAGATCAGAGGGTGGGAGGGCCCAGGCGAGGAGCAGCCAGTGTCTGGGCAGCGGTTCCCCTCAGAAGATCCCTGCCAGAGCCAGTATTACTGTACCAGCGCCTGATGGTGCCTGGATCCTGACTGAACTGCTGCCAAGGAAACCAGGAGGCAGTATGCAGGCACAGGGCACCTGTGTCAATAGCCTGGGCTGGTGGCAAGATCTGGGGATGGGAACTCCCTGTCACTTCCACAAGAAGGAAAACCCATGAGTGCAAACATCCCCTGTGTGGCTCATTCCTACAGAGGACTGCTTGCCTTACAGAAAAGTCTTACAGAATGTAACAGGGGTGAAACCAACAGGGTCCTTCAGAAATTACACTCTATAAATCCTATAGTGCCAGATCTTCAGCTGGTGCATATTGGCATAGCTGTGATTCACACCCGCTGAGGATCTGGCTCACGGAACTGAACAAAGCAGGAGATCCTCTCTCTAGAATTTTAAAGGCCACTTATGGATTGTGGCAGAGAACTATAGCCCAGCACTATAATCCCACAGGAAGGTTATTCTCTCTTCAATTCCAGGGAATTTTCCCAGAAGGGTGGGACCCTGTGTGATCTATGATTGTTCTTACCCGTCATTTAATTCTGCTATTGAATGAGTAAAACATTTTGTGAGCCATTGGTATGCAGGATCCAATATCTATTAACACTTACTATTCTACACTAAACTAGAACACAACAATCTATTTGAGTGCACAAATGAAGAAGCCCAACCCCTGATTCCAGTGCATCTCTGCTTACGGAAGTGAAGGCAAGAAACAGCATCATGGAGAAGTAACATCAGTCAAGAGATGAATCGGCATCTTCAAATGACCCAGTCTCTACCTGCGTCTGCTCAAAGGAGAGCACCAGAGAGACAGTGATTGACCATTAGGGGCAATGCTTTTAAACAGATGCCACTGCAAACATTTTAGCTCATCGTTAAACCTCAGGATCTAGTGATGGATTTTAGCCTCAGGGTAATCCAGAGAGAGACAAGCTCTCAGGAAGAGGGAAAAAATGAGCATTACTGCCGACAACAAAGAATCGACATGACAGTGCATCCATGACAACTTACCTTATCCCCTGGCTGTGGTCTCATAAGAGAGACTTGATCGTAGCCTCGTCGAACCAGAGCCCACAACGCATCAAGTTTGCCCTGGAATCAAACATACGTGACATGACCAACAATGCTTGAGAGAACAATGTGAAATTAAACGACAGTCGACTTGCTGTGATATTACTGTGTGTTTAACCGTCGGCACACAGGCTGGCCCGGAGGCCGCTGCTCTTTGTATACTCATTATTATCTGTCTGTGTATTTATAGCATGCCCATCAATGTAATACTGAGTGCCTAGGGGAACCAGCCATTGCACACAATGGAACAAATCCATCCGACTGGAGTTACATCAAGGATGCATCTGGTTTAATATGAACAATTAACATAGACCAGCAGGTGCAGTTAGGTGAACGGGGTTAGACAGCGTTAAGAAAAGACTTGACGAAGAACCAAAGAAGCTTGTGGAAGTCTAATGATGGGCGGCCCCATAAAGGAGAAGAGAACAGACTTGGCATAGATAAGCATCCAAAAGACGGATCGCTTATTCAATTTTCATAACACTTTGAAATTCACTGGCCGCTCCCGTCGAGGATTTCAGTGTATGACATCGATATCGGTGAACCAACCCTGGGAGTTAAAGATGCATTATCATCAGCAACATCAACTGAGACAGGTTAAGATTTTAAAAGTGTTTAGAAACCTAGAGATGCAGACAGGCACCTGACTCCCACTGATTTCAATGGTGCTTTTGAAAAGCCTTCTAGGTATCTTTCTGCACCGTTAGGTGCCTGAAGACCTTTAAAAACCTGACCCTAACTGGCTTTGCCAAGGCGCACACTGCATCTTTGGCACAGCTGGGCAGGAAGAGAGCTGAAATCTATGAGTCCCAGTCCAGGGCCGTAACTGCACAGCCGTCTTTCCCACCTCCTCTACATCGTCTGCCCCTCTTGGGTGTGCATCGCCGAGCCGGTGCTGTCCTGAGAACAGATTCTGGGATTTCCTGCTGGAATCCAATCAGTGCAGAGGGGCAAAGACGTTACCCAAGCCTTTGTTGCCTCGTGAGATGTCTAGTCCCAGAAATGGGGACCCCTACAATAGTTCTCCCACCCCACGGCCAACCATGAGAAATGTTGTGCTCAGGAACCTGTCCGTTGTAACATGCCTGGCATAAACGACCCATGTTTTAAAGCTGATGTGCAGACGCATTACCTTGATTGGAGTGTACCACTTCCTCTGAGAAGGTGGCTTCCTCACATTGTGTTTCTTTGGCTTGGGCTCCCATGGCTCATACTCCTGCTCTGGCAATTTGATGACAGCGTTTTTGGGCTTCTCTAATTTGGCCCCTTCCTCCGTTGATCCTTTGTCTCCCCACCTCACCTGAAGTGGTAAGAGCACATCATGGATGCAGAAGCTTCGGTGAGCAGTGCTGGCATACATCTTAACTAGACACGTCTATTATTTAATCTAGTTTCTATCAGTGTTTGTGAAACATGCACCCATTGCTCATGCCTCTGGGAGAACTGACCTTCTTGAAAGCAAAATTACTGTCAGAACAATCCATCATGACATGCAGCCACTAACTAGTGAGGAAGGAAAATTCCCTAATTAATTACCAACAATCACCGTAAAGAGGAAACTCCAAAAAATCAATTTCCCACCCAATTTCCCAGCCAGCTGTTTAGCCAGCAGGCACCTCCCATCCAAATCTTTACTTGGGTGAAACCTAGGGTAGTCAGATGCATCTTGCACTAGACCCTGAAGGTCATCAGATATGGTCTATCAAGGTTCCAAAGTCAAAGATCCTCCACTGAAAACAGCCCAGCAGCAATCTGCCAGAGTCTGCATCTTCTGTCAACACAAATGCCACGAATGGTCTCCCATGGCAGGGGAGTAGCTAACGTTCCTGAGTGGTCTCCACCAATAGCCCCAATTGGAGGGCACTGCAGCCCTCCAACTCAGAAGTGAGAAAAGTATCCAGGAATGAGGAAGAGCCCTGAAGGGTTCTTTTGAGCAGTGGCTCTTAGACTTGGTGGGCAGTTAGTCCTAGTTCACTAGACTAGGTTCCTCAGCAAAGCACTCTCCATAGGTGCGTAGGAGAGGGCTGGATTTCCCCTAATAATACATCTCAATTCATGTCAATAATGGAAGACTACCTTTTTTAAATCTCAGGAAAAACTTCCTAACTGTAAGAACAGTAGTCTAATGGAACAGACTGCCTAGGGAGGTCGTGGAAGCTCCTCCACTGGAAGTTTTCAAAAGGAGGATGAAGTCCTCAAATCATGATTTAAAGACTTCAAGTTGCAGCGAATCCACCATTTACACTAGTTTAAACCTGCAAGTTTGTTTAGACACAACAAATCCCACATCTTGGCAGGTGGTTAGACCAAAAGACTCTTGCAGTCCCTTCTAACCCTATAGTTTTATGATTCTACCCTTGGGTTCCAACTGACCTCAATGGGAGCTGTGTGAATGCATCCCAGGGCAGGATTTGCTCTATGCGACTGCTTAGCCACTTGGTTTCAAGAGTCAGAATCTCCCATGGCAAACTGTGCATCAGGCTTCAGTGCCTGATTGTAAAATCCTAACCCCTGGGCTAAGGAGCAATTACTTCTATTCAATTTGGCCAATTAGCACTAGACCCTCAGCTGGTATAAATTGGCCTCACTCTATTGAAGTTATAGGACGAGACCCATTTACACCAGATGAGGATCTGATCCAATAAAGTGAAACTGTTTGGTCCTCATCCCATTCCTCAACCTGCAAATTTGCACTCGCTAATACTTCCAGACACAATTAATTGCACGATGCAAACGATGGCAGCTTGATGGCTGACTCCTGGGCTGGCAGGTGTGATTAGGTAGATGGGTCCTAATTAAAAACCAGCCTCCCTATTCCATCATGATAACTCTGTAAAAAGCATTTTAAAAATGTCTTGCCGTGGTTTTCAATTAAAAAGGTTCTGATTGTTTACTGTGACTCAGGAAGCAAAAGCGCCTGATACCTCCATCCTCTTAATTCCACCAACACCTCTGCCTCCGTAATAAGATGCGTCCACGGTTGGCCACTTTTTCTTTGGCAATCCATCTTCATCATCCGATTCCTGTGGGAAAGAAGGAGAGTGATCGCTGTTGTTTTCATGCACACAGCATGGGATGTAAACAAGTGAACATCCTACGGCCCTATCCCTGGCTATCTGGCTTTGTATGTTATATTTATGTGCTGACAGCGAACAAAAGCCTCTTGTCTCTGCAGCTGCAATTTCTCCTAGAGAAGCCAAAGCCGACTGTCTGTTCCCTTCTTCTCGTCTCTTCAGGCTGCTTTTATATACGGTCAAATATGCGTAAAGCTTCAAAAATCACAACTGCCTTTTAAGGGGGTAGAAGGCACAGTGGAGATGAATTGCACATTATACTGGCCTTGCTGCTATGTTCCATAGACTATGTCCAACACTTCACCAAATGAAACCCTTTCTTAGCTGTGCTTTGGGAACTGTAAGTTGCTAACAGGAGAAAAGGCAATCCCTGTGAGCTCACTAACACGCACATCGGATCATTCTTTCCTCCCAGCTGCACCCGGCTCCTCTGCCCAGTTTGGTTCTTTGCAGCGACGGGCTCAGGCTGCAACCATTCAAATCAGGCACTGGATTTTGTACCTTCGGGGGGCTTGGATCTGGGGTGTTTGATCTGGCCCATCATAAAGACTGGGGCTGGTTTTTTAGCAAACCCAAAATGTGAAGGAGTCCAGATCTGGGTTCTCTTTCAGAGCCATTGTTCTTTCCTCGCTTAACCTAATTCAGTGCTGGTGAATGATCCTGCACCGACATCCCAGGAGACATGTTGCAGGGTCCTCAGCTGAGATATATTAGTGGAGCTTCATTGCCTCCAATTCAATTTACCCCACCTGCAGAGCATTGAACTGATTTCAGTGGAGCTGGGCCGATTTCTACCAGCTGAAGGTCTGACCCCGACACCTGCTGCTGGTGCACAGAATGCGTATGACACAGAGAAGGCCTCAGCAAGGTCTCTCCACAGTACTCCCTCCCCCACCCTTAGGCTTCACGTTAAATTGCCACAGAGTTGCTGCTCGGGACAAATCACAGGCTCACAAAGACAGTAATGGTGGCCTTTGGCAACCTCAAAATGGCAGCTGTGGTTCCCTCCTCAGATGGATGCCAAGTTACAGCAAGTTGGCAGCCAACTGCAGCCTGCTCGTGTGGGTTAGCAGGGCCGGCTCCAGGGTTTTTGCCGCCCCAAGCAGCCAAAAAAAAAAAAAAAAGCCGCGATCGCGATCTGTGGCAGCAATTCGGCGGGAGGTCCTTCGCTCCAAGCGGGAGTGAGGGACCCTCCGCCGAATTGCCGCTGAATACCTGGACGTGCCGCCCCTCTCCAGAGTGGCCACCCCAAGCACCTGCTTACTAAGCTGGTGCCTGGAGCCGGCCCTGTGGGTTAGGCAGTTATTTTTTCCACGGATTAACTGTGTGTGTGCGTGTAAGGAGTGGAAACAGGCAGGACACTCCCCCTCACCTGAGATCAGGGCCCCATTGTGCACACACCCAGTGAGGCACAACCCTGCACTAAAGAGCGTCCAATCGAAACACACAAAGGGCGAGAGAGGAAGTGACATCAGTAGCAGAACCAGGCACAGAATCTCTAGGTCTCCCGAGTCCTGGACCAGTGACCTAGCCACTAGACAACAGCCTCCACACTGCCTTGTACCTGATGATGAACTCTAACCTTTACTCCTTCCTCAGGTTAAATTCCCATTGAGAACAATGGCAATTTTGCCTGAGCCAGGACTGGAGCACTGAGCACAGCATCTGGGAATACGGTTTTTCATTCATGCGTGATGCGCAGCAGCATGGAACAAAATATAGGTCTGACCGAAAGAGTGATTCTGTAGGCATCTTGCTGGGGGTTATGCAGCTATTTTTCCACGTAGGAAGAGCATCTGTGTGCATATGGACCTGAAGGCACAGATAACCCTATCCCAGGAGACAGCCTTAGAGTTGTCATTATGACTCCCACCAAGTTCCCAGCCAATGTGCTACATTGCAGTGGCTGCAGACAGTAGTATTATGGTTTGAAAAATAAAATACTTACAGGCTCTGGGGGTGGCGGTGGCGGAGGCTCCTTGATGACCTACGACATGCAGGCAATGGAAAGAATCGGAGTTAAAGGTACACTTTATATCCCTGTCACTGCCTGTGTCCCCCTGGGCTCGGTCCTTCTCTGTCCCCCTGGGCTCACATTACAGGTCAGTGCAGAACGATTTGATTTTTATCGGTAAACGTCGATTTCACCACACACACACAAACCGGTGAAAAAATATTTCCATTGATAATCATTGAAACGTACAGATAGACAAAGTGAGAACAATGCTGCCTGAGAGTTTGATTTAAGGATATTTACTTTGTATATTTTGACTTGTGATGTTGACAAGTTGTGCTTTAGTGGTTATAAAGCTTTAACTATTTGAATCTCAACGTCTACTGTCATTAAAGGATTATTGTCTGGCCCCTGCCCATTGTTTGCCTCCCCTCCATTGTCTGCCCCCCAACTGTGAAAAGTTTCCTGCAATGGTGAAAAGTTAAATTGATAAAAATAAAAGTTTAAAAATAAACATCGATATCCATTGTCATTACAAAAAATAAAAATTGAATTCTGCCAAGCCTAATTTTAGGTGAGCGCCCATCTTTGTACCTAGGGTTGTGCTCTCTCTCCCAGCAGTGATGCCAAAGCATTCAGCAGGCAGGGCTGGCTCCCTGGGCAGTGACCTTTAGTGCCACTGAACAGATCAGCTGGTAGGAGACAGCTGACAGAACAGGATAGCTGGCACCTTTCCTTTGGGACAATGGATGGCATGCAGTGCGGTATGTGTGATCTCCGCCAGCTGGTAGAGACGGGATTGCAGAGATTCTCCTGCCTGCTGATGAACTGAGCTATCACCAGCCAGCCTTATCCATCTAGACTGGCATGTTACTGGGCCTGACTTGCTTCTCGCTCCCCTGGGCCAGCAGTCAGGAATAATGACACTGAAGCCAGTGCAGTGGCACTGGGGTCAAACTAGCGTAGATGAGTCACCAATGCTTATACACCAGATTGAATCACCCATAATATAGACTCAGATTTTGTGAGTTCAAACTTTCCTTTAACTGTACAGGTCATTTGAGTCTAACGCTACCGTGAAACATTAACCCATGAGTTGAAATGTTCATCATATGAAATGTATTTCCAATGGAAGTAAGAGCATACACTCACACATCCTCATCATATCTAGCGCTTTCCATCCCTAGATCTCACAGCACTGTACCAGGAAAACCAGTATCTTTAACCCCATTCCGTACAGGTGGGAAATGGAGGCACGGAGAGAGGAAGTGACTTGCCCAAGTCACCCTGCAGCTTGGTGGCAGAGCTGGAGATGCAGTTCACATCTTCTGGTTCCTAGTCCTATACTCTAACAAACCGACCCTGCTGCCTCACTTCGGATTCAGCAAAGCTCTTAATCACCTGCTTAACTTTCAGCATGTACTTGAGTCCCATTGAAGTCAATGGGACCAGGCACAGGTTTACGTGCTTTGCTGAATCGGGGCCATACAGATACATCAGTTTATATCCTAAGATGAAGACGATTCATGCCTGCTCCTCTCATTGTCTATTGAGCATCTCTCCAGGCTTTTAACCCCAGCTTCCGGCAGAGAGCAGAGGAAACCAAGCCACGAAGATCAAAGTCCATACTCACCACCGTGCAGCACAAAGGCCAGAACCACCAAAGCAGCGCCAAGGCCAGCAACAGGAACAGAATTAAGAGTGCGATGAAAAGGATCGTCCCACTGAGCTGCAAACAAGACAGTTGTTTCCAGGTTACCTTAATACGCTACAAGCTTGGCAGGCTAACACCGGCAGGAGACCCTATGGCTACGCTGTTAGACCTGGAGAAGAGGAGCTGGTTTGCTTCACTACAGGTTTTAATCAGATTATACAAAGCATAGAGAATTAGTGATTATTGTCATTGGGATTGGATTCTACGCTCGGGGACACAAGTTAATATTTCAAGCCCTGATACAGGAACGCATCCCTGTTCAGCAAGGGCATTTATGTACGTGCTTGTGTCTCATTGGCTTCAATGGCATTCAAGCACGTGGTTAAGTGCCTTGCTGAATCAGAACCTAAGGATGTGATCTTGAAGACAACGTTCCCCAGTGTCTCTGGTGGGGCATTTTGCCTGATTTCCGACTGTAGGATCATTCTATGGATACTCAGGCATTCAGCGAGCCATGACTGACTATCTTCCGATCCCTTAACTGTGCAAATGGGCCATTTTGCTACAATACTCTCATTCATGGGGCAATAAATTAGGTGCAGGTGACATGTTTGACATCCATACTATGCCAGTCTTTGGAACAAAGAGTTTCCGTTCTTGCCTCTTGTATTCAAACTGCTTCCTGATGTAGACAACGTTCTAGCCTGGTAGCATTTAATGCCACATTGTCAAGTGCTCAGCACCCATAATTGGGGCTACGATTTTAAAAGGGCCCAACACCCAGCGGCTCTCACTGTGACTCTTGTGCCGACATGCACCCAAAGCTACTGAGCTCTTCTGAAAAAAACAGCCGCTGGTTTTGGTGTCTATATCGGAGTCAAGCTCTTTGGATTGTGAGTTCTGAGCCCTTCTGAAAATTCTGGTCTTTGTGGGTTAATCTGAAAAGTCTTGCGAAACCAATCACTAGCTGTATCCCTCTGCAGATTTTCTGTAATAAAACACTCACCCTAAGTGACACCACACAGGCCCCTGTGCGCTGCCTGCAGCCCAACACAACCTCTTCAAGAAACAAAGAGCCTTTTCGACAAAAGATAACACTTGCTACAAGATGGAATGTTGCATGCTGGGATCTGTAGTTTCCATGGGCTGCATCAGGCCAGCTGGTGATGGTAAGAGCTAGCAGTAAAACTTTAGCCCTGCTGCCCTAGTGATCCTATTATCCATGCTAATGGAAACCTTCTCAAAGTCAGTTACATTATATCAAAGTTTGTGTTGGATGATCTGTGTCATAAGGGCAACAGGGCCAGCCTGCTGAAAAGATGCAAAACCTGGGAGTGAAATGGAGGAGGGGCTAGGAGCAGATTAGATAAGATTGTTAGGAAATAGGTAATATAAGACTGGAAATAGGTTGGTGGAGGGGCTGGAGAGGAAACCTCAGGAGGAAGGGGAAGAAAAGACACTTACTGTACAGAAAAGGACAGAGGAGCCAGCTGAGAATGAGGGCCGAGGAGGCCAGCTTGCTGCCGCTCACAGCAAAGGAAACGGGAGAGAAAGGAAACAGAAGGATCCTCTAAAACGATAAAGAAAGAACTGAATGCATGAGATTCTGCACAAGCCTGAAAACATATTTGCAAAGAGTGGGCCAGACCCTCAGCGGTGTAATCTGATTTCAATGGAGCTAGGCTGCTGCACATCAGCTGAGAATCAGGCCCCTGGTCTTGCTTGTGTTTAAGCTACAAGTGACTTGGAGTGCTGGTGAAACGTGGCAGATTGACAGCCTTGGAGATTGCAGTCCTTTGTTTACCCCAAGGCAATGGCAATGCATGCCTTCCCCAGCAGCCTGGCTGAGCTCTGACCTGCAGGGACCCCCGCTAGGGCTAAGAGTTCAATCTCCATTAGAAGCGCATGAAGCACCAGTAACCAAATGCACAGTGAGTTAAAATTCACAGTCCATAACCGACCCAAAACTGGGCCTATCATTGCAAAAGGTTTTGCTGCAGCAGCCCGAGATGGCTTTGAAGGGGACGTAGGTGTAAAATGCATGCTGTCTGGGTGTAAAATCCCCATCTCATCGCAATCCTTGCAAAGTTTGGAGGGGGTTTGGAAACCAGGTGAAATGGAAAAAATGTCCCTGCTCAATTCCAAGTGACTAAACACTGTGACTTTCCCACAGCTCTGGGATTTAATTTCCCAGCATGGTTGCTGAAAAAGTCAGACACCTCCGCCATGTGGATTTTGGCACCCATTCCTTTCATGGCCTCTGCGCTGACGCTGCCACAAAGGGGCCCAATGAAGGAATACCATGTGTGATGACAGCTTTGTGACATAGCCTGAGACCATCAACCCCTTCCAATAGCCATCAGGCGGCACCGACACTGAGCAGAACTAAGCTCACCTTGACACCCATGACCTTGGTGTAAAATGTTTGTTATCCAGCTATTATGGCAAACCTCCTGTCACTTCAACTAGCCAGATCCTAGGCTGGTGTAAACTGATGTAGCTCCACTGCCTCTCTGCTGATTTATGCCAGCTGGGGATATGGCCTATTCTCTCCCCTGAGGTGCAGTGAGCAGATCACTCATCATAGTTGGCTTCTTAGCTTGGATTATTTGATTGCTTCTAAAATTAATTTTCCCTAAAAGGTCATTTGGGGCTGTTGACTCCTGTCCTGCTCCTGCATGGCAGACAGACGCCAGGCTGACGTCAACCATGGAGCCGCCACGTAGCCCAGCCATTTCTCTCCCCCTCTCCCATCAGTATCAGCGGCACAGAAAGCTCTCCCTTGGTTGGGTGACAGAACAGCCCCTCCAGGAAAAGCTCATCCCAGCACTTGGGGCTACTGTCCCTTTATGTTCCTCCCCATGCCAGGAAGGCCAACCCTCACCCCATTCCAGTGGCAAACACCACCCCCAATGAATGGGAATGAGACAGGGGAACAGACGATGAATAGCGGTGGACTGCCAATACTTTCTGGGGGGTTTGGCTTCCTCCAGGGGTCCATGGGCCCCTCCCAGCCCAGGTCTGAGATCTGCAGTTCTCTCTCTTTCCTGGGGTGGGGGAGGATATTCTTGCACTTATTTATCAGTCGCGATCCAGGCATGGGTTGCAATCACTAATGAACTGCTCTTAGCCAGCCCTCGCTGCTTTTTAGTGCACTGCCGGGATCGGCTCTGCAATCGCGACGGAGAAGAGCCCTTCCCTGGAGAGCAGCCCCTTTCTTGTCAAGGTGCTTCTGGTGGCTCTGTCCCATACTTACACACTGTGTGCTGGTGATGCTGACAGAGCTGGAGATGAACGTTAGCCCGCTGTTCATGCTGACTTGGAGGAAAACCACCCTAAAGCACAAACAGATACATTTATTTTTAGTGTCATCTTTATACCCACTGTTTCCCTTCTTCCTGGTCATTGGCTCCTGAACGCATGTCCTGCCTAGTCAATGCAGTTATGTGACTGCAGGTGCTCACCTGCATCTGACTGTTTGCTTGCCCAAAAGCCAACATTGTAACGTTGGCTAAACTGAGTTGGGGCATATGTTCTTTATTAAGAGACTCCATTCTCCCTGGGGGTACAGGGCACTAGCTCAGTGACTTAGAATGCTACGGCTCAGACATTTGCAATATGACCTGTGCTAGAACGGGAAGCTACAGGTTTAAGCTGCAGCAGGGAATACTGTGGGGTCACACTGGGCTCTCCTTTTCACAGGGATGAACCCTGAGCATCGCCACCGAAGTTAACAGACTTCCTCTGGATTTACGCCAGGGTAGCTGTGAGCAGAATCTGGCCTTAGTTGGAGGGCATGTTCTCAGCTGGTGTTCGTTGTCATTGGCATACACCAGTTTAGCACCTGTGCCTAAGAGTCTAATTCTGCCCTGGCTTAAACCCCACCTAGCTATTTAAATACTTATCTAGCCACCCCCTCACTATAGTATCTGAGCACACAATGGGATTGCAGGGGGGTAAGATGGGGCACAATTCAACCCTAAAAATTTAACAGGGGGTTGAGTCATGAAACAAGTTGCTGAGGTGGGTGGAGGAGTCACCATCATTGGCAAGAGCAGAGAATATCCAAACACAGGAAACTAAATTTGATTAATAAATAAAGACACTTGAAATCCATCCCCCCTCTTTCTTGGGGGGGAGGGGTGTCAAAATGTGAAATGTGCTTGAAATTCAATACAATCTCAATCTGCTCTAGAGTTAGATGCAAAATGTGGGGAGGAGGGGACATCACATACATTCAGTTGACATTCAGAATTGCCGATATTCAAAATTGACGGAGCACGTCCTCAACATTCAAAACAATTCCTCCTTCTCTGCTCAGTAGTCTAGTTCACACAGATTAGTCTCTCGGCTACCAGCGATTGTTTAGGGAGAATTAAATTAAACCTCCTGTGAAGCAGGAAGACAGACGAAATGCCTGACTAGAGCTCCGGGAGATGAAACCTGAAACCACGTGAAGTTTGCCTAGCGCCAGCTTTGTTGCAAATTTGAAGCCGAGCCCAGGATGCGCTAAAAGGTTCACAGACGTGGGTGGATTTACGTGGTTCCCGTGGTACCTTGTGTAATTTGCAGTTTCAGAGTCAAACAAGGTAATATTTGGGAGTTTTCTGCTTTCGGATTTTACAGTTGTTTGAACCAACCCAAAGAAAAGCAGAAGGAAATGTCTGTACAGGCCCCTGCAAAGCGAACCTCTGAGATCTGCAGCTTTGCATCCCACTCAGATGACTTGGAACTAAACTCACATGTCCTGGTGCAGCACCACTAACATCAAGAGCATTGCACTGAGGAGAATGTGGCCATTTGCCAGTGTAGTCAGAGGGCCAGATTCTGTCCTCAGTTAGGCTGGTGTGAATTTGTAGGGATTTTATTTACAATGCATAAAAAGGATCAATAGGCCCAATCCCCCCCTCACCCTGCACCTTGTGTAGTCCTTTCTGCCTAGGCAGAGTGGATGTAACATGCCACCAGCTAAGAATGGCTGCATTTCACACCCACTCTTTGCCCTGGTGAAACTCACTATGAGGCATTGATCAGAGCTCCTGAATGCAACTATTCTACACTCTACTGGACTGATTCCACACTAGTGCGAGACTTCATTTGTTACTCCTGATTTACACCACCGTACATGAGAGCAGAAGGATGCCCAGAAATTCAGCCCACTCATGCATCCCTACTATTCCGCATGCCCATGAACAGCGGGAAGTTGTGTGCGATGATGGAAATGTGCCCCAAGCGATTATGGTAGGGTTGATGTGGAAGCCGTAATTTTCAAACCCAATGTGACGAAGTGGGAATTTTTTTGGAATATTTGTATGAAGACTATGTGTGCCTCAGTTTCTCCTATATGCGGCATTGCTACCTAGTGGGTGAAAAGGGCATGTTTGCTCTCAGATCAGGCTAAGACACAGGTAGGAATGGGGCCTAGCTGTCTGGGCCTCACGTCCCATATCAATGGAGCTCTTGACAAGACAATGGCAAAGCCAATTGCCTGGGCATGGACACCTAGCAACCAAGGGCCCAGAGAGATATAGACTGCCCCGCCTCTCAGCAGGGAGGCCCGAGCCGCCTCTCCTCAGGTCAGGAACAAAGGACTGGGGGGGAGTGGGGAATGAGGTGGACATTAAGCGTTGGCTGCGGGGGCACATGTCAGACAGACGGGGAGACAGCTTGAACAGTGGGGTTCACTGGAGCTTGGCTGGGCTCTGGACTGTGCTTTAACCTTCATTCCTCTGGGCCAACCAAGGCCTTCCTATGTGCGTTCCAGCTGACTAATAAACCCGGCAGTGTGACAACGCTGGATGTGTCCCTGCAGGTGCTAGCAGAGGAGGTATGTTGCTCCCTAAGACTGCACAAGTCTCCCTCAGGGGTCTGTCCCAGTGGGACTGGCTGAGCTCCCGGTGTGAAGCAGGAGTGCTGAAGGCCCACAGGCCCCATCTAAGGAGCTGGTGAAGCCACGTGGCTTACCCTGGAGGAAGAGTGAGACCCCCTAGAGGGTCTGGCATGCTGCAGGACTCCTCCCAGTCAGTTCCAAAGCTGGGGCCGCAGCACTGACCCTGTGGCTCTGTGACACCCGATATGTTGTTTTCAACTCTCTTTTTACCAGCGGACCCAGATGCAATGCTCTGCCCATGTGTTTGGGTGAAGCATCACACAGTCTGATCCCTGTCCCTCCTGCACGATGCACTGCAGAACCCAGCTCCTCAAGGAGGCATCACGACGACCGAGTGCACTGGCAAGTTATGGAATATAGACCGCAGGGGCAGGCTGCAGCCCCTACCACCACCACTTCAAATGGCGGCAGGGACATGAGGGGCCCCATGCTGAAGTGTGCCCAGGGTCCCGCGCTGCCCAGCCTTGAATGGAGCCATGCTGACATACCCCAGGGGAGGGTCTGGTCCATCAGGATGGTGCTGAACCTGCCAATGAACATCTGAAAAGCCTCACACGCCTGAGCTCCTTGCTTAGTCCTTTTTAGGCAAAACACCTGCTAATCCTACAGCCAACGCCCCCTCTCCTTCAGCCCAGGCTGCAGAACTGTACTTACTGTCCAATGTCTTCTATTATTGGTGCAGGGCAAAGCAAATAGGTGTCTTGAACAATAGTCGGTTTTTCATCTAAAAGGAAACAAGACAGACTGTAACGTACGAAAAGGGCGGTGTCTCCTGAACGGGCTCAACCCGGAGAGGTGCTGTTGACGTCAAGGAGAGCTGCAGGTGCAGGATCAGGCCCAGTGTGGACATGGCTCAGAGCAGGTCCTTGTCTTTAGGGGGTTTACTTGTCATTCCACATCACAGCTGTGACATCGCCCGGCTCAAAACATTCAAAGGGCACCCTCAGGATGGGTCACCTAAATGTTTGGCTTAGTATTGTGCATCTTGGACGCAGTGTTGTTGTAGTTGGGTTGGTCCCAGGATATTAGAGGGACAAAGTGGGTGAGGTCACATCTTTTACTGGGCAATCTCTAGACTGTTTCTCTCACCAACAGAAGTTGGTCCAATAAAAGATGTGACCTCACTCCCCTTGTCACTCTATTGAGCATCTTGTCTGCTTGCAAAGTCCATCTAACTGCCCCTCCAAATCAAATCCTCTTATTTTCTATCCCAGTACCACTCTGAGGAGTCCCATGCTGTCATGGAGTGACAGTGACCACCCAGTGGGCATGTGCAATGGCAGACGCAGCAGAGTAAGGGTACCGGTTCCATGTTTTGGTGGCTCTGTGTCTGGAGCCCCCACTCCACATGCAAAGCATGCCCGTGATGGGGCCAGCTCTGCCCCCTCGGCACTGATTGGTGAGAGGATGGCCAGAGGAGAGCAGCTGTCCTCTCCTCCTTTGCACTCCTTTTAGAGATCTGGCACTCCCTGCAGCTCCCCATCGGACGGTGGGAGTGCCACTCCATGGTGGGTAGGTCAGCCAGCCCAAGTGAAGACAGATGATTGGCTACAGGCCACCTGGTCTGCTGTGCATCAGCTGGCTTATGGATACCCTTGAAGAGGGCCTGCTGGGCTGGGTGGAGCCTGCAAAAGGTGGCCTGGTACTGCTGTCTGCAGGTGCACAGCAGGCCCAGACACAGCCTGAGCTCAGAACTAGGAGAGGGACCCAGGGAGCAGCTGAGGTGTATGGCCAGAGAGAGACTCAGGGAAACCAGGCTTGGCTAGAAAGCAGCCCAACCACCAGCCCCAGGGGAGCTCCCAGACGGTGTGATTTTGGGGTTAGCATGGGGTGCCAGCCTACGCCAATCCTGGAGGCCAAATTCTGTCCACAGGGGAGGATGATCCCCAGCAGCAGCAGCTGTGTGAGTTTCCCCACACAGTCCCTTGGCCAGCATGCAACATCCTACTCGTCTGGGACTGAGAAGAACAGCTTGTTCTCCACAGTCCATGTGCTCCTTGGCCCTCCCTGCTCAGTCTTCCAAGGGGGAAATAATGTTGCTGAGTTTTAGGGCCAAGCTGACCACAGAGGAAGAGACAGACCCCCAGCTGGGATAAATCAGTGTGGCTATACATCAATCGACACTAACTGAGGGCCTGGCCCAAGGGAAGCCCAGCAGTGAAGGGATGCAGAGGTAGGGTGCTTTTCTTTATGCATACTTCAGCACCAGCTCTGCCGGGATCAAATACAAATGGGTGAGGTGCTTCATGAATAGGGGGAATGGTCAGAAAGCCCTGGCTATCTGCACCAGAAAGCGTCTGGCTATCTGCACCACCTGGAACCCCACAGGAAACAGACTGCCTCAGGCCCAGGGCATCTGAAAGTGGACTGGGATGGAGACCACCAGTTTCCTGAACCGCCACGTCCAGGCACGTAGTCAGAGAGGAAAAGAAGCAGCAATCCATGTGTTTTTTCTTGCTGGAGAAAGGCAGCCACCTGATTGACAGCCACTGAGTATAAAAGTCCCTACTGTGTTCAGCCAATAATGATGGCATGAGCAGAAGTGGGCAAACTCCCCCACTCATGTGCATCACTCATGACGGACCCAGGCAACTTCTAGACGTGGCGGGGAGAGGGGCATCTCTTTGGCCCATTCAAGCCTTAGCTTGTGTGCCAAGACTGCCCGCAAGGGGCCCAATTTAGCACAATTGTGCTGGGTTTTGTGTTATGATACTTTAGACCGACTCATTTCACAGAGGGACTGAACAGGCCTCCAATGGCACCAGCCCTTGGTCACTCCTCCTGAGCCAGTGAAACTGACGTGTATCTGAGCACAGCATCCCAGGATCAGGACAGCATCAGTCTGTGTTATTAACGGACACAAGAGTGGAGGGCAATTTCACGTCTCCCCCCCACAGTACCAGATGGGCTGTATCTGAGTGGACAGCAAGTCAAACCATCTCCACTGTTGCAGTGAGGATGGAAGACCCAGCGCAAAGCCTGGGCACTACCTTCAGAGTATGACTTAAGTGATTCCCAGGTCTTGGGATTGCACAGGGATGAATTTGACCCCTAGTATGGGACTAGGGCCCTAAAGAACGCCCACCAAAGTCCATGCAAAGACTCGCATTGACTCCGAGAGGAGCTGGGTCAGGATCCTCGTGCAATTTACGGCACAAAATCGCCAGCCCATCAACTTACTGATTGTTATGGTGTCATTGATCTTGAAGCTGCAGAGAACTTGATCGATGTTTCTTGCGTGATAAAAGCCATTTCCTCTTACCACAACTTGAAAGGATTCTGCAATGGTAAATAGAACGAATGATGACAAATGACTGACCTTTTTCCCCTCCCCTCTCAAAGACTGCGTTTCAGTCTAATCCCAGTGGGATCTGAAGTAGGACATGACAGCAGCTGATTCTTGCTCTGTCTGAATCAAATGATTAACTCTGACCCTGCTGTTATAAACGACTACACTACTCTGCAGTAATAGCCCAAAGCACTGCAGGGTCGCTAGTGCAAACTAGTGGTTTATGGACCATTGCTGTAGAATAGTGGAAGACTTTTTTTAGTCCCTAAGGGATATTTGCTTGTAACATTCTCAACAGTGTCATGTTTTGCCTCCTGTGAATTCATTTCCCCAGGGTTTGTTCCTCCCCAATATTTCAAGAGCAAAAGAATATGTCAGTCCAAACACAGGCCCAGATCTTCAGTTGGGGTCAATTGCTACAGCTCCATTGCAATCAACAGAGCTACCCTGATTTACACCAGCTGGGAAGCTGGCCTATAATATATTCATCCAAAATGTGGGCTTTGCATCCAGATCCTTATTAGCTAAGCACCCACAAAGCCTGAGCCCCATTTACACTGAGGCCTCTGTGTGCTGCTGGAGTGGTGTGAAGTGGCCTTGGTGTACATGAGAGTCAGGGCCGCTGCATGTGACCTTGTACAAGACAAGCTCCAAGGAGCTGGCTGCCTAAGCCAGCAGATGCTAATTGGACTCAGAATGCCTGGGGAGACCTGGAGGATAAGTTCTGTCCCACAGCAGAGGAGGGCTGAGTATTTCATTTAGTGGTTGGATGTATATAACTTGTTTCCTTTTCACAGCAGAAGGTGGCCATGGGCCATTAGATCCTCCTGAGTCAGGAAAGATGGAGGCTCCTCACCTAGTTCATCTTTCTGAGTGTCATGACTCACGGGCCTCAAACCCGGGGCCAGAGGAGCAGCCACGCGTCAACCCTCCACTTGGCAGCCTGCTGACCCAGGACACATGAAGCCCAGCTCCAGTTTGAGGCTCCACCTCTGCCGTCCTGATAGCAGAGTCCCAGAGCAGCCAATTGGCCCGTCGGCCCTACTTAAGCCAGCAACAGGAAGCTGTCCAAACACCTGGGATTCACCCTGCTCTGGACTACATAGTGCCTGGTGCCTCCTGCTTCTACTCCCCCAGCTTGGTTTCCAGGTGTCCTGACCTGGCTTGGCTCCTGACCTCTGACTTGTGGTTCTGATCTCTGGTTTGTCTCCTGCCTCTGACCCCTAATATCCTGACACAGCTGACTCTTGACTGCTGACAGTGGACTCTGTCAACTAGGACTACAACCAGGACAGAGGCTCCTTCTACAGGATCTCAGTGCTATGCAATGGAGTTCACCCCGCGAGGCCAGAGGGTGATCTTTAAAGGGCCAGGACTCTAGCAGGCCAGTGCCAGGTACCAAGATCAACTGTTTGGCATTTAGTGACTTTTGAAAATGTGGCTCTGCCACATGCCTAGACGAAAGGTGCTACGATAACATCACGGGTCTGATTCGGATCACACTAGTCCTGGTTTCCTCCCGAGTGACTCCACTTTGGTTGACAGCCATGTGAATGAGGGAGGCACCAGGCCCTACGTGTGACAACCCAGGGCACAATGCTCCTCCCAGACCTGCATGGGAGATCTCCTCACCAATACGCTTCTATCCCAGCAACAGCTCCATTCCCGGAGAGATGGCAGAATGGAGACTCCTCCCCCCCTCCACAACGTGGATTAGAGAGGAGAGTTTTGCCTTGGTACAAACCCTGGTGAAACATGACATAAGAACATAAGAATGGCTGTACTGAGTCAGACCAAAGGTCCATCTAGCCCAGTATCCTGTCTTCTGACAGTGACCAATGCCAGGTGCCCCAGAGGGAGTGAACCTAACAGGTAATGATCAAGTGATCTCTCTCCTGCCATCCATCTCCACCCTCTGACAAACAGAAGCTAGGGACACCATTCCTTACCCATCCTGGCTAATAGCCATTAACGGACTTAACCACCATGAATTTATCCAGTTCTCTTTTAAACGCTTTTATAGTCCTAGCCTTCTCAACCTCCTCAGGCAAGGAGTTGCACAAGTTGACGGTGCACTGTGTGAAGAAGAACTTCCTTTTATTTGTTTTAAACCTGCTGCCCATTAATTTCATTTGGTAGCCCCTAGTCCTTGTATTATGGGAACAAATAAATAACTTCCTTATTTACTTTCTCCACATCACTCATGATTTTATATACCTCTATCATATCCCCCCTTAGTCTCCTCTTTTCCAAGCTGAAAAGTCCTAGCCTCTTTAATCTCTCCTCATATGGGACCCGTTCCAAACCCCTAATCATTTTAGTTGCCCTTCTCTGAACCTTTTCTAACCTATGACCTTTCTATCCACACAAGGGCCAATCTGTGCGAGGATCGTGGGAGTTACTAATAGATTGGCAGCTGCCGTTTTCCTTCACACTCTCTCTCCCTCCCTCCCACTCCCTGTCCCCAGCAGAAACAAATGGTGGTCCAGGAAAAGGCCAGCCACATCAGATGTACTCCAGCTGTCTGCTGGTCAGAGCGCTAGCACACGCTAACACTGCCCCGGAGCTGCTGCTCTGGCTTGTGCAGCTTCTGTTGTGAAGGGGGAAAAAAACAACCTGTGATATTTTTCCTTCATAAGTAACTGTGCTTGGCTCCCATCGGCAGGAAATGCCTCTTCAGTCTTTTCAGTTCAATTGCCCCCACCTGTCACCTGAGCAAGCACAGAGAAGAAGGTAGGCAAGATGGTCTAGTGGACACAGCACTGGACTGGGCCTCAGGGGCCTGGGATCCATTTCCATCTCTGCTAGAAGCTGCTGGCATGACCTTGGGTAAGTCGCTTCTTCAGTGCCTCACTTCTCTGTCTCTAAAATGGGGACCGCACTTCCCCGGCAGTAGTGACTGGGAGATGCTCAGACACTCCAGTGATGAGGGACGTGTACGTACTGAAAGGGGGGTTGCCTTCCTCCATTAGCAAACCTGGATTTGAAGGCAGCAGAAGTTTCAAACTTCCCCGCTAGATCCCTTGGGGAATAAGAAACAGCTTCTGTTTCTAATACGGCCTGAACTGAAAGGCACGCAGACTTTGGCGTGTTTGAAATGGGAACCCTAGATCTGCAGACAGCCCCAGTCTTTATAATGGACTAAACCCAGTCATAGGATCATAGAAATGGAAGGGACCTCGAGAAGTCAAGTCCAGCCCCATGTGCTGTGCCAGGACCAAGTAAACCTAGATCGTCCCTGACAGGGGTTTGATCAATGCTTCCAATGATGGGGACTCCACTACCTCCCTTGGAAGCCTATTCCAGAGCTTAACTACCCTTAGAGTTAGAAAGTTTTCCCCAATATCCCACCTAAATCTCCCTTGCTGCAGATGAAGCCCATTGCTTCTTGTCCTACCTTCAGTGAATATGGAGAACAATTAATCACCATCCTCTTTATAACAGCCCTTAAGATATTGGAAGACTGTTGTCAGCCTCCTCTCAGTCTTCTTTTCTCAAGACTAAACATGCCCAGTTTTTTTTCAAACTTTCCTCATAGGTCAGGTTTTCTAACCCACCCATAGCCTGAATTCCCCTGATCTCGGAGGATGTTTGTAATCCAGCTGCACATACAGTTCTGGATCTTGCAAGTGGCCCCTATATATACAAGGTGCTGACCCAAGACCTCCAGCTGAACCCTCCCCAACCTTGGGATGTCCAAAATTCTGGATCTAAGTTCTGCAGCATGCAGCCATCTCTACTTCTTAGTGCTCTTGACTAAATTCAGTGGAAAAGAAGGGTGGATTTTTTCAGTCTTTCTTTTCATTTGTTTCCCCCACTTCAGTGATTTAAACCTTCGATCCACAGGACAGCAAGACTGAACACAGGACCAGCTCACAGTATGTGCATGAGAAATGGAAGCTGCTTACGGACTGCACAATCAAAGGACCAGTTTGCTCTCGCTGGGCACACAAAACTTTCATTGTCATAGACAGTCGTGCACTCAGGAGAGAAAATTAATCCCCATTATAATAACAATGCAAATTCTATGGGGAGAGCAGACCTCTAAATAGGAATGAGAGATCCACGTAATAGTGTAACCCTATGGCTTGCTGCTTGGGTTTACTAGGGACTGCTATTAGCCAAGTTGAGCAGGGATGGTGTCCCTAGCCTCTGTTTGCCAGAGGCTGGGAGTGGGCTGCAGGGGATGGATCACTTGATGATTACCTGTTCTGTTCATTCCCTCTGGGGTACCTGGCACTGGCCGCTGTCAGAAAACAGGATGGACTGATCAGGGGTCGGCAACCTTTCAGAAGTGGTGTGCAGAGTCTTCATTTATTCACTCTAATTTAAGGTTTCGCGTGCCAGTAATACATTTTAATGTTTTTAGACGGTCTCTTTCTATAAGTCTATAATATATAACTAAACTATTGGTGGATGTAAAGTAAATAAGGTTTTTAAAATGTTTAAGAAGCTTCATTTAAAATCAAATTAAAATGCAGAGCCCCCCGGACCAGTGGACAGGACCCGGGCAGTGTGAGCGCCACTGAAAATCAGCTCGTGTGCCGCCTTTGGCACGCATGCCATAGGTTGCCTACCCCCGGGCTAGATAGACCTTTGATCTGACCCAGTATGGCCATTCTTATGGGAGCTAAAATCCCAAACTTGTCAACAAAGATTCTTCCTGCAGCTAAACTCTGAGGCAGGGTACGCCGGGGGAAAGAGAATTAGCCAAAATGCTGATTTTTTTTTAATGGAGTCAAGCAGTTTAGACCTAAAACACAGGGGATTATTTTATATTTTTTAAAGAAGTTTTTACAAAACCTAGTGAGTGAAGTTCACTTTTCCTGCATGAAACCCAAGGAATCAGGCTTTATGCAGGTGATGTGCAGGAGGGAAGGACTTAGTAACCATGGAAACCATTTACCCAGGGATCTGGCAGATTCTCCATCACTTGAAGTTTTTACATTAAGATGAGATGTTTCTTTCTAAAAAAATATGCTCTAGCTCAACCACCAAGCTATTGCATCTATGACTTGATGAATATGGGCTTGGGTCAGGAATCACAGGGTGAAATTCCCTGGCCTGTATATCTTCTGGCTTTAAAATCTATGAGGTTCAAGGGGTGCAATGCAACTCCCAGAGAAGGAGCAGGATGCAGGGTTGTAGTGCAACTCCCTGTGCCATTAGCATGGGGTGCTAGGGACCCTCGATCCTTTTAATTGTGGAATCCATAGCTCCTTCAGTAGCCCACCCCTGGCATTGCCCTCCACACTAGCTGAAGTGGTGTGCACTCAAACAGTCCCTTGCAGGGCTGAGAAAACCAGCAGGGTAACATGGTGCTACTGCCTGCGAGCCAGGACATGAAACCGACAGGAACAGCTTCCGTGGTGAAAAAAACGCACCACTTTGCTACAATTTCTTTCAGAGCCAGAGCCTCAGCTGGTGTAAATTAGCATTGCTTCACTGACTTAATTGGAGTGATGCTGGTTTACCCCAGCTGAGGTTCTTCCCCAATGGTTGCAAATGGGTGATTTTGGGTTTCCTGTGATGCATCCAGCACAGACCATTGCTAGAGGCAGAAGCCCAGTGCTAGGACAGGGAGGACGCAATGTGCAGAGGCTATGGAATGGATACAACCATAGCCAAACGGACATGGATGAGACTGTTCCCTCGAGTCTCCAACTAATCCCATTGCGACACCATGGTTTGCCCTTCACTCCTACGCACCGAGCAGAGGTGAAGTCTGACCTAGGAGCTCCAATCCCCAACCCATCACGAGCTCATCCCCCTCTCAGGTACACTCCTCAGGGGAAGCGGTACCATGCCACGATAGCCAAGCGTGGCCCAGGGGGTGCCATGGTGGGGGATGAGGATGGAATCTGTCTGCCAGGCTCAGGGTGCTCCGTAGCCACTAGGGTAGAATTCCATTGACATCAGTGGGCCTGATTCTCCTGTGACACTGGCATAAATCAGGGCTAAATCCATGGGACCCAATAGTCACCCTGGGGCAGAACAGTGTAAATGAGATGAGAATCAGGCCGACTGACTTCAGTGGAGTTGTACCTGATTTACACCAGTCTGAGTGAGATCAGAATCAGGCCCAAGATACCTTTGTTTGTCGCATTTAATAATGGATTAAACAATTTCCTCAGGACATTTACATCAGCAAACTGCAAACCAGCGTACATGCTCCAAGCCAATCTCCTTATTCAGCCTAGACTCATGGAACCTCATCCTGATTCTGCTCTCACTTGCACTGAAGTAAATCAGGAGTGACTCCTCTGAAGTTAATGAAGTGACCCCAGCGCAAACAAGAGCAGGATCAGGCCCTCCTGTCCTCAGTTAAGGCTTTGCAATGTGGCAATGGGGCTCCGGTGTCTCATATAAAATAGATTTCAAATGTGGTATCGTACAAAGTTCTTAAGAACTACAGATGCAAATGGTCCTCAGCTAGGGCAGCAACTTAGCCCCGCAACCAAAAGGTTAAGGCCCAAGACACGCTTCCTTATGGACATATGTGGACTCCTGTGCTTACTTCCAAGTTCCATCTGGATCTGCAAAGGCAGTGGCTCAGGTGACTGCTAGGAGTTTGTGTGATCTAAGACTCTGCACGCTAGGAGAGGACACTCGTTTTCTGCTCTGGTGTTCTACAGAGACAATGCAAGATTTAGGGGAACGTGAAGAGCTGGAAAGATATTTTGGAGAGAAAAAGGAGCTCCTGTAATGAATAGCCCATCCGCAAAAGCAGAGCTGCACACGGGATATACCTGCAGCAGCTTCAGTGCTGTGTATTAACGCGTGTAGCCCATATTCTACCATCAGTTACTCACTTTCTGCTCCCAGCAAAGTCATTCAAGGCCATTTTTTCAAAGGTGTCTAAGTGTCTTAGGAGTCCAAATCCCATTCAAAGTCAATGGGACAGGCCCCTATGTCACTTAGGCACCTTTGAAAATTGTACTCTCAGGCCCCAATTTAAGCATGTGCTTAAACCCAAGCCACTCAGCAAAGCACTTAGAGAGAGGATTTCCAGAGTGTCTACAGGATTTAGATGCAGAAGTCCAATGAGACTAATGCACCGAAATCCCTTTGGCACGTTGGAAAACCTCCCCCTTAAATACATGCTGAAGTTTAAACCGTGCTTCAGACAATGGGGCTCAAGCACATGTCTAAAGTTAAGCATGTGCTTTGGTGCTTTACTGCAGAAGGGTGGTTTGAATCAGAGAGCTGAATGCACAGAACTGGGCCTGTTTATTATGTCATGATTCACATCAGCAACCAATGCTCCTTAAAATAAATTAAAACAGACTGAGGGCCAAATTCAACTATCTGTTACCCCAGTATAAACCTGCAGTAACTCCAGTGATGATAATCGAGTTACTCCAAGCCTAATTCATATCGTGCACCAGTTTACACTGATGTAAACCAACTTACTCCACTGCAGTTACTCTTGATCAGAACCTTCTCTTTGACACCAGGGTAACTGACAGCAGCGTTTGACCCAGAATGTGAACGTGGGTTACATTCCCCTGTCGGCGCACGGCACTCTCTAGTGGCAGCTGTACATGTCTATCCTTGCGTACCAAGTCTTGCACTCTGACGTTTCTTCACCCGCTAACTCCAAAATGATCTCGCCACCTGGGCAAGATTATATATTTTTTGTCCATACATAAAAGCAACACGTTAAAACGAAACAGCTGTTTGCTTTTCTGAAGGAACAGGCTTTCAAATACAGCAGCCACAAAGGTGTAATTACTATTAATGTTAGTGATTTTTTAAAAAAACGACCATCGCTGTGAATACAGAGGACTCTAACTACAAAATGTTCACAGTAACAGCCTCATCTGGAAATTTAATCTTGTCAAGGCAGTTTATCCGTCCTGCCCTTCCTCTCACTGTCACTGCAACTTTGCACAGACGCTTGCTAAAGCAGCCCAGTGCCCCCATAATAATCTGTCCACACAAGCACAAGGGAACAATATAGTTTCAGTAACAGTCTTGCATGGAAATGGAAACAGTCGAGGCTGGATTGTGTTGTTGCTATTGAGCAGTCCCCCCGTCAGATGCTATGGAGCATTAATATATTCGGGATGATGGCCTGTTGAAATGGCTAATTCTATTTAATTTTGGGCCCTGGCTCTGGCTGCGTCCTTTTCTTCCTTAGTTACTGTCAGATTCTAGATTGTAGCTTTTGACAAGACAGCGAAGGGAAAAAGGTCAGCAGTGAAATAACTGGGCAGCGCTGGCAGCGAGATGGTGGGTTGAAGCTGGTGCGCGGTGGCTGTGCTGTCGGCTTCGCTTCTCTGACTCTGATGAGGAGCTGACTGCTTGCATCCACACCTGGGAGTTGACGGGGCCAGTAGGATGCCACATCCAGCAAAACCTTTCAATCACATCTGTGTACCGAGAGCCTAATCAAAGCAATGATGCTGTCAAACAGCAGACCCGGCACCTCCAATTCCACACTGATCGCCTGTTTACAGGCTGCATGTCTTGGTCACTTTCAATCAGAGGGAACAGAAAGACCTAAGTACATTTCCCCACATAAGGGACTATAAATTTGCAGGGTCAAAAAGCATTAAGCATCAGAGAGCTGTCATAACCCAGCTAGATCAATTTGTAAATGGATGTACCAGCCAGCTCCATCTCAGACATACCACCCCCAGACTGGAACTAGTCAGAATTCAGCTAACGCCACGTAGAAGTCATTTCCTCAGCAATTTATTAAGCCACTGGCAACTCAAAAGTGAAGCTGAGATCGTTGCTAACTAGTAAATACACATATAATGGTAATTATTATTCATAATGAACCAGCCAAAACCTGCTATGGTCCCTATTCAAGCAAAAGTCCCATTGACTTAGTAACACAGAACCTGGCATTATAGAATAAAGATTAAAATTGTCAGTAAGAATTATTAATAAGCCCCCAATTAACCACTACGCCCCCACTTTGGTGAATTTCATGCAAAATGCATGGCTGGCTCCAGGATGTGCATATTTCAGAGCCGAAAGCAAACAAGCTTCACTGTTGGTTTAAGGAAACTTCCAAAAGATCTAGAGATAGGAATTTATATGTACACATCTGTGTGTGTGTGTTAGTGCGTGTGTGTGTATCTATATATCTGACTGTCTGTACTATATCTCTCTGTGTGTGTGCATATATGAGTTAGACGTTAACGAAGATGAAGTAATAANTCTGACTGTCTGTACTATATCTCTCTGTGTGTGTGTGTTAGTGCGTGTGTGTGTATCTATATCTCTGACTGTCTGTACTATATCTCTCTGTGTGTGTGTGTTAGTGCGTGTGTGTGTATCTATATCTCTGACTGTCTGTACTATATCTCTGTGTGTGTGCATATATGAGTTAGACGTTAACGAAGATGAAGTAATAAACTGTATAAATTACACTGCGTTTAAATAAATAACAACTGTATATTGTTGTCCAGAGATATTGATGCAGGTAAGGATGTGCCACTTTATCAAGGTTTTTGGATCCTCCAAATATTTATTAATAGGCACAGAGCTCATACAGAACCACGAGCAGTGGCCCCCCACTTCAGTGAAGCGACCCTCCGGCACTGTGAAAATAACTGATTTGTTTTGCTGACAATTTTAAAAAGTGTTTCGGGCTGGCCCAAAAATAACATTTTTCAAAATGTTCAGCAAATCAAAAAGTTTAAAAAAAATCATTTTGGCTCTAATTAAACATTCTGCTCATCTCAAAAGTCACATATATATTTCAGTTAATCTTTTAATCTATTTCCATCAGCAAAAAGGGGAACCTTGTAGAACTAATAAACCAGGAAGGAGAACTGGGAGAATTTTTTCTTGAAATATGGCTTTAAAAAAAAAAAAAAAAAAAAGAGAGCGAGAGCGAGAGAGAGAGAGAGAGAACTCGTTCAAGAAAAATTATCAACTGCAAAATCTTTCATTTTTCATGAAATTTTCAAAACTGTTTTATCAAAATGTATAAAAGCGTGTTATTGAAATGGTTACTGAAATTTTCATTTGACAAAAACCAGGTTTTCAGCAAACAAACAAATCTGATAACCATTTCCATACACATTTATATTGAAAATGTTTGCAAAATAAAACAAAAAATGGGTCCATTTCAAACCCTTATGAATTGAAAACAGCTTTGAAATTTCGTGATTTTTCACCAAGTTGTTTCCCTGTTCTTTGACCAGATCTACCAGGACTTTTTTTTTAATCAGTAAGCATCCATTTTTAATAATTCATGGATAATGTCTTGTGGCAAATATCTTCTCTGCCTTTTCTCCTTTGGGAATATTCAGAAGACAGCAGAAACACCAGAGGATGTTTTAAAATGAAATATGTAATACAGTATCCTCCAGCAATCAACATGTGGGAATGAAGACTGAACAAAAATTTCTCTTCTCTGCAATATTTACTAGATTTTCCTCAAATTACATCTTTGGTCTAGCATGCTCCAGATCAGTTTTCATGCACCATTGCTATTTTGAATGTACTCGTTTTTGTAATGTATAAGCAAATGAATGCAAGACAGTAGCATAAGCTCTAAATAACCATGCTGTAAATTATACCTTACAGCAAGCTTATGGTGTCATTATTACTCTGCTGCAATAGTCTTCTAAACAGACAAAAACACAGCAAATGAATTGCTAACACAAACCAGAAGGGGTTACATGTTCAATATACTAAACACGAAAGGCATGTCATTAGCACCAGCTCCCCTGGGGATACTTTGCATTTACCAAACACACTAGCAGTTCTTTCATTATGAATATGCAAAATGCTAACACTTTACAAACCACCAGGTATCTTGGTCTATGCAGTTCATTATTTCTGTTTCAGTAAAGCGCCGATCACCTTTCCTTAAACCTGAAACATCCGGGTGCGTTTTATAAAATCATCGCTTTGACTGCTTGCAGTTTCTAATAAAGCCAAACACTCTAATTAATTTCCTGAAAACTGTGACACAGGTTGCAATCTACTGGTACAATAAGTGGGTCTTTTGTTCAGAAAATAAGCAGCACTTGGCATTCTTCAGATGAAAGGCAAGATATGAGGTGTCTTCATTATTATTTTCATTATTATCAGAGCTGGTCACCATTTTTTGAATTTTGAAATTTTGACAATATTTCAATATGCTGGGAAAAGATCAGGAAAAATGTAAACAACATTGCCATTAAATTTCCCTATGTTAATTGACCAGTTATATTGCTGGTCAAAACATTTTGAATTTGAAAAAATAATAAATTAAGAAACATTTTTGAAAAATGGTTCACAATCTTTTGACCTTCGTAACCAGCTTAATACATTCTGGGGTCCTTAGCCAGGTATAACACCTACTGATTTCAAGGGAGATTTTTCCTGAGTAATGACTGTAGGATTTAAGCCACATGATACTATAATTTCATGCAAAGTACTTTTCACAATCTTTTTATGATTGTAACACTTGAGCATGCCCTCTTTCTGCAAACCCTTCCTTGTGTAAATATCTTCCCCTGATGCCCACAAAATCATATCACCTTATGCTTTACCCATGCTTAATTTTCAAGCTAAGCAAGGCTGGGCCTACGTGAGTCTGTGGATGGGAGGCAACCTGAACTGGGCTAGCAGGAACAAGCAGCCTGAAAACTACTCACTCAGTACAGTGATGGGTGTGGCTTCTAAGCCTAGACAGAGCAATCTTTACTCATTTAAGTAGTCCAATTTAAGTCACTAGGACTACTCACGTGAGTAAAGATTGCTTATGTATATGAGGGCTATAAGAGCAGATCCTAATATTGTAATAAATGGCTGAAATTTTCAAAGTTGGCTTGGGGATATAGGAATCTAGGTCCCAAAATGACGTAACCACCCAGAAGCCTAAATCCCTTTGCCTTTCTCTTAGAATTCGGTTCCTAAGGACCAGATCCTCAAAGCTATATAGGTGCCTAAAGATACAAACAGGCATCTAGTGGGGTTTTCAAAAGCACCTATGCAGGTGGGATGCCAATGGGAGTAAAGAGCCAAAAACGCTTTGAGGATCTGTGCCTAGGTGCCTCTCTGTAGACACCTTTGAAAATTTGGCCATGAGTCACTTTGGAAAATAGGACTTAGCCTCCTAAGTCACTTGGGTGTTTTTGAAAACACTACCCCAATTCCTACTAATTTCAGTTCCCTTCGGTGGCTTTGAAAAGCTGAGCCTATCTCTGTGTTTGTAGCTTCCTTCTTGAGCTGAGCACAGACTCACTGGGCCTTATCTAAAGCCCAGTGGGAGACTTTCCATTGACTTCCATGGGCTTTGGATCTGGTGCTTTTGTAGGGAGCTATCAGACATTTTTGTAATTCCACTCTCCTTTGCCATATCATTTGATTTCAATATTAGCTCACCTCCTGCACAGACACTGGATGGTTCAGCTGCCAGGATCTCAATACAGGATTTCTTCAGAATCTAAGAGATGAAGATAATGGGATTTTTGATCATCGGTGTTCTTTTGCCACTTGACAAATGTGGGAAAGGGCACATTTCTCTCGCTTTCGCTATACCCCACTCACCGAATCAATAGTGCCTCTTAGGGCATAAAAGCCACCAGTTACCGGAAAAACGTGATCAATGCTGTCAGCAATTGTCGACAGCTGCAAAGAAAGACCATCATAAATGCACAAGGCAAACAAAATTGCAGCGTCTAAAACTGAGCCTATTTGCTGACAGGCAGAGCTCTGACAGGATTTATGCACTGGTAATTAAGTAAATGACCTCATCTGATACTGTTAATGGGTGGGGAGAACAAACAAAAAAAAGTCCCAAAATTACCTGAGTTTCATTAAAGTCTTTCACTCCAACACAATAAACGATAGCTCCGAGGCTTCTGGCTCTGTCGGCCTACATGAAAGACACCATTACATGCAAAGCCAGGTAAACTGGAACCAAGAGCAGATGCTCACAAGTTTGACACGAACCACTTAGTGTACGTCTACACTGCAATTAAAAACCCGCTGCTGGCCCATGCCAGCTGACTTGGGCTCAGGCGAAGGGCTGTTTAATTGCAGTGTAGACGTTCAGGCTCAGGCTGGAGCCTCGTTTCTAGGACCCTGCAAGGTGGGAGGGTCCCACAGCTGAGGATGCAGCCTGAGCCCAAACATCTATGCCGCAGTTAAATAGCCCCGGGAACACAAGGCCAGGTCAGCTGGTATGGGCCAGCCATGGGTGTCTAATTGCAGTGTAGACATACCCTTAGCTACTTGGGTAAACTCAATGAGGACTTACTTCTTTTTCTGCATAATAAAACTGAACCTCTTGCAACTCCCCATCTGTCAGAGCAATAATCACACTAGCTGTCCGGAGTCCTGCAGGGGTGAGAGTGAAAATGGCTGGGGTTAGGTATGGATGATACAGAAGCTTTGGCAATGGATAAATAAGTTTAGGCAATGCATCCTTCTTTGTTGACAAATGAATACAGAGCTCTAAGGCTCAGCTGATCTAAAATGACCACATGGAGTTATGCCAATCTACACCAGCTGAAGATCTGACCCAGAACAGCGTGTTATGAGCCAAATCCTACTCGTCTTCATCACACAAGCAGTACCAGGGAATCAGTGCGAGTCGGGAGAGTACTGCTCCAGCAACATCCATGCACAGACCTCCCTGGAGCCTGCTGCCTCATGTCATCCCTCTTTCCTGCCTGGATCCCACTGAGGATCCTGCAGTGAACCTTGTGGTGGGGTGAGGCCAGAGGGAGAAGGGAGGGGGGGATCGCCCCTTGACAAGCATTTCTGAGTGTGGCCATTGCAGAGAAAGGCAGCAGGGGTCTGTGGTTCAGGGGGTTTATTCATAGAAGGGGATGCCAATTCCTGCGCCATGACAGAGCAAGTTGGGGTGATCTTCCTAATGCATCCTGCCATCCCAACGCCTCCTCCTGAAGGTCAGAGGGGAGCAATTCTCCCCCACAAGGTGAGTATAGTGAGCAGGATTTGTGTGCGAACTCCTGCATTCCTTGTGCAAGAATGCTCCCTGAAGTCAGTGGGGATTCCAGGTGTGCAAAGAATGCAGGAGCAGGCCACGGGGATAAAATTCACCCATGCGTGGAGATCCAGCACATGGCTGATGCACCCCTTACATCCCACCTAAATCTTCAAAATAGGGTTTAAGGGTTGTGCCGGCTTTGTTCCAGGCAAGTTTTAACCACAGTGAGTAGCCCAGTATACAGCAGAGCAATATACAGCCAAATATAGCGCTCTAGCAAAATTACTCCCAACTAGTACGTAAATTGTGGCTCAGTCAATTACACACATCTGATGTCACTTCTTAAGTCCAGCAGTTAAAATACAAGCATTTGCTTTCTGGGCAGTGGGGGAGACCAGGGATGTTGTTTTTTAAAATAATTTCTTTCCATTTCAAATGTCTTTCCAGTATTACTGGAAATTAAAGAGCCTGATGAGTTTTGACAGGTTTCTTATGCCGTGCAGTCCTTGCCATGTCATGTCATAGGCACAAACATGAAGCCTTAAAGGTGACCTGCAGCTGAGAAAAATGGGTCTTGACCTCACTTCTTTTTTTTTAATAGTTGAAGAAAGCTGGAAAGATCGTTGCTGTTATTTTACGTTTTACATTTTTTTTCTTCTTGGTACTTTATTTAGCTATTGTGTCGACTCTTTTTTTCCTGGAAAACTACTAGGTTCATTAACTGAATGAGAAGAGAGGCCATTTTTATCCAGGCTCTTCAGATCTCTGTTTTTCTAAACACCTACTTAACTCAAATACCAGAGAAACACTTGGGAGAAAGGCGCTTTTGTTAAAACCCACCACTAATTCAATTAGGAGCCTAGCGAGCACCTAATCCATATCTCTGCATCCTCCCAGGAGACCTCCAGAAACATAGGGAAGAAAAGTCTTGACATCCCTGATATAGCCAAGGTAAAAAGCAAGCAGGAAAAATACATTCTTTAAATGTTAAGCCACCTTTATGCACAGAATCAAAAAAGGACAAAAACATACTCCCCCACCCCCACGTTAGGTTACTTTTAAGTTCAGAAGGACGGAGAGCCTGATCCCAAGCCCAGTGAAATCAATGGGACATCTCCGACTGAATGCAATGGGTGTTAGATCGCACTCATAGCAATGCTGAAGTTCAAATGAGAGTTTTGGGTACATCAGGCAGATAGGATTGGGTGCTTCAAAATGGAATGATACATGTAAAGCCCAATACTTCTAGACTGCGTCCAATCAGCTGAACAATTACTAGGCTCACTGCATGGAGTACTGGGTGCAATTCTCCGGCCTGTGTTATGCAGGAAGTCAAGACTAGAAGATCACAGTGGTGCCTTCCGGCCTTAGAATCTATGAATTTGAAAGCAGGGCTTTAATCAAACTGGAATGGAAAGACAGTGTAATACTAGCTCCTCCCCCAACATTTCTTTCTCCCGCGGGTTAATGACAAGTCATGCTGACAACCCCATCCTCCCCAGCTTCTCAATGAAAATAAATTATGGCAGTGATAAGTGTCCCTACCTCCATAGTTTTCATGGTAAATCTGTTCATTTGCCTGCAACAAAGAGTAAAAAGTTATTATCTCTTTTTAGGTCCAACAGGGGCAAGAGAAGCAGAAGTTAAGAAGTATAAATCAAAGCAAGAAGGTTCCATAGTGTGTACCCTTTTAAATCCTTCATGCATGAATGTATCTCCTCCAGGCATTTCAGACTGAAGAATCTCAAGCCCCCGTCTTATGGCTTCCCTTGAAAAGAGAAGAATTAAAAAAAAAAATCTAATTTTTCTGCTTTGAGACATTCCTGAAACCCAGCAAGATATGCAGCCCCCGAGAGCACTTGATCAGAATAGAACAATGCACCACCAAAGACACATGAGCAAAAGGGTCAGTAACCAACAGCATCACTACAACCCAACATTCTGAAAGCTGCCCTGCACCCAATGGCGTATAGAAATGTATCCAAGATATAACGTCATGGCAAACACATTTGAAGGATCCTGTTCTGTGGTTGCAGTGGGGGTATATTGTAATTAGGGATCAGACCAAATTAAAAAGAAAAAACATATAAATTCTGGCAAACTTCAATCAGGGTTGAAATCTTCATTCCGATGGCCCCAATCACTATAAAGTGCAAACCAAAACTCATGATTCGGACAGCCCTCAGGGCTGGTTAAATCTTGAGTTATGGTCTGACCCAAAATAATGATAAGAGGCCAAAGTGTATGAAAATAGCGTCCGAATGTTGTGGGCTTCGGCTAGGGTGACCAGACAGCAAGTGTGAAAAATCGGGACAGGGGGTGGGGGGGTAATAGGAGCCTATACAAGAAAAAGACCCAAAAATCAGGACTGTCCCTATAAAATCGGGACATCTGGTCACCCTAGGGCTTCCTAATCTGGCCCAATGCAAAGTGATCAACCCTCTTTCCCCCTGATAAACATCTGGGGCACAAACTGTTCCTTATCTTGGGACAGATTCTGATACTGTCACTCATCTTGAATAGCACCTTATTCCATGAAGGGTTCACTCAAAGTCCACTCATGGAAGGTGCCACTCAATATGAGGGTATCAGAATCATAGCTGTCTGTGTATGTACAGCGCCTAACGCAATAGGGCCCTGATCCTGTCTTGAGGCCACTAATAACAGCAGTGTGGAACAAAGGCCCCAAAGGAAGGACATAGGAAGCCCAAAAGTCAGATGCTGCAGAGAAACATTCATAAACACCCGGGACATTCTCCCCAGCCTTCGTTTGGTGATCCAGCCATTTGGGCAGCACAGTAATAAACAGCGCGGCAGTGTGAGTTTTTGTGGGACAGAGGTGAAATCTGAGGCTCTGAGGAGGGACGTCCCTGGGGCAAGGAGCGCATTCTGCCCTTTCAAAGTGTAAGACGAGCTGAAATGGCACTCGGGGAATGGCATACGGCAGGGGGGTTAGATCAGGGAACGTTTTAATGCCAGTTTCCAACATTGCCACAGGGTTAGCATCGACCTTTCACCTTGCAAAGGGCAAATCCACCTGAGCAAGGTAAACACCAGCTAGCTCTGGCCCCTAGACACCCACTTGGGGCCTGATCCGAAGCCCAGTGAAGTCAATGGAAACACTCCAGTCGGCTTCGGGGCCAGGCCCCAGAAGACGCAGAAGAAGGATCTGGGAGGCTGTCTCCGGATGTCGATTAGATTATTCCAATCCCCCTCTCCTCCCTTTAAGAGGTGCTTCAGAGTGACGTAGGCACCCAGCACTACCAGCACCGGACACACAGGGAGAGATGGCCAGTGTGACAGATATAGGGGAGGGGAGAGGGAAACAGACTGTGTGAGGGAAAAGTTCAGCCCTAAGTCAATCAACAGAGAGTGAATCTGGTTGCAAAGGGGGACAGAAAAAGGGGGTTTGCTGCAGTCTCAGATTCTCCCCTTTCTCTCATTGGAGCACAGGATAGAATTCTCTTCTGGCTGGCTTTGCAGCGGCACGGCGTTCGAAGCAGATGGTGCAAGTAGGAAGCAAAACAATATCCAGCCATATCTTTTAGCAGTGGTCCAGGACCATGCAGGATTGATTGCTGAAATGCTTTGGACCGCTCCTGGAGAACACTGCAGCACTTTATCACACAGTGTCTTCTGCACGCGGCGCCAGGGCCTGCTCTCTCTTACCCCAGAACTGCCCTTCTGAAATCAGTGGGGCGGCACTGGTGTACCTAGAGCCAGTAGCGGCACCAGCTCTTCCGGCGCCCTAGGCGGTGGAAGGTCCCGCCCCCGAAATGCCGCCCCCAACAGCGGCGGCGGAAGGTCCCACCCCCAAATTTGAACGGGCGGCCGCAGCGCCGGCCCCCCCAAAATAGCCGCACCCTAGGCGACCGCCTAGGTCGCCTAATGGGTTGCGTCGGCCCTGCCTAGAGCAGGCAACTGGCTCCCGGATTGCAAGCGCCGGGCTTGCCTTAGAAATGCATCTGAGCTACCTGCTTGCCACAAGGCTGCAAATGGAATACCAAAGGGCTGTTCTGCATATGGCCTTCGATCCTGCTCCCAATGGAAGCGCCGCAATTGATTCCAATAGGCGCAGGAGCGGATCCACACTAAAGGCTAACGTTAGCCAGTCCTGAGCTCTTGCAGTTGTTAAGGAGTCCCTAGCTCTATTGGGCTGAAGGAGGTGAAGTACTTACCTGTCTTCTGTTAGCTTCATGATCGTAGTGCCTCGCGAGGAAAAGACAATGAAGGACATGCGCAGCATTGGACTGAAACAGACAGAACAAATCCACATCACACACAAGATTGTCTCAGCATATTTGGCAGCCTCTAAAAAAGCAGCAGGTGAAACACTATGCCAACTCTGTCCACATATCTATTCAGGGGATACCATCATAGGACCTAATCACATCAGCCACACTATCAGAGGCTCATTCACCTGCACATCTACCAATGTGATATATGCCATCATGTGCCAGCAATGCACCTCTGCCATGTACATTGGCCAAACCGGACAGTCTCTACATAAAAGAATAAATGGACACAAATCAGACGTCAAGAATTATAACATTCAAAAGCCAGTTGGAGAACACTTCAATCTCCCTGGCCACTCGATTACAGACCTAAAAGTCGCAATATTACAACAAAAAAACTTCAAAAACCGGCTCCAATGAGAGACTGCTGAATTGGAATTAATTTGCAAATTGGACACCATTAAATTAGGTTTGAATAAAGACTGGGAGTGGATGGGTCATTACAAAAAGTAAAACGATTTCCACATGCTTATTTCCCGCCCCCCAGTTCCTCATATCTCCTTGTCAATTGCCGGAAATGGGCCATTTTCATTACCACTACAAACAGTTTTTTTTCTCTCCTGCTGGTAATAGCTCACCTTAACTGATCACTCTCCTTATAGTGTGTATGGTAACATCCATTGTTTCATGTTCTCTGTGTGTGTATATATATATATCTTCCTACTGTATTTTCCACTCCATGCATCTGATGAAGTGGGCTGTAGCCCACGAAAGCTTATGCTCAAATAAATGTGTTAGTCTCTAAGGTGCCACAAGTACTCCTGTTCTTTTTGCGGATACAGACTAACACGGCTGCTACTCTGAAACTATGTATATTGTAACTGAAGTTTCCTCATGTGAAAACTTTACCTTATAAACTTCTCAGCCAGGCTCTCGACAAAAGAGTAGATCTCTGTCCAGTGGTTTCTGACGCTTCCAGACCTAAATGCAAATTATAACCAGTTAGGTTAATTTCCCCCTGCAGTGGAATTGACTGCAACCTACTGAATATTTAGGATGGGATATTCTAAGGCAGTTAGAATCAAATCAATGGGAGTTGGGCACTAACTCGCTGAAGCTCCTTTGAAAATACCACCCTTATACAACAATTCCATTCTAAATTTTAAAAATGGGCCCAGTCATGTTCCCATTGAAATCAACGGCAAACTCCCACTCACTTAAAGGGAAGCAGGATTGGGTCGTAATTATTTTACTGTACATAGCGTATTTTAAGCCACGTGAAGAGAGTGTTCTGCCAGTTGTTTTTATTCATTTTTACAGTGTAAAAATTCCTGTCCTTTTTTTTAAACTGTAATTTCTTTTTATTTTATTTTGCTAAGACTTGTGATGAAATGAAGGATTTGCTTTCCCAGGGTGCAATTCTGCTTTCAGAGCTGCACTGAAGAATCTCAGCTCTGATTTTCTGCTCTCCCAGCATGTATGGGAGAAAATATCCCTGGATTCCTGCTCATTTAGGTAGAGTGGACTTTCAAAGTAATCTGGAGAGGAAGGCTAATATTGTGGCTAATGTACAGGGCTAGACCTCAGGAGTTCTGAGTTCAATTCCTGGATCTACCCCAGACTTCTTATATGACCTTGAGCAAGTCACTTAAAAGTCTTTGTGCTTCAGCTCCCCATCTGTAAAATGGGGATAATATCACCTCCAGTGTCTCATCCATTTAGACTGTAAACTCTTTGGGGCAGAGACTGTCTCTTACTAAATGTATGTACAGCACCTAGCGCAGTGGGACTTCTAGGTGTTACTGTAAAGCAAATAAGAAGTACATTTCCACTGTATGGGTCAGAGAGGAGTATTTTGGCCCTATGTTGTAGCAATGAACATTTTCAGACCATTATAAAGTCTCTGAAGGGTGAGATATCAGAGTGTTTAGGAGCCCTGCCTTGGACTCTACTGTCTATCACGCTTGGATTCGCTCTCTTTGCCGGGCAAATTCATGTGTTCCGTGTCCCAGGCACTGAATCACAAGCAGAGGAGATGCAAACCACAGGCAGAAAGTTACATAAACAAACAACAACATCTGCTGAAAGATCACAGAGCGAGGGCTTATTAGACCATGTGAATTCCTCTGCTATGCAATGGGGAAATACAAGGAGGTAACCAAACTAAAGCATAACCACCACCAAGCAAGACATGATAAACTGCTCTCTACCTTAAGTGCCAATCATATTGACCTTAGCCATTGTGCTCTGCCAGAACATGGGAAAAGCAGGCATTGACAGAGGAAGCATGGTCTAGTGGTTAGGGTGCATGCCTAGGATTTAGGGTTCAATTCCCCACTCCACCACAGGCTTTCTGTGTAATCTAGGGCAAGTCATTTAGTCTCTCTGTGCCTCAGTTCCCACTCTGTAAAATAGGGCTAATAGACTGGTCCTATCTCACAGGGGTGATGTGAAGACAAATCCATTATCAAGGTAATGGGGCCATATAACTACTTAAGATAGACAGAACGGGCCTCCTTATGTAGCCCTGCTCCTATGATCACATGCTATTGTTTTCTGGGGGACCCCTGCCTCATTCACTGCACAAATCCGATGCCATGTAGTAAACGAAATAGCAGGCACCACGTTGGACAGTGGGGATACAAATAAACGTTGCAATGAGGCACGCCCTCCCAAGCTAGGAGCTCTGCCTCGGCGCACCCTCGAGATCAGATTTCACACGGGACCTACATGCCAAAAGAGAAATTCCACTCCACCCCCGCCCCACATGCATGTGCAGTGTCACCAGAACAGTGGGGTGCTGCTAGTGGAGGAACCCTTTCCTGTGAATTAAAAAATGTATGTTCTTCTGACTCAATTAGGCTCCTTTGAAAATCCACTCTGAGCGATGATAGCTCAGCTAAATCCAAAAAAGATTTCCAATGGGTCTTTGCAAGGAACAAGCCTACCCGTGCCTCAGTTTCCTCATCTGTACAATGGGTACAATGATTCTGCCTTCCTTTGTAAAGTGCTCGGAGAGCTACTAATGAAAAGCGCTACCTAGGAGCTAGGTATGATCCCTGCTATTATTAGTATGTCCAATTTAGAGACTGTTTCAGGCTGGATTTCAAGTTTCTACCCCCAAACCGCTGCGGAGTTAGCGCGATTTGAAAAGAATGTTCGCAACAGGTTTTCTTTATCGTGCCAAAAATGTATCTTTTTCACCCACTGCCTACTCAAAAATAGCTGAACTGTTTTTGTTCAATCTTAAAAAAAAATTCACCCTCTGGCAGAGAACAGACCTATAAATATCAGCCTGGAAGGTGAAAGCTGGAGAAATTTTTCAGCTACTGAAAACAGCCCATTAGAATAGAAATGCTTAAGCAAGAAAACCTTAGTGCTAGGCATTGCTATGTGCTCTGTCTATAGTGAAGGCCCTAGTTCTGGAATTCATATGAGCATGTGACACCAGTTGGAGTTTTGCACACCTAGGAGCATGTGAATGGAAATGACTGTGATCAGATTCACGCAGGGGGTGGGGGGATTAACTCTGAAAAGCAAGTGAGATCTGTCGTGGGCTGGAGTCCTTATATTTGACGCTCCCAGGGAATCTGCAATGCTCCAAAAGGGGTTTGCGCCAGATCCCTGTGCTTTGCCACCCTTCGGCTGGAGGCGCTTCAAAAGGCAGCGGGTGTGATTTGCCACTGAGGGGCATCCTCCATACAATGCGTCCCTTACTCCATCCCTCCCACCTGGAAAGCACCGCTCGGGCTGGCTGCAAATGGGTGTCAGGAAATCCAACTGCTTGGAAATCAGCTGGTGGATGCCTCCAAATAAACAGCGCCAGAGGAGTGTTCAGCACAAAGTTAACATCAAAGGACCTGCCCCACTCCGCCCCTCATAGTTCAGACTTGTCATCTCTTGCTGTGTGTGATGCCCCAGTATGGGCGACATTGGTGATGCCAGACCCACCAAAATCCGACTGGAGCAGACAGCTGGTCTGCAAGTGCCGGGCTAGGTTTCCTATATAGCATTGTTTTTGCCATGTCTTTTTGCTTGCTTTTTCATATGTAAGTCTATACAGATGTGTGTGTTACCCTAAAGGCCTGATCCTGCACCATTGTCATCAACGACAGTTTTAATACAACTAAGAACAGGGCTTACAATGGTAAAACATTTGCTAGACTATATACTAAGGCCCCATTCTGCAAGGTGCTGAGTGCTTCCTGTGAGGACCTGAGCACCCTCAACTCCAGCTGAAATCATTGCGGTACTCAGCAGCTGCCAGATGTGGGTCCTTAGTTCTGCAGAATCAGTGACGTTTTTCTATCGGCATCTAACAACTGCAAGGCAAGTCTTAGCTAGAGTGTCTGTCTGAGGCCGGCAAAACCCATTCTGAACCCATCTCCTGATGCCCGAGGATAGTGAAGGTGGAAGGCCTTTGAAAGATGCTTTGCACCACAAAGTAAGTGTATGTTTTTAACAGTGAGAGTGCTGGATTCTCCATCACTGACAACTTTTAAATCAAGACTGGATGTGTTTCTAAAAGCTCTGCTCTAGGAATTATAATGGGGCAGTTCTATGGCCTGTGTTATACGGGAGGGCAGATGAGAGGATCACAGTGGTTCCTTCTGGCTTGTAATCTATGAATCGATGAGAGTACTGCAGGTATAAACATAGGCACAGGAAGTAGGGGTGCGCAGTGTGCAGCACCCCCAGGTTTTATGCAGGCGCCCAGGGCTCCACTCCCCGGCTCAGGTCCCGGGGGCTGCCCCATGCCCTGCTCCCCAGCCGCTGGCTCCCTGCTAGTGGCCCTTCACCCGGGACTCTGCTCCCCAGCCACCGGCCCTGGCCGCCGGCCCCACTACCTGGCCGCTGGCCCTGCACTCCGCTCCCCAACCTGGCACCTGGGGCTCGGGTCCCAGCCATTGGCCCCACTCCCTGGCTGCTGGCCCTGTGCCTGGGGCCTGCACCCAGGGCCCCACCCACAGGACTCTGCTCCTGGGGCCCTGGTCGCCAGCCCTGGTCCCCGGCCACAAGCCCTGTGCCCGGCCCCACCCACCGCTCCCAGGCCTCCGCTCCTGAGGCCCCGTGCCAGGACCCCACTCCCAGGGCTCCACTCCCGGGGCCCCACATCCGGCCCCATGGCCAGGGCTCTGCTCCTGGCCCCACACATGGGGTCTCAATTGCTGGCCCTTGCCGGAGCTCCGCTCCTGGCCCCACGCCCACCCCCAGCTCTAGTCACAACCTTGGCCCCCTTACGCCTGTCCGGATCTCCCCTCTCCCGGAGACACAGCCCTGCTCCCAGCCCCAGCTCGGGGGGGCAGGGGGGACAGACAGGGGAAAGGGGGCTGGCTTTCAGCACCCCCACTGCTAAAAATGTTCCAGCACCACTGGGTATAAATGGACATTTGCACATCAGGACCTACACGGGAATGTTGCTGCTTTAGGCTGTTTTTGTCAGTCCCTTAAAATCACTCAGGCCAGGATCAGAGTCTGTTAAATGAGCAGCAAATGAACACTGGATAACTGCCGCTGACGAGGCTGGATTATTGTCCTGCGATGCCTGAGCCACGATCGCCTCGTAGAAAGGTAGAGCTCCTGGCCTGTCCAAGCGCCAGACCATCAGCGAAATGACACAGTTCTGACAGGCCTCCAGGAGAGAGCCAAGACAGAGTCAGGTTCCTGAACGCTGGCAATGGAGCCAATCAATGCTGAGAGTGCAGAACAGATGGCAGGGCTGAACAATGCAGTCCTGAGCCCCACACAGACCCCAGTGGAAGGCATGTGGAGATGCAGCAGACATGAAATCCTGCTAGTCCCAGGCCTGGGGATTTGGACTGGTGGTGGATCAAACAATGCATCTGTAGATCACTGCTCAGAGTGTTCTGGGTCCCTCTCTGTGCTTGAACTAGAGGATGAGAGTCTGTTACAGCCTGAGTCTCCAGCTCAAGCTGTAGACTGATGCTTCTGGCTCTGAAGGTCCCTGGTTCACTCAAGTGTCAGCCCAGGTGAGGTGGTCACATCAGCCAGGCCTCAGACCTGATTGACTCCCCCTCCCTCCTCACAGGGAGCTGTGGCGACCCAGTAAGTCGATATCCTCTGTGGCTCACAGAGACGTATCAGTAAAAAAGGCCTGGCAGTGGCAATGCTGTTCCCCAGGCCACCATTGCCCCGTCCCCCACGACGCCTCCAGAGCCGGCGCCTCAGCATCTCCCCACCCCCACAGCCCCCACAGATACGGCATCTGGGCCTCCCCCCCCCACCCCCCGATGGTGCACCCAGAGATGGCTCCTTGGCATTCCCCACCCCACATCTCCCCCCAGAGATGGCTTCTGGGCCTCCCACCCATGGTGTCCACAGAGATAGTTGTTGGGCCTTCCCACCCCTCAGCGCCAACTGCTGGGCCTCCCCCCACTCCCCAGAGCCAGCTCCTGGGTCTCCCCCCACACACCGTGGTGCCCCCCGAGACAGCTTCTCGGCATCCCCACCCCATGGTGCCCCCAGAGCCAGCTCCTTGGTGTGCCCCGTCCCCTACAGCATGCCCAGAGCATCCCCCCTCCCCCACATGCAGCACATGGAGATCCCCAGGGAGGCAGCAGTGCCCCCGCAGCTGGTAGCAGTAGCAACCAGAGCTCCTATGTCGCTGCCTTTCTGGACGGGGGAGGAGACTCGCCCTCACCCGCAGCAGCAGCCTATCAGCCAGGAGGCAACATTTTACCCAATGTGTTGGGCACAGGGGGTGCCTTGCCCCCCCCCCCAATCCATCCCATCCATGGATGAGGCTCAAGGGGGAGCAGAAGATGAGGCAGCGAGCAGCTGCTGTGGGCAGTGACATGCTGGAGGAGACATTCCGGGTCAGGTTCTGCTGTAAATCCAGAGTGATCCCAATGAAATCACAGGCTGATGCGGCCGGGACCAGATTAGGATCAGGCCCAACAAATGCAAAACCCACAAAAGCCATGCACTGTGAGTGAGCTCCCCATGCTGGGAGCGCTGTTCTGTTACACAAGACACAAAAAGAAGAGTCAGCAAACCACAGCCTAGCAAAGAATGCACTCCCTGTCCCAACCGGGAGCCCCGAGCAGCAGCTGCCTGCCTGAATTTCCCGCTGATGCCTCTCTGGGGCAATGGGGCTGAGGTGAATCAGCATCTGAGAGGGGGGAAAGGAAAAGCTGTGACAACCAGGGCCTAATTCTGCTCCTGCTTCCACCGCAGTAAATCAGGAGTGACTCCTTTTAAGTCAATGTAGTTTTATATCCATGTCACAACTGGGGTGACAGTTATCACAGTCAGCCCACGTGTCCTTAGGGATGTCTGTGAGACAATCAGGTGCGAGACTGGGTGGATCACAACAAGAGCGCGACTTCTCAAGGTGTGGTGTAAGCCGATACCCACTGAAACCAGGCGGGCAAAACTGGCACAGAAGAGGTATCATTCATGGCTGATTTACAGCAACATGCAGAAAACAGAGGGGCTGATCTCTGCTCCAGCCCCCATACCCCTCTCCATAAAGCCATCTTTTCCCCCCTCTACCTCTGCTTCTCCTGAGAGGCGCAGCATAGAATCTGCGCTGGAATGTATGTGACTCAAGATATAGGCAGGGGCTGCCCTGAAGAGACCAAGTAGATCAATAGGGTACAGTGCATACGAGCTCCATAGTTTAGCAGTGAAAGTGGATGCCCTGGGTCTTGCTAGCTAGTAAATATTTCCAATACTATCTGATCATTTATGACGAATAGGACACACTTAGGAACAGGGACTGTTTCTGCAGATCATCTATCCCATCCCCAATCCTGCTGCCGTTAAAATCCATTGCTAATCTGCTTTTGACATCAGTAAATGCAGCATCAGGCATGTAATTCCCAGCGCTTCATGGCTAGTTTTAAATGTCCCAAGCAATGGACTTCCATGTGGAGTTCATTCCACCGCACAATAGATATCAATGCCGGGAAGATTGTGCCTGAAGTTTCCTTTGATTCGTTTCATCCCATTGCTCCTAATTACACCCCCTCTTGTGCTACTTTAAAGGGTCCCTCTTCCTGCTGCATTTACAGCCAACAGATACATATAAATGGCAGTGCCAAAGCCCTACTCTCCCCTACTGAGGTTGAAAAGGGGAGGGGGGTGCGGTGAAGCAGGTTTTTTGCTCAGTTTCTGCCTATTTGCCTATATCTGATAGGGAGGCGCTCCAGGCTGAAGGCAGCATTCCAGGATGGTCTCAAAGCAAGAACGGACTCCACCGTTCTAACCCATTGTTTTATAGACGTGCTGGGCTTAGATTGGGCCATTGCACTCCCGGAGCGCAGTACCTGCTTACCCCGGGGCTAAAGCTGGCCCAGCCCATCACAGGGATGAACATGTGTCTGAGTAGGGCCCCTTGCTCTGAAATCTGCAGCTTGGTTGTTATTTGGCGAGAGCTAATTGCAGCCACAACCACATTCTAGACAGCAGGGAAATTCTGCACATCGGTATTAGTGGCTCTGGAATTAAAGCAAAGCCTCCGGGCACTGAGTTTGTTGTGGTTTCAGACATGCACATGCACATCCATCCGTCCCATGGCTCTGTTCTCCTGAGCCAGCAGAGTATCGGAAGTGACAAGACTCCTCCTCTCCTGAGCACTGGCCTGGAAAGGACCCTTTGTGGATGGATCACCCAGGTAAGAGGGACCAGCATTTGTATTCCAATAACATATAGACACCCCAGCTGAGATCTGACTGCGCTATTCTGCCCACTGTCCAAACATATCGTAGGAGACAGGCCCTGCCCCAAAGAGCTTACAACGTAAATAGACAAGACAAAGGATAGGAGCGGGAACAAAGGCACAGAAAAGCAACTTGCCGAGGGTCAGGATTCGAAACCATATCTTCTAGGTCCCAGTCCAGCAGGCTAGCTGCTGACGCACACTGCCTCTCAAGGTAGCTGTGTCCAAAAGGTTTTAAGAGTGGGACCAGTGCCAGGCCAGGACACTATCCCCTCACCGGGAGCTTTTCTCCCATTAAATAAAATGGCTGTAAAATTACCCAGCTCCACATTGTTATCTACTCTGTGTGCCTCCCTCGAAACGCTGCCACTGGTCTGATCACTATCAGTCTGACCATGTGGCCAAGCAAGCTCCCTCCTGCAACTTCCCCAACATCTAGCCACAGAAATGGGCAGCGCACGGGGAAAGGAAACCCAAAGCCAGACACGGAATTTAGCCAGTCAGCCCACTACTTGTCTTAGAACTTTTGCTATTACCAGTACAGGGCCTTGAACACACAGATAAGCAGTTCTGGTTCTATTCAGCAAAGCCAAGGTCCTTACTCCTCGCTGCTCTCCGTCACTCAGGAGGCACTGCTACTGACCAGGAGGCACTTCTGCTGAGTGTAATGTGCAGGAGCCATGCTTCTTCTCTCCATATGTTCATAAAGGACCCAGTCCTTGCATGCCTTGTGCAAATTCACATTGTGAGATTCAGGCATGCAAGCTCACACCCAGAAGTGAAACTCACACTCTACAACTATATGCTTATGGAGCATGACCCAAAACCCACTGAAGTCAATCGGAGCCTTTCAATTTACTTCCTTGGCTACGGCTCAGGCTCTTCCTATATAAAATGCAGTTCCATACAGATATATGCCTTTATTTAAATATTGCAGATGAGATGCTTTTTTCTTCACTCTTTTAGTTATACATGTGCCATCTAACAAAATCACTGTTCATTGGTTCGCTTTGTACTGTCTTTAAGCTTTTTCCTTTTTGGATTTAATTGTTTTTTTCTTTTTGCCAAAAGGCAGCTCTGCTTGTGTAATATCGGACAAAGTACAAATAAACACAACCTGCTTCCAATAACAAAGTTATGTCCACAACAAAGCAAACATTTGCGCAGAACTTTCCAGCTATTGTACATGGTTACATAAAATCTAAACATCAACTACACTATACCCCAGTGAAGAAAGACAGATAGGAAAAAATATCAGCAGATCAGGGTTTGATAATAATACATAATATTGCCTGCAGGCACTCAGATTCCTTGAGTCATGGATTTTTAACACCAGAAGGGACCACTATGATCATCTAATCTGACCTCAAACATAGTGATATATTTGGTATAAATGACTAGGTTAGATTATGAGAATCAGAGAGAGAGAGGCATAGATAGATAGATAGATAGATAGATAGATAGATAGATAGATAGATAGGATGTATGGGGATACATAGATTTACATATAGGGTGTATGGGGATAGATAGATGGATGGGGTGTATCGGGATAGATAGATGGGTGGATGTGGTGGATGGGGATTGATAGATGGGGTGTATCGGGATAGATAGATGGGGTGTATGGGGATGGATAGATAGATGGATAGATGGGGTGTATGGGAATGGGTAGATTGATGGATGGGATGTATGAGGATAGATAGATGGATGGATGGGGAGATTAGGGATAGATAGATGCCTATATAGGGTCTATGGGTATGGATAGATAGGTGGATGGATGGCTGTTTGGGGACAGATGGATGGATGGATGGGTGTATGGGGATACATAGATGTACAGATGTGGTGGATGGGGATAGATATATGGGGGGTATTGGGATGAATAGATGGGGTGTATCGGGATAGATAGATGGGGGGTATGGGGATGGGTAGATTGATGGATGGGGTGTATGGGGATAGATAGATAGATAGAAAGATAGATAGATAGATAGATAGATAGATAGATAGTGTGAAGAGGGATAGATAGATGCCTATATAGGGTCTATGGGGATAGATAGATGCATGTATAGGGTTATGGGGATAGATAGATGGGTGGATGGGGTGGATGGGGATTGATAGATAGATGAACAGATGGATGGATGGAGATGGATAGATGGTATATGGGAATGGAGAGATGGATGGATGGGGTGGATGGGGATAGATAGATGGATGGGTGGATGGGTGCATGGGGATATAGGGATGGATAGATGCGGTGTATGGGGATAGATAGATGGATGGGTGGATGGGTGCATGGGGATATAGGGATGGATAGATGCGGTGTATGGGGAGAGATAGATAGATAGATAGATAGATAGATAGATAGATAGATAGATAGATAGATGGGGATACACATATGCATATATAGGATGTATGGGGATAGTTAGATGGTTGGGATGTACAGGGATAGATAGATGGATATATAGGGTGTATGGGGATAGTTAGATGGATGGGGTGTATGGGGATAGATAGATGGATAAATGGGGCGTTTGGGGATGGATAGATGAATGGATGCACTGTATGGGGATACATAGATAGAAATACAGAGTGAATGGGGGAGAGATAGATGAATGGATGGGGGTGTATGGGGATAAGATAAATGAAGAGATGGAGTTAATGGGGATAGATAGATGGATGGATGGGTGTATGGGGATACATAGATGTATAGATGCAGTGTATGGGGATAGATAGATGGGTTGTATGGGGATGGATAGATGGGTTGTATGGGGATGGATAGATGGATAAATGGAGTGTATGGGGATAGATAGATGCCTATATAGGGTCTATGGGGATGGATAGATAGATGGATGGATGCCTGTTTGGGGATAGATAGATGGATAAATGGGGTGTACGGGAATGGGTAGATGGATGGATGGGGTGTATAGGGATAGATAAATAGATGGACACATGGAGTGTATGATAGTAGAAAGACGGATAGATGGGATGTATGGGGATAGACAGATGCATATATAGGGTTATGGGGATAGATAGATAGATAGATAGATAGATAGATAGATAGATAGATAGATAGATAGATAGATGGTATATGGGGATGGAGAGATGGGGTGTATGGAAATGGGTAGATAGATGGATGGGGTGTATGGGGATAGATAGATGGATATAGTGTATGGGGATACAGAGATGGGTAGATGCGGTGGATGGGGATAGATAGATGGGGTGTATCGGGATGGATATATGGAGTGTATGGGGATAGATAGATAGATAGATAGATAGACAGATAGACAGACAGACAGACAGACAGATAGATAGATAGATAGATGGATGGAACGGTGTATGGGGATGTGTCTATGGATGGAAGGGGTTTATGGAGATGTATAGATGCATTTTTTGGAGATAGATAGATAGATAGCTAGATAGATAGATAGATAGATAGATAGATAGATAGATAGATAGATAGATAGATAGATGAGGTTTATGGGGATAGAGATATGGATAGATGGGGTCTATGGGGATGGATAGATGGGGTGTATAGGGCTAAATAGACGCATACATAGGTTGTATGGAGATAGATGGATGCATGGCTGTATGGAGATGGATAGATGGGGTGTATGGGGATAGATGGATATAATGGGTGTATGGGCATATATAGATGGAGAGATGGGTGAATGGGGATGGATAGTTGGGATGTATGGGGATAGATAGACAAATATATAGGGTGTATGGGGATAGAGAGATAGATGGATGGATGGCAGTATGGGATTCATAGATATATGGGTGGATGGGGTGATGAGGATTCATAGATAGATGGATAGTTTGGGTCTATGGGGATGGGTAGATGGATGGATGGTGTTTATGGGGAGAAATATATGGATATTTAGGGTGTATGGGGATAGATGGATGGTTGGATGGGGTGTACAGGGATAGATGGATGGGGCTGTATGTGGCTAGAAGGAGTGTATGGTTATAGATAGATAGATAGATAGATAGATAGATAGATAGATAGATAGATAGATAGATAGATAGATCTGTTGGATGGGGATGGATTGATGGATGGGGTGCATGGGGATTGATAGATGGGGTGTATGGGGATTGATAGATGGATGCATGGGGTGTATGGGGATGGATAGGTGTGGTTTATGGGGATAGATGGGTGGATTGGGTTGATGGGGATGTGTGGATGGGGATGGATAGATGGATGGATGGGGTGTATTGGGTGGATAGATAGATAATTACAACCATATTCACAAATTTAGACCTGCTATAATCAATTAAGTTTAAGGGTCAAACTCAGCTCTCCTTATTTACATGAACTCCCATAGATTTCAGTGGAATCTTTCTGCATCAGGACCTCATGATCAGATCCCAGATGTACTGATGAATCAGGGTTAGGCGGTACAGCATATGAGTGCTTGGTCTTCCGGAGAGGTTGATCCCCATCTTGACATAGGCCACGAGCAAAATGAGGCCAATATTTTCAAAAATGGGGGTCTAAAGTTAGGTGACTGAGTCCATAGTGGGGGACCTAAAATAATGGTGTGATTTTCAAATGTGCTGAGATTCCAGCATCTCCCATTAGCCGCTGTCCTAGGTGTCCAAGCCTGGATTTAGCCATCCATTTTAAAATAATTTTGACCTAAATCTAGTGGGTTTCCCTCTGATCCAGTGCACACAATCAGCACACAGAACAGCAGTCAGTGCTGAGACCCCCTGCAGAGAGATGCTGCGGAAGTACCTGAGACAGATCAATATCCTGTGCTTAAGTCAAGTCCTTGGACTGGAACAGTGGGACTGTTGCAAGATGGGCAAAGATTCATAGAGAGGACTGGGGGGTGGAAACCTGCACAGTTCCTATTTGCTCAGGGGTCGGCAACCTATGGCACGCGTGCCAAACACGGCACGCAAGCCGATTTTGAGTGGCACGCCACTGCCTGCCATGGTCCCGGCCCTCAGCCCCACTCAGCCCCCCCGCCCACCGCTCTCCCCTGCGGGGGCAGGAGGCAGAAGTTTGGTCCTGCGGCAGCCAAGCTCCCCCCTCCCCAGCTTCTTCCCCCAGCGTGGTGCTTTCCTGCCCCTCCCTCTCCCTGCTGCCGATCAGCTGATCGCCCTTGCGAGGGGGAGTGGCAGGAGTGGCAGCGTGCTCGCTGCTCCGTAGAGCAGGCAGAAAAGAGGTAGGGATGGGACCTTAGGGAAGGGGGTGGAACAGGGCATATCCCTTCCAGCCCCCTGCCGTGAGCCGCTCAGGGCAGGGGGCTGGGAGCACCCCCATGAGCCGAGCACCCCAGCCCTGACCCCTGAACCCCACACACACACCCAGCCTTCTGCCCTGCACCTCCACACACCCAGCCCTCTGCCCTGATCCCTGAACTCCCCACACACACCCACTTCCCTCTGCCCTGTACCCCCACACACACCCAGCCTTCTGCCCTACACCCCCCACGCCCCCACTGCCCTCTGCCCTGACCCCTGAACCCCCCACACACCAACTGCCCTCTGCCCTGTACCCCCACACACACCCAGCCCTCTGCCCTGAACCCTGAACCCCCACCACACCCAGCCCTCTGCCCCGCACCCCCCCCCCCCCCCCCCCCCCCCCCGCCCCCCCCGCCCCCCCCCCCCCCCCCCCCCCCCCCCC
>QXTE01000162.1:305115-383132 GCA_003942145.1 Platysternon megacephalum
GGGGGGACCTGAGGGAAGGCATTTCTGAGGAGAAGGCTGCAGTGTTCCTGGGAAGGGGCATATGGGGGAGAAATCCCTAGCTCGTGGGATCGTTTCTGGGGCAGGGATTCTCAGTGTGGTGTGGTGTTGGGGAGGGCGAGTCCCGGGATTCCAGGGGGATCAGGCCAGGAAGGGGCTCGGCTCGGAGGACCTCCATGCTTATCAAACTCCTTGAGATGATGATAGTGCCAGGCTACCAGCTGCAGCGATCACTTGTTGGGAAGCATCTGTCCCCGGTGGGCCTGTGTCTGTCCGGAGACTGTAGAGGGGACCTCGCCTCCCGCACAAAGACAATCAGAGAGGGCCGGGGCGATTGAGGCGGGGAGGGGCTGTGATGGGTGAGGGTGGATTCGGGGGGCGAGGTGGAGTGGAGATGGGGCGCAGGGGAGGGGCACAGGTGCTGATGGGAAGCACAGTGTCTGGGTCATGGGGTTGGGGGGGGCAACGCGGCAGGAGGAGGCTGGGAGCACGGCAGAGCATAGGCAGTGGGGAAGATGGAAACCACAGATGGGGGCAGGAAGAGATTTAGGGAAGCAGGAGATGGGACCTGTGGCATGGGGGGCGAGATGGGAGGGGGGTGTGCCCTGGGAGTGGGGAGGTGGGGACCAGGGGGAGGGTGGGCGATGTGCCGGGGAAGGCGGGTGGGGACAGGGGGAAAGTGAGGTGTGTGCCAGGGGGCAGGGCTGTGCTGTGCCGTGTGTGTGTGCAGGGGAGTGGAGTGCAGGGGGCGGATGCAGTGAAGGGAGGGGGAGAGGGGGTGTGCCGTAGGGGGGCGGGTGCAGGGGACTTGGGGGTGGAGCTGTGTCGTGGGGGGCGGGTCCCAGGAGGGAGGGGGAGCAGGTGGTGTGCAGTAGGAGGGGCGGGTGCAGGAGAGAGGGGCTGGGACCAGGGCGGGCGCAGGGGCGGGCAGGGCCGGTGCTGTCACGCCGCTGAGTGCCGCCAGCACGGCGCAGGGCGAGCGAGGGGCAGGCACCGCAGGCTGCAGCCGCCGCCCGGAGCGCACGGCGCTGGCTCTGGCCCCTCGCCCGGCAGCCCAGCTCCCCCAGGCGCGCTACGGTCCGGGGCCGCGGCGCTCCCCGCTCCGGCTGGGACTGCGGCCGGGATGCGCTGCTGAGTGGCAGCCCTGCGAGGGCAGCGCCTGCCCGCCCCCCCTCGGAACGGCAGCGGCAGCTGGTAAGCGAGCGGCCGGACGGGGCAGGTGGGCGGGCGGCAGCCCCCGGGCTCCCCGCGGGGCATGGCAGCGTGTGTCGGTGCCTGGCGGGGTCCGCGGGGGTCCGGGTCCCTTCCCGCGTCCCCCCGCTGGCAGTGCCCCATGGGATGGGCGGCTTGGGGCGGGTGCGAAGCAGCTGGCCAGCAGGCGGGCGGCTGGGATCAGCCTCCGGAGCCTGCCCCTGGGACACCTGGGAAAGTTGTTGGCTCTGGCCGGGGGTGGTCTCACTCGCTGCCGGCGCTGGAGGGGGCAGCTGGCTGGGGCTCGCATGGCTGGAGGCAGCGGCCCGGCTGAGAAGCCAGAGCAGGAGGGAATCTAGGGGGAACTCCGCCTGCACCTGGGACTGCGGGATCAGGAGGGGTTTGGTGCCCCTTCCTCGAGGGACTTACCCTGGTCTTCCAGGAGGGTTGGGAAGCGTGTGAACGAGCCCTGCCTCCCTGCACTGAGCAGGGGAAGGAAAGGGCCAGAGGGCTGCTCTTCTGAAGCATTCCTGGACCCAGACTTTTCCCTTCGCTTGGCCTTTCCTTGGAATTTCCCTTTTAAGTCGTCTAAGGAAAGGGGGGGGGGGGGACTCCCTGCGTCTCAGATAAGATCTCAACAGGGGCTGATGTGTGTGACTTGAGGGGAGCAGGGGAAATGATCAGAGAAGGACGATCAACTTAGCTCACCTCCCTAACACTTGGGAGTGTTTTTCAGAGTTTCGTGCTTCTTTTATAGCACATCTCTCTGTGCAAATAAGATCTCCTCTCGCAGGGCAGAAAGAAGGCACCTTGGGAAAGTTACCCACAAAGACAACCTATCTTAACTCCCTCCCCCCATGAATCTTTAGTAGGCTGACAGTTTTCTAGTCGAGCCGTTTAAGTAATCATTTCCCCTTGTTTTTTCTTGTCACCCTACAACCACAATAGCTCATCAAACACTTTCTGGAGACCTTCAAAACAAAAGGATCATGGATTAGACACTTTTATCTAGGGACTAATTGCCATTTAATATCGGTGAACTTTCTTTGGCATAGGTTTCAGAGTGGTAGCCGTGTTAGTCTGTATCAGCAAAAACAATGAGGAGTCCCTGTGGCACCTTACAGACTAACAAATGTATTTGGGCATAAGCTTTCGTGGGCTAGAACCCACTTCATCGGATGCATGAAGTGAAAAATACAGGAGCAGGTATAAATACATGAAAGGCTGGGGGTTGCTTTACCAAGTGTGAGGTCAGTCTAACGAGATAAATCTCTTACCACTTCAAAAGTTATTTTTCCTTCCTTGGTATCCTGCTGTTAATTTATTTATCTCCTTAGACTGACCTCACACTTGGTAAAGCAACCCCCAGCCTTTCATGTATTTATACCTGCTCCTGTATTTTTCACTTCATGCATCCGATGAAGTGGGTTCTAGCCCACGAAAGCTTATGCCCAAATACATTTGTTAGTGTGTAAGGTGCCACAGGGACTCCTTGTCGTTTTCTTTGGCATAGGTCAACTATACTTCCCATTGACATCTAAATCTGATTCAATCCATTTAGCAAAAATCTCTTGTCCAACTAAATAAGAATATGTTTCCATTGTCAATTTAAAAAAACATTAAATCTGCCAATCCTTCCATGGAAGAGTTTACTTGGTAGAAAACAGTGTGGTATGGGTGTTTGAAACATTTGAATAATGTCTTCTGTTATCAAACATGTACTGCTTGAAACAGATGTCAATAGACATTTGATAGAGGGAATTTAAAGCCGATTCTTACTGTCTCGGTTGTCAAAAAAAATATCAGTTACAATTGTAGTTAATGCAGTATTTGAATGTGAGCTATCACTCAGGAAATATCCCTTATGTTCAGTCTTTTTTCACAAAAATTGCTAAATATGGTGCGACAGCTTTTGTCACCATTTAATAAAGATAATTGGTACCAGAGAAGGTGAGAGTGGGAGAGAGATTTTTCTCTAGGCAATATGAAGACTGTGAGAATAATATTGAGATTTTTTTGGTCAGTCTTTTGTGTGTGCAACTAAATCAAATTAAAAAACTGGATTATTAAGAGAAAATAGATTGGATTTAAGTGACTTACAGTATTTCAAGGCAATTAATATATGTTGCAAAATGGAACCAAAATCCTATAGAAAAAGAGGATTGAGCATTATTGCTATTACATGAATGCAAAGTCAAAATATACTCTATTCTGCTAATTGAATGTAATATATTTTAAAGAGAGACTAGGAAAACATTAATTTTTAAAGAAAATGGATAACTAAAACCTTAGCATATTATATGTAGATTTTTTATGTTTGAAATTATACTTTTGTTAATACAAGTACAATTATGTCCCCATGACACCGTGATACACTACTTATTTTACAAGTTATTTAGAATATCATGAGGGAAAAAGCTAATGTTGTATAAGTTATTTTAAGTCATATTCATAGCTTCTTGCAAAGAAATCTTTCATAGGAAAATAAAAGTTGTGCATCATAGTAATTTAAACTCAGTATTTATCTTGTTCACTAAATCTTCACATTACATAGTAGTATTCACCTCAACCATCGCTTCAGTATTAGACACCTAAAAGTGAGTGAGGTTAGCTTTCAGATATCCCCCATCATAATCGGAAAACGAGAATAATTTATAATATTCAAAGTACATATGTATGCTAAGGATATAATACCTATGTATAGAACTTTCAAAAAGGAACAGATGCACAGCCAACCCAATATTAATCCTGGTATCTTTGGTAGCTCTTGGTTATTAAAAATATTGTTCAACACAAATGTGGCTTAAAAATCTTGTAAACCGATAGGATGAAATTCCTTTTCATGTAAAAAAAAAGATGATTATAAAGTGGATTATAATTGCATGAATAGTGAAAGGAAATGATTTGTGAACATTTTCACCAGTTACAAATTTTGGTTGAATCTAACCCTGTTAGCACCGTTTTTGTTCATTTTTTTCTCTGAATATTCATGAAACTGATTTTTGTTTGCGTGGATGTTTGTGTGCATCTAGCTATTCATAGATTCCAAGGCTAGAAGGAACCATTGTGATTCTAGTCTGACATCCTATATAAGACAGGCCAGAGAAGACCCCCAAAATAATTCCTAGAACAGACTAGATCTTTTAGAAAAACGCCCAATCTTGATTTTAAAATTTTCAGCGATAATCCTCCACCACCACTGGTAAATTGTTCCAATGGTTAATTACTCTCACTATTAAAAATGTACATCTTCATTCCAGTCTCCGTTTGTCTAGTGAGTGAACGTACTTATCTGTGTGAGAGCAAGGATCTTGGTCCTGGAAGGAAGCGCTCACCTTGCCCGCCCACTATATACTGATTGTATTTGTTTGGGAGCAGGAGAATGAGAAAATCAGTGATCTTTTTCATGCAAACAACTGAGCAATCCCTCAGCATGAGTAGCAATGAGAGGGGGAGTAGGGTGGGTGGTGGCAGGATGCACAAACAGCAGACAGGTCCTTTTCCTGCAGACACTGCGCTTGTTCCTGGTACTACCCAGATATATGGGTTAGTTAGACATAGGAGAGTCAATGTTTGAGGAAAACCACTCTGTGGAATCGTGCAGATGGTCCTGGGACCATACAGTCATCTGCCTGATAGAACGCAAGTTACAAATAATGGTGGTGCATAGTAGTGAATTCACTCTGTGCAGCTGGCAAGTATACAAAGTGACTTGTGTTGCTGTATGTAGCTTTCCAAACCATGCTGGCCAGATCCCTGGGACTCTCAATTAAATGACTCAAGGAACTGTCTGTAATTTTCTCTCTCCCTCGCCCCCTCCTCTCTCTCTGCCTGGGAATAAATCAAGGCTCTAGCTTTATTTCTCCCTCAGCCAGAGGGCTCCGTAATTTTAAAAGCTAAGGTCCATGTATTTAGCCAGATTTTTTTTTTCATGTAAAAGGGGACATGTAGCGGGGTGGTCACCCGCTATGGCCCGGAAAGGGTTAAAGCCGGCCCTGGGACAGGGCTGGGAAGGAAAGCCTGGGCTGATTGGGGAAGCAGTGGCAGCTGGGCCACGCCCCAATCAGGCCTCAGCTGGTCCCTATAAGAGGCTGTGAGCCAGAAACCCAAAGAGTTTCTCTGTACCTTCAGAGAGAGAAGGGCCTGGCTGCTGGGAAACTCAGGGTGCCTAGAGTGAGGCAGGGCTGGGGAGCTCCAGGCTGGCAACTCCCCAGGCTGCAGGGCCTTGTCCAAGGCCCCAGAAAGGCACTGGGTTCCAGAGGGGGGCAGCAGGTCCAGACCCAACCCTGCCTATGATGAGTGGCTTATACTGCAGTCTGTCCCAGGGCGCGGGGGCTAGTTGGTGACTGGCAGTAGCCTACGACTGAGGCAAGGTGGGGATAATGGGTGGGGGTTCCCCTGGGTGGGGGGAGACCCAGAGAAAGGGGCACCGGGGTCCTGGAAGGGACATGGGCCAGGGGCAAGCTGGATCACCAGCCTGCAGGAGGCGCTCCAGATGCTGGGAGAGCTAATTCCCTGGAAGACCAGCAGGAGGCGCTGCAGGGGTGAGTCTGCGCTCCCTTACAGGACAGAAAAGATTTAAAATGCTAACAGACAATTCTTAGACCTGCTGTTTCCCCTCCCCGAGTGATCCAGCACCCCAAAGATGTAGTCAGGCAGTTGTGTTCATAAAGGTCGGGTTATCCCAGCTTAACAGGGTAACCAGAAACCAGACCAGGCAACTGAGGTGGCCAGGCACACAGCTCAAATATTGAATTTCAGATACTCTGGACTACTTGCTTTGAATAGTTTGCAAACCACCAGAGACTCAAATACGTGCACAAAAATCCTTCATCCTACACTTAGAAATAACAAACCAATTCATAAAATTCAAGATCTGTTAATAGACAAATCATGAAGGGTAACACTCAGCCCCATGCATGGGGCCAGCACAAAGCCAATGTGAAATCCCAGTTAAGCTCTATTTTGAGGTCTTAGGTGGTGCATAGGCCTTGGAATGAAAAGGGCCAAACCCAGTGAATAAATTGTTCCCATTTAATAGTTCAGTCAGCTCTAGCAGTAGTTGGCGGTCGGGGAAGAGACAACCGTTCTGTACGCTGTGCTGGGTCAGTGAATTCACTCTTTAAAAAGGCTGACCCTCTTCTTAAACCATGTAAAGATTCTACCTGGGGTTTTCTAAGGAACCAGAGGAAGTTAGGTGCCCAATTCCATTTGAAAGCCAATGGGAGTTGGGTGCCTTGCTCCTTAGGCTCTTTTCAAATCCCAGCCTTTCGAATTTATGGGCACGGTTCACTATTTATACAGCGTCACAGGCAGTTCACCCAGGCACATGTCAGTGCTGAGTCTCAGAAATGTCAGTTCTGGGCTTCAGTGGGGGAGTTGCCCAGGTCTAATTCAGCAGATGAAATTGCTCCCTTGTGGTGATCCATGAGATCACCTCCGTACTCTGCTCCAGGGTGGGGGCCCCTGCACCCTTTCCTGGGGAGATTCCACTTGACTGTCGGTCACTGTGCTGGGTATATAGCCGAGAGCTGATGGTTCATCCTAATCAAACTGCCTATATGGTGTGTACTGCGGCATACGGGGAATGGAGGCAGACTAAAAAGTGTGGGGGGTCTACAATCCTCAGTTGCTCCAGGGCTGGACGTTGATGACATTATAGCTCTAAAAAAGTCTGAACCCCCCCGAGGCTTGGAGATGTTTGAATCTGGAATAAGAGATCCAGACTGGATCCCATCCCCTCCAAACAGGCCAATTTCTGTCCAGTCAGTTTCCATTCCCGAGGTTCTGAAGTGCAAACTGGGCCCCTACTCAAAGCCTTCTATGTCTCACCTGGCTGTGCCAGCCAGCTGCTACCTCCACTGCCTTTTTTAGGGAAGCTGCCCGGTCAGTGATGAGTGGTTGCAGCTGGGGAGACAGGAATAGTGGAGATCCCATGGGAACAGCTGTTCTCGTGAGCAGGGCTGGTTCAATCACATTTTGCTCCCCACCTGCCCCCAGAGGGGATTATCACATAGGCAAACTAGGGACATGCCTAGTCCCCAAATGCGTCTGGGGAGAAGGGGGGGGGGTGTCTGGGACCCAACAAAAAATAGTCACCACAGCTGGGCTGGCCGTGCTGTGGATCTGCCAGGACTGTCTGCTCATCAGGGCACTTCTCACCATGATGGGGACATAGAAGAGGCCCACTGAAGTCAATGGAAAGACTTCACTTGACTCTAATGTGATCTGGGTCAGGCCGAAAGATTGGATTCTAAGGGTAGGATTAATATTCACACCTGTGCAATGGGGCCAACAAAAACAGACACAGCACTCAAATCCCACTTAGCTCTATTGTGGATTTAACATGCCAGGGCACAGGCCTTTAGCTGGGTGGTGGCAAAATGGAATGTATTGCCAGTACATTTAAGTATAGAGGAACAAGTTAAAAGGCTAAGAAATGAAGATTCCACTACAGAAAGTGTTTTCCTGGCCTTGCTTAGAACATCAGGTGCAGGGCTCAGCTGATAAAGAACCACCAGGCACTGGAGAAAGTCCGGAGCACACAGAAGAATGATTAGGATGAGACAGCGAGGTTGTACGTACTTTGGGACGTATGCTGCCAATGGTTTTTAAGCATAAATTCCAATTTATATCAATGGGGAGTTATGCTTAAAAATTGATGGCACAATATGTACCCATTTACTTCAGTGCTACTGCATGGCAAGTAAAGTTGAGGGTCAAGTAGTTTAGACCCAAATTTAAGGTTTTGCTAAAAGTTTTTATAAAAACTGCAGTAAATAAATTTTCATGATTCTCCCCCTCCCCATAAATGTGAATGGGAACAGTAGAGCTGTTTGAAACATTTGACCAAAGTTTTTTCTCATCAGAAAATGTGATATAGTTGAAATTGAAATTTTCTACAGGAAAATGTTGATGAAATTTTTAATGTTTCTGTCAGGAAAATCTAAATGAAAATTGTTGTTTCAGATCAATATTGACAGTCATTTTAAGTCAAAATATCAATTCAAAATGAAAGACACAGTGGGGGAGGTAATATCTTTTATTGGACCAACTTCTGTTGGTGAGAGAGACAAGCTTTCGAGCTACACAGAGCTCTTCTCCAGGTCTGGGAAAGATACTCAGAGGGTATGTCTACACTGCAGTTAGACACCTCTGGCTGGCCTGTGTCAGCTGATTCAGGCTCATGGAGTTTGGACTACCGGGCTGTTTAGCTGCAGTGTAGACCAGGGATCGGCAACCTTTCAGAAGCGGTGTGCCGAGTCTTCATTTATTCACTCTAATTTNGACCCAGGCAGTGTGAGTGCCACTGAAAATCAGCTTGTGTGCTGCCTTCGGCACGCGTGTCATAGGTTGCCTACCCCTGGTGTAGACTTTCAGGCTCTAGGGCCCTGCGAGGTGGGAGGTTCCCAGAGCTCAGACTGCAGCCCCAGCTTGGAAATCTACATTGCAATGAAACAGCCCCGCAGCCCTAGTCAGCGGGCATGGACCAGCCTCTGGTTTTTATTTGCAGTGTAGACATACCCAGAGTGGCACAGCTAAAAACAAGGTGGAACAGATTGTTAAGCATAAGGAGTTAACACATGTTGCAAGAGACCATTCAAGGGTAAAGTGGGCAGTTAATAACTTTACAATTGTAGTAGGACAATATCCTGGGACCAACAACAGCGCAAATTCAAAATGAATTTTTCTTATTGACATTTTGAAATGAAATATTTTGTTTTGAAATGTCAAAACATTTAGTTTGATTAATAAGGTCCACTATTTTAGACATTTCTAAATAGATATTTTTCAGAACTTTTCATTCCATGAAAGTTTGATATTTCAAGTTTTTGTCCCAATTCAGGATGAAAACAAGTATCAACATTTCAGAATTTCCTGTAGGACAGAAATTCCCTTTTCCAGCTAGCTTTTAAGAAATAGTTATTTGCATATAAACATTTTCCCCACAATATTTGAAACAAATCTAGAAACACTCTATAAACAGAAGTCCCTTTTTTGTTCACAAATTATCTGCAAACAATCAAAATCATCTGATGAATCGGTGCGAATAATCAAGTTTTCAAAATAACTGCAGAAGGTTATATACGAGCTGTGTAAATATACGAGCAATAATTTATCCAGGATGACTTTGCTTTCCATTGCACCTTCTTGCAAACAAAATTTGCTCACCTGTTTATGAATGGGAATTAACGTGTTTGTGAATATCAGCAAAGTTAACTGGCAAGTTTCATCCTTAAGGATAAATTTAAATACTTGTGGCTGGATTTGCCCAATATTAGTTGGGATCATGGGTCACGGGTATTTCCTAGAGCTGGTTGGAAAAAAAGGAAGAGAAACAGAGTTTTCCTCCTCCAATTTCAATGAAATTTCTACACAACTGGATGGAAAAAATAAAGAAATGTTTGGGAAAACTTAGTAATATGCTTTCCGCCCCCTCTTTTTTGCTGAAATTTCAATAATCTTTGGCATTTTCTGACCAGTTCTAGGGATTTATAATAAGTTATTTAATACAGCCACTGTTCATCCGGTCCCTAATAGTGCATGTTTCTTATAACAGGTTAATAAGCCACATTTCAACAAAGCACTTTAAGCAACTTTAAACACGTGATCACCACTGTTTGAACTTCAGCGTGACTACTCATGGGCTTCAAGTTAAGCATGTGCTTAAGTGCTTCGGTGATTTGGAGTCTTAATTTATTACAGTGACAAAGTAACCAGTTAGATCAATCAGTTCACCTTTACCCTTTTTGTCAGCTTTCCAAATCCTGTTCTTTTCACTATTATTGTCCTCCAAGAGTTTTATTAGTGGTTAGAGAATGGGGGTAGCCAACTGTTAACATCCACTAATAAAAACAAAAAAATCAGGTGGCAGATTTTCGTAGTTTTGTATACATTCAAACACAAACTCTCAGAAACCTGTTCTTTCCTATTTTAAATTTATGCTTACTAAAACCCCAATGTGAAGAGACAATTATATTCATTTAAATGGAGCAGAGACTGCCTGTTACATACTATATATACACAAAACCTAAGCTTAAAAAACATTATCAAGGTTACACAGCCAAGAACTCAAACATTAGGCAATATTCATTCTGGCACTTCCCATGCAACCTTAATTTGGAAAAAATCATACATAATCATGTAATTAAAGACTGCCTCATATTGCATATGCAAAAGGGGGCTGAATTAAGGTTGCATACACAACTTTAATTCGGCATTTGCTAACTTTTCAGCGTTTGACTGCTCAACCTTTAACATAGACTTGTGTGTGAGATCTTCTAGGTTTTTAAAAAAGCAAACTTAAAAGACAGAATGTGGCATCATATTGACACCCACATGCATCATCAGCAAGGTTGAGACCTTTCAATCCACCACACAGACCTCTGCCACATGAGCTAACAAAGTAATTGGTAGCAGTAGTAGGTTGTCATCCTTTATGTGGACCAGCACTGGCGGAGGATAGGACATTTTGCCCGTGGGTTTCACAGATATTTGCTGACAGCAGAAGAATGGTGAGACTCAGGGCAGATCTACACTACCATTTAAGTCGATCTAACTTACGTTGCTCAGGGTGTGAAAAAGCCCCCCCCCCTTCCCCAAGTGACGCAAGTTCCGTGCTGTCTACACTGGCGCTGTGTCAGTGGGAGACACTCTACCACTGACATAGCTTCTGCTTCTCGCCAAGGTGGAGTAATTATGCCGATAGTAGAGCCCTGTCATATCGGCATAGTGCATCTTCACCAGACATGCTACTCCCTCTGACCCCACTGCAGATCTGGCTCTTGTCCCATCCACTTTCAAATCAGGCAGCTCCTTCCTCTGCACTGCGTGGGCCCAGCAGAGGGGTCATTAAGAGCGGAGGAGAGCCAGCCTCTCTGTTCAGGTGCATGACCCTGTACCCAACAAGGCCCTCAGCAGCCCAGAACTGCAATTGCAGCCCTCTGCTGGAGCATGCCCAGTGCAGATGGAATCAAGGGGGAATTTACCTACTAAAATCTAATAAGTCTATTGAGCATGTGAAAACTACATTTCCCCCCCCCCCCCCCCCCCCCCCCCCCCCCCCCCNCCCCTCCCCCCCCCCCCCCCCCCCGGCTTGTAACTTAGCCAAATTTGGGCAGACATTCACAGTGACAGCAAAAGGCCCAGCCCTGACACAAATGTCGCCTTCTACCAAATGTCAGGTCCCTGCTCCAAAGTACAGAGATGCTAGAGCTTTTCAAAGAAAAAGTCACCAGAAGATTATAGCATGGGTGAAACAATGTATTTTTCCTTAGCTTCATTTTTGGCAACAGCGGAACCATTTTGGCTGAAGTTATCCAAAACAATTCAGCTTGAGGTAGACACCTGGCATGGAAAACTTCAGCCCAAATGGTTAAAGTTTGAAAAAGTTATAAGCAACTGAAAACAGGGTCTTATAATGGGAAGCGTCGAGCAAACTTAATAGGTGGTGCTATCAGCCCTGCCTATAATAAATAAGTAAACTGCCCCTATTCTCTTTGTCATGGTGACAAGTCCGATGAGGGCCGGAGGATGGGGGAGCGCCCGTTAGGATTGCCTCTGGCTTGCTATTTCACTAAGCCCACCAATGAAATGGAGGAAGTCAGGCTGTTTCCAAGAGCTAGTAGCGACATCTTAAGGTCAAACACTGGAAAGTCAGGGATCTAGAAAATGAATTCACTGTTTTGTGTTTTCCCTTTTCTGGAAAAAACAAAACGTGTTTGCTCTCATCTCTCAGGGAACAACATGAAAAATTCCCAGGCCACCCCAAGATGTTCTCCTAGCAAATGGGAGTAAATGAAATGCAAGAACTGGGAAGTGTAGACATTTACAAGAGAGAGAAGAAATATCTGCACTAGTGTTCTGCCTTGGGAGAGGGGCTGGCCTACCTGGATTGGGATCTAAATTATGAGAGAAGTCAAGAAAATATGATGACTTTAAAATGTTTCAGTGACAGGGCTATGTCTTAACACAGACAAATTGCTCTTGGGCTTCATATGAAATCATTTCCCCTCCACCTGAGCCTAGTATTAGAAAAAACATCAAGCAAAACCAAAAACCAGTAGATTGTGAGTTTGCTTTTGACCTGTGCAAAGGACTGAAAATCAGGGGGAAAGCAGTTGACTTCCCAGCTCTAGGTTGGGTTTCAAATCTTGGATTCCATTCCTGGTTCTGCCACTGACTCTCTGGGAAATCCTGGGCAAGTCATGACCCCCTCAGTTTCCCCCACCTGTAAAATTGGGGTGGTAATGCTGATCTATTCCATAGGGCTGTAGTGGGTCTTAAGTAATTGCCTGGAAAGTTCAATGAGCTCCTTGCATGAAATTTGCCTTGCAAACCAAAGTATTGTCTTAGTTCTGGGTTTAACATTTTGTCTTCTCTTCTGTCCTTTTCTCTCCTTCTCAAAGGAGATCTGCCAACTTCTCCTGCCCCCTGAACACTTCAAATGTAACCCACACCCGCTCCTTGTGGTGCTCTGTCTCCCGAAGGCCAAAAGTGGGCAGCGAGTTGGAGGGCCAAACTCTCCTCTCTCTCACATCAGTTTTACACTGGTTTAATTTCCACTGATTTCAGTGGAGTTACTCTGTTTACACCACTGCTAACTCAGAACAGAACTTGGCCTAGTGGTGGCAATCATTGCCTTTCCTTGTTTGCGTTCATCCCTTCACTGTTGAGAGAAAGCAAGGAAGTCATAGAAACAAGACTGACTGTAGATCGCTGAGGGAAATTTACCTCTGGTGTAAATACAGCAGTGGAAATACTTAATGGGCCAAATCTATCCCCAGTGTCTGCCAGCCACTTGACTGTGTGCTGTCATCTCTCACAACAGAAGTGAGGTCAGGCCTGGAACCAGAGGTGAGTCCTCTAAGGAAAACCCAGAGTGTTGCCGAAAGTGGTGTTGGTAATTCAGAATCAGATTTGTGGTTGCATTCCAGCAACTGTGCTGAGAACTCCCCCAGCACCAGTGGGCTCTCAGCTGGCATAGCAAGCCCTTGTGCCACCTCTCCCTACACTTTGGATCTGGTATAGGGTGCATGTGGGGGGCGTGGCTATAGCATACTGCACTCTGGCTATGCTCAGCTAGTGTATGGGCCCTCTACGGACCGTGGCTAGCTGGTAGAAGTTGGAGTAGCCCATAGGTGCAGATCCACCCTGAGAATCAGGGAGCCATCAATGACTCCCAGACAGCCCCAACCCTGCTGTGTTCAGAAGGATAATCTGGGACTCTTCCATAGAGTGTGTGCAGTCACTCCCCTGGCCGAGTGCTTAAGACGCTGGCTTGTGGTTGGGATGTTAGAATTGAGATTGTGACTCCTCCCTGTGACCATTAAAGCCCTGGTGTCTTACCCAGGATCCAGTATATGTAACTGAATTCACGCTGCTTTAAATTTGCCCCGAAGCTACAGTTGGAGGTGGGATACTTCTTCACGCTCTGCCCTACGGGCTAGTGCTGCTGTGTAGTGTACGGTGTGGGTACTGTTCAGCACAGCTGGCCAGGAAATGTATTTCTATCCTGTGAAAAACTGAGTGTTTGGGGGGAAAATGCATCTTGAATAAGGACAAAAAGTAAAAACAACAGAAAATCCATCCTAGAATGTTTCCAGGGACAGCCCAGCTGGTAGGAATGTTTTGGGGTTTCTGAAATGAAAGATGCTCACAGGGATCCCAGGCTGCCCGTCTCACCAGCTGCCTGGGGAGCCGGCCAGCCAGGTAGCATTGGAGAGCCCATCAGCTGAGGAGCCCATCTTTTTGCCTGCCAGCTGGGGAGCTCAGAAGCCTGCCTGGCAAGCTGCTCAAGGAGCCCAGAAAGCCCTGGCAGCCAACCAGGTGGGCTGCGGAGGAAGCCCAGGGAGGCTGGCAGACTGCCAGGTGGGCTGTTTGGGAGCCTGAGAACCCAGGAGCCTGCCAGTGGGATGCCAGGGAGCTGGAGAGCCCGGGGAAGTGGGTGGGCAGGTGAACTGGCAGGAAAGCAGGCAAGTAGATTGCTTGGCCGGTCAGCCTGCCCAGTTCCCATAGAAAATTTCAGTGGAATCGAGACGTTCCTGTGGAACATTTTGAATCAGCATTTTTTGATGCAGTTGTTCCATTGGAAAATTTTCGACCAGCTCAGCTGTTCAGTGCTGTTCCGGTTTCACCCCCTGGCAGTAGACGAAGCAATCCCTGCGTGTAGTTTGCACATCCATTCTTGTCTGTAAAGCCCTTTGGGATGATTTATGATCAAAAGTGCCAAATCAATGTACAGTATTATTAATTTCCAAAGAGCTGATGCGTGCAGGGGCTCCGGTCCTGGGGTGATGAGGGCAGTTAAGTGCTTAGATACAGGGCAACACAGTCAGGTGCTTTTGACCTGCGCTCTGTTCCCAACTCTGCCACCCTGACTAGCTGTACAACCTCAGGCCAGCCACTTTGTCTGTACGCACCCCCCTTCTCCTGTGTGTCCAATAGTGACACCCCCTTGTAAATCACTGCAGTCTGTGTGGAAAGTACTAGCTCCATGAGTGCCAGGTATAGTTTCATCCATGTCAAACATGACTGTACTAGATCACCTCAGACTGCTCAGAGTAGCATCACCTGGGACACTCAGGGAACCTCAGATCCAGGGCAGACTGAGATGGCATAGCTGAAAGGCAGTTCCACTGGGTAGATACAGCCTGAGCTTGGCTCTAGGGGCTGGCCTCTGCCACACTTACTCACTGAGGAGTATCTTTCACTTACCCTGCTATAGCCCCACTGATTCCAATGAGGCTACTATGTCTTGTGAATGAGGGTAGCAGAACTGGACCCACAAGAAAGAAACAAAAGCTCCTGGGGGTGTGAGCAAGCAGCTGTCTTGGTCCTGCACCATCTATTTCATGCACCGTCTAGTGAAGAATTCACAGGGACGTCCCCAGATGCACACGCCCTCGGGAGCTGCCTGCCTACAGGTACTGGCTGTTTGACAGATCTGTCAGTTATCTCCAAAATCAAGATGCAAAATCTATCACTCAGGGACATTACGCGGGGGTATCAGATACTCTCTGGGGGACAAGAAATACATAAAGCAATGAGCCCCTATGCTCATCCACATGAAGAGCTTTCAACTGTGACATAGTATGGAGAGTACCCATCATTTAACAGGCAATCCGAGTCTAATGTGTTACTAATACCTTATCGATATTCATTTTGTCCTGCCAGTGGAGAAGCCCATGTGAAAGGAGAGCCCAGGGGAGTGGGAGCTGCTTATACAAAGAGGGCAAGGGGCTGGCAGGGTGTGGTCGCACTGGGCAGGGTGGGTGCAAGGATGTTTCGTGCACTAGGCAAAACTTCCACCTTGCGCCCCCCCGAGCCCCGTGGCAGCTCTCCGCCCTAAGGCGCCCCCCCCCCGTGGCAGTTCGCCCCTCCCCCCTCCGCTCTGAGGTGCCCCCCCCCACGGCAGTTCCCCCCTCCGCCCTGAGGTGCCCCCCCAAGGCAGCTCCCCCCCTCCACCCTGAGGTGCCCCCCACGACCCGGGGAGCCATGCGGCCAGGGCCGGCTTTACGAAGTGCGAGGCCCGATTCGTGGGGGCGGGGCTTGTACTCACCGGATGGGCGGCGCTCGAGTCTTCGGCGGCACTCCGGCCAGGGAAGCGGGGGGTGCCGCGGGGCTTGTCGCGCTCTGGCCGGAGCTCCAGGCGGGGGAGCGGGGCCGCGGAGCTTGCCGCGCTGGAGCTCCAGCCGGGGGAGTGGGGCCGCGGGGTTTGCCGCGCCGGAGCTCCAGCCGGGGAAGCGGAGCTGTGGGGCTTGCCGCACTCCAGCCGGAGCACGGGGCCCTTTTAGGTGCAGGGCCCAATTCCGGGGAATCGGGTGAATCGGCCTAAAGCCGGCCCTGCGTGCGGCAGGTCCCTGCCCCAGCTCACCTCTGCTCCGCCTCCTCCCCGAGCACGCCATCGCCGCTCCACTTCTCCCATCTCCCAGGCTTGCGGTGCCAATCAGCTGTTTGGCGCCACAAGCCTGGGAGGTAGAGAAGCAGAGCGGGGCGGCGTGCTCAGGGGAGAAGGCGGAGCAGAGGTGAGCTGGGGCGGGGAGCGGTTCCCCTGCGTGCCACCCCCCCCTTACTTGCTGCAGGCGGCCCTCCCCGCGCCCCCCTGCCCCAGCTCCCTCCGCCTAAATGCCGATGACGACCGGGGCGGCCGAAGATCCGGCCGCCCCGGTTGCCGCCAAAGGAACTGAAATGCCGCCCCTCAAATGCTAGTGCCGGCCCTGGCACTGGGGCTGTCTCTCCAGGAGGTGAGGGCATTCCCAACGGTGGCGTTTGGACCGAAACACGGCACTGGCGAGGTGGCAAGAGGCATGCCACAAGGTTCTGTAAACGTAACTGCATCGAAGGGGGCATGGGTCAGGATTGCTGGGAGACTGCGATTCATGCCTGCAGCAGGAGAAGTGGGGGCACAACAGGCTCTAGTGCTGGTGCCTCTTTGGCCTGTGTGGGGCCTTGCAGGGTTGTTTCCTTCTCCCACTGCCCAAGGGAGGGAGGGGCATCACCATGGCCTTAATAGAACTCATGGCCGGGCAGTTTGTCCTGCTATTCAGTCTCCAGGGGGAGCTCTATGGAGGCACTGCATTGAAACACCCTCTTGCAGCCCTGCAGGCACATTGTCCTTAGTGCCCTTTCAGCCAGCCAGACCTGCTTAGTTCATAACATCTGTCCCCTGGGGGCGGGGGCTGGTTTATCAACTTTTCTATTCATTAGTTGTCCCCCGAAATCATTTGGGTTTCAGGTCCTGTAGGTCCTCCCCTTAGGCTGGGGGGGGATCCTTTAGCAGTGGGCAGGCTCCGCCCACCCACTTCCCGGAAACCCAATATGTACAGAGCTTCACTCACTGCTTACTTGCTCCAGTTCCCGCCCTCTCTAGGTCCATACAAAAGCCCTGATAGGTTTCCTTGCCCTGTTCCTCCAGGAGCCAACTTGTGCCTCCAGCAATCCCTCTCCGTGAGACCCCAGTCTCCAGCCTTCCTCCCTGGGGCTGGGTTATAATTCAGGCCAGCTACAGGGCCTTAGCCAACTTCTCCTTCAGCTGGTCCCTTTCCCCAATTAGTCCTCAGGCTCAGAGGGTTCAGTAGGAAGCAGGGCCGGCACAACCCATTAGGCGACCTAGGCGGTCGCCTAGGGTGCTAACATTTGGGGGGCGGCGACCGGATCTTCGGCCACCCCGGTCGTCATCGGCATTTTGGGGGCGGGACCTTCCGCCACCTAGGGGGGCAAAAAAGCTGGCGGCGCTCCTGGCAGGAAGTAATCTCCTGCAGGTGTCTTTGATGCTCCGAGACAGGAAGCAGCATATATGCCCGCCCCCTTCTCCCAGCTCAGTGCTCTGCAAGGCTCCTAGCCCTGGGATCTTAAAGAAACAGGATCTGACTTTCTCCACAAGCTACTTATTCCCAGGACTGCTTCCTTTCCACCAATACCTCGTATTTCCTAGGTCTTTGATACATCAAAACCTCCCAGAATCTGAAAGGGCCATGCCATGTCACTGGGATGAGCTGACCCCTAGGCAGACTACCCCATCATAGGGAGGCAGTGTGGCCTAGTGGTTAGTGCCCTGCCCTGGGACTCAGCACACCTGGGAAAGTCATGTCACCCTCCGTGCCTCAGTTTCCCCATCTGTAAAAGGGGCTAATGATACTGACCTTCTTTGTAAAGTGCTTTGAGATCTATTGATGAAGTGTGCTGTGTAGGAGGTAGATACTGTCTATTACAATTTGCCTCTCAATTTCATCTGGTGGCTGCTACTTGTATCCCTGGCTACCACCTTAGATAAGTCTCCTTCATTTTTGGTGTCCATGCCTTCAGCTATTTGGAGACTTAACATGCCACCTCTTGGCTGTCACTTCACTAAACGAGCCACATTGCCTTTCCTTATAAATCACTCCTCCTGGCTGCCTGCTCAATTGTGTTCTTTCCTGAACTCCTTTCCATCTATCAATAGATCTGGCAATGCAGTATCTAGGTCTGAGCATAGTCAGAAAAAACTGTGTGCAGCTGTAGGCACTTCTGTACCAGAGGGATTTCACAGAAGGGCAAGCAGACTGATTTAAGGGCTGGAAGCTTTGGCTTCTGAGAAACTAATGATGAGAAGGAGATGTGTTTACCTTGGGCAAACAAAGAGTAAGGCAGACACCGATAATCATCAGCAAGTATTTGACAGGTGTAAGTGCCAGAAAGCGAGAGAGGAATAGTTCAGTATATTCTAACGGGGTATATCTGGCAATAATGGGATAGTAGTGAGGGAAGGGAAGGGATGGTTCAATATCAGGAAATAGCTCCCATGTAAAGAAGGTGGTGGTGGTCCCAGCATTTGAGTCAGCTAAGACTAGATTAGACAAAGCCATGGAGAACAAGATCTCTCTCTTTCTCCTGTGCTCATCACTGTACTGTCTGAACAACACACCTACTTTGGTTTCCAAGAGAAGTTAGGTGTTTGAATAGGGCTTCTTCTTCACTAATTATGGCCCCTTGCAAAATGCTCAATTAATAATGATGGCGGCTTTCCTCAATCAGTATTGACTATTGCTGAGGACACCAGGTTTGGATCAGGACCCAAATGAGATTTAGGCTGGTTCAGAATTTGGGGTTGTGGCTGAATCAGTTCCAGGTGGAGGTTGAGGTTTGAGATTATTGCAAGCTCATGAGCTGTTCTAAGAAAATTCTGCTACCTTGAATGTTGGAAATTTTGCAAGATCAGGTGTCCCCTTTGGCTTTGGATCCAAACTCAAATCAGACCCACAGAGGTAGGTTCAGATCCAGGAATTTAATTTTGGTGGAAGGTTAGATTTAAAGGCATTTATATTTCAGCTCTGTATTTTGGCCCAACCCTAACAATGAATTTTGTTCTACCACCTTACTGTTAGGCTCCTTTCTTTCTGGTGTGTATGCCAAATAAGGTTTGGTGTGTATTTGCAATGTTAAGCTGTCACATTGCATTGCATCTCTTAGGCTGCAGCTTTTTCGTATTAGATCATCACACTCTGCTATAGACTAGTCGCATACCTGCTGAAAACCCCTCCAGAGAATTTAGCAGATCTCTACGTGACAGCAGTCAGTTCTGACCTTGCAGACATCCTCTCCTTAGTGGTTTGTATTTTTTGGACTTGCAAGGAATGGTGGGAGAACATCAAAAGTGTTGGGCTGATTAGGCCCTGAGCAGTCCAGTGTTTGTACTCCAAGGACAGTTATTCTGTCGCACCATTGGGGTGGCACTGGGCTAGTTGAGGCAGAATTGACCCCAGAGGCTTAGTTTCTTTCAACCAGGATGGAGTTTTGTCCTTCTTGCTCTATTCTTCAGTGTCTTCCACCCTAGCCCTCTTCTTCCTCAACGCTAGAGCTGCTCAGATAGTGGAAACAAAAGTTTATGAAACATATTGAAGTTATTTGTGTTTTGCAGGGTTTGAAATGACCCCAATTTGGGAATTTCATGAATTTTTGTGTGTTTAAAAAAAAACACACACACACAGAAATGTTGATTTGGAAGGGTTATCAGAAAGCAAAGCGTGGCTTTCTGTACATGACAAATGGCACTAACTGTTTTTTAACTTACGAAAAATGCCACCAAAAAGTTTCAATAATAGCCACACTTTTTTTTGCAAAAAAATTTGGTTTAGAAAAAAAAGCCAGTTTTCAATTGAAAACTGGCAACTTTGTCCTTCTGTAACCCTTCTGCCCATCTGAGTTGGCAGCAACAAGGGCCGGGTTCAGTATCTAGCGGTTCCGTTTCAATAACACAATGCAAAACCGGCTCGAGCCCCCACCCAGTGACCTGGGACAATTTCATGGCGCCTCTAAGAGGCAATACTTCCCCTCTTGCAAGCATGGAGTCTGAGTGTAGCAAAATCCTTTTAATAAAGGAGGGAAACAGTGCGGCATTATATTGGGGAAACACCACAAACAGGATTCATAATACAAACCATGAGCAAAAGACCCACCCCCAAGTAAGGTTGGCAGTGTCCTTTTCCCCTCAGGGTCTGAAGTCCAACAACCCAAAAGATCACCCCAAAGTCTCTTGAGTCCAGCAACCCAAGAGTCTGTCCTTGGTCAGTGCAGCCCCAGAGCTGCAGAGTTTTTACCCCCCCCCCCCCCCAGCCTGGGTGGAAGGGGGGGGGAAGAAAGGGTACGCAGGGTGTTAAGGGGCACCTTACATGGTCTGAGGCCAACTGCCCCGCCTCTCCATGGGGTTCTGCTGCCACCTTCACCACAAGCCGCTCCACTCCACTATCCGTCCCATGGGCCGCACCAACCATCCCGCAAACTGCTCCGCTCTGCCAGCCGCTTCGCAATATAGCTTCAGACTCCCCCACTAGTTAACACAGCACTCAGTGATCTCCGCTCTTAGTACCTTTAGTGATTTCAGCTTGTAGTAGGGGAGCCTTAGTGCTTGTGCACCATTGGCTCAAAGCAAAGTCAGCTCAGCAGTCTGTAACTAGACTGCTAATGGAATCAAAGTTAGCTCTGACATTCAACAGTGGAGGGGGGAGGAGGTGTAATTGGTGTTTCAGGCCCTCAAAAGGGGCCCATCCCATCAGGTACAAATACCTGTCCCCAGCCTCTCTCAATTCACTGGGTTTTGGAACCCATGTCCCCTGTCTAGCAAGTGCTACTTAGTTGATGGTTAGTCCCTCTGTCATAAAACAGTTCCACTGGCCTTGATTCACATAACCATGGTAACAACACTTTATTCTTCCTGCCCCAATAACAGAGAAACTGGGGATCCTACAACAGCCAAAGTTACCATTTTGGGCTGCTGTAGGCTCATGCTAGGCGGGGTGGGTGTGCCTATGCAAACAAGATCAGCCCCTGAAGTTCTTTTCCACACTCGCGATAATTCACCACCAGATGTCAGGGTAGAACTCATCCTGACTCTGCTTACACTTCTGTTCACCTCCATTCTCCCAGCAGATAAACCCTGCCCCACCTCCTGTCCACGATGCCTGATAAGCATCCATAGAGGTCTGGCTCCTCTCCATCACTCAACACTATTCCTCTAGCCCTCTTTTCTCTCTCTAATTCCTCTGCAGAGGCTCCTTTACCTTTATCTCTCAAGGGGAGGGGGGGTCAAAAGGTCAAGGAGGAGACAGTCTCTCACTATCAAGTCAAGTTCAAGTCAAGTCCTTATCTTCAAGGCATACCAGGGTCTCTAAAAGCCTATAGCCCTGGCATAAGTTCATGGTCGATAATGCTGCTCCTCAGGCACAGTGGAACTTTCTACCACAAGAGTAAAGCTCGCCTGGGCAGGAGACAGAGCCTTCTCAGGGGCCAGTCCCAGACTGCGGAACGGACTCTCCCAGGAATGAAGGACCATCCTAGATCTCCCCACCTTCTGCAACAAGTGCCAGGTGTACATCTTCCACATAAACGCCTTCTCACATAATCCTAGAGCCACACAGACATTTAAAATACCCCCTCCCCACAAACCAAAACCCTACCCCAATAAGCCACCCCACTGCACACACAATTCTCCCTGCAGGGAGAGGATGAGAGAGAACAAACCACATGGGACAGATGTTAGACACATTGCTTAATGCACTACTAGAAGGAGGTCCGTCCCAGATCCACAAAGATACGTAGGCACCCAAGTCCCAATTTAGGCATCACTGCAATGCACAAAACTCTCACCTAACTCTGCATTTTCAGGATAAGAGTTTCCTGGGTGCCTAAATTCCTGCCTCTGGGCCTGCACGCTGCTGGCTCCCTGTAGGCGCCTGGATGCCCATCTCCTGCCTAAGCCCCAGAGCAATCCATGAACCAGGAGAAGCTAGGTAGAGGAACATCTATCTTCTCTGCAGGTCGGATCCAGTGGGTATGCTCAGAGGCCACCCACAGGATCTCGCCCTACAAATCAGTTAGGGGTAGGGCATCTATCTTCCCCAGATTCGTGGATCTACCCACCCTTGTGGATCTGGGCCTCAGATACCATGGTGATGAGGGTGGGATAAGAACCTTTATACTACAGAAACTAGAAGGTTGCCCTGCTGTGACTACCTCAGAGTGTAGTGTCATGCTGAGACAAAACACTAGGTGGTGCATTTAATCAATTATTCAACTTCTAAAGAGTTTCACTTGCTGGATTGGATGCTTTCAGCACCAGCAGGCAGTACAAGACTTACCACAACAAGCCTGTTTCCTATATACAGACAGTACGCTTCCCATTTTTCACATTACCATCTTTTCTGTACAGTGTATGAATACAGCCATATTGTAGCATAAGCTTTCGTGGGCTACAGCTCAATTCCGATGAAGTGAGCTGTAGCCCACGAAAGCTTATGCTACAATAAATTTGTTTAGTCTCTAAGGTGCCACAAGTACTCCTGTTCCTTTTTGCGGATACAGACTAACACGGCTATTACTCTGAACACTGTATTAGTCAGGCCAGTTCCCTGGTTCGGCCAGTCACAGGGAGGGGAGCTGTTTTCTAGGAACTTAGGTAGGTAGATAGAATAATACCAGGAAGACAACACCATTCCCAGCTTATGGCATTTACCTGCTTTGCTAAGGGAGTAGTAACCTTCCTAGACAAAGGATCTGGGCCATGGCCCATAATTTATTCCTATAGATTTTTTTTTTTAGTAATTTAGGCCAACATCTTTATGCTCTGTTGTTTTCTTTTGAAGTGCTTCATAAAAATGAATGTGAACAGAATGTTTTCATTAAGTAAACCCCGTCCTCCCACACATTTAAATGAAAACAGTGTTTAAAGAAATTCTATAGCTATATAGTATCCCAGTGGTGGTGTCACACAAACATAGCAGCACTGGGCATGGGATAGTACTTGAGAGCCAGGAAGTGAAACTGATCAACTGAAAGCACAACTACCCAGTCTAGTTCCACCCCCAGCCGTGAGGAGCATAATGCAGCCAGAGGTAGGGTGACCAGACAGCAAGTGTGAAAAATCAGGATGGGGGTGGGGGGTAATAGGCGCCTATATAAGACAAAGCCCAGAGTATCAGGACTGTCCCTATAAAATCGGGACATCTGGTCACCCTAGCCAGAGGCAGCATGCACCAGTGTGAGTTGTCTCTGGCGCTGGGGGTCAGGAGACTAAGGATCTGGTCCCATCTTGCCACTGACCTGCCCTATGACCTTGGGCACTTGGCATTTTACCGCCTTGTCCCTTTGTTTCCCCTCCCGTCTTCTGTCTGTCTTAGCATCTTGTCTGTTTAGACCGTGATCCTGCAAAGATTTACTTACAGTGCATTACATTAAGCATGTATTGAAATCTTTACAGGACGGGGACGTAGACCTTGCCTATATGAGAAAACTGTTCTGATTTGACTAAAGCGAGGTAGAACCGGAATTGGATCAGTGCCATTCTCTGGTGTATTGAGTGCTTTACATCCCATTAGCTTAAGCTCTAAGTCACATTGTAACAAAACAATCCCATTGGCACAAAGTGAGAGAGGTTAGACTGGCTCTTCTGTCCTTCCATCTCGGTATTTCTAAGGCCAAGAGCTCTTCCGGGCTTGTTACTGTTCTCTTTCAGTCTCTCTGCTTTATGGACCTGATCCAGCTCTCACTGAAGTGAATGAGGATCTTTGCACTGCCTTCAGTGGGAGCTTGATGGAGCTGTGTCTCCATAAACAACCCACAGAACCCTGAAATGACAAAGGGCCCAATTCTGCAACCTAACCATGTGTGGAATTTCCAGGCTTGGCCCAAGGTGCTGGAGAGAGTGTCTGAGCTCTGATTCATTTAATAGCATTGCCCACTATTCACTGACAAATACCTTCATGCCAGCTGAACTGCAAGAACATACTGCCCCGGCTATATTGTTAGCAATGTCTGAGATCGCCATGTCGGGACGCAGGTAGAGGGGTCACAGTCTGCCCAGGCCTTTATAACTGTCACAAATGAATCAGAATAATTCCCATTGATATTAAAATGGGACAAAAATGACCCTTTTATCCAACCCTCATGGATTCTGGGTGTTCAGATTGAATGCAATTTGGATCCAAACCATCCTTAGTTTGGTTCTGCAAAACCCAAACCTGGATTGAGGAGGTTCTGCCAAACCAGAACCCACTGCTGCTTCTCTACCTCTAATTTACACTGTGCCTTTCACCCTAACCGAAAAGGATCTCAAATCACTTTATTTACTAGCTAATCTAATGTAAATTGAAATGCAGCCACCTCAGGGGTGCAGCACGGCAGCCATTTAACAGCACACAGCATCAAGGCTCAACAAAGCAGGCCAGGAAAGAAAGGGGCATTTTAGGTAGTGGACTGTAATTTCCCCAGCTGGAATCTGGCCAGGACACCGGGGCTCACACCCTACAAAGTACAAACAAGACATAAAAGGCAGCACGCACAGTGGGAGAAATCTTCAGTTGATGAAGAAAAGCCACAAGCATTTGGAACAATCCCAGAATTTCCATTTTGGGGGCCGAAATGGACAATGACTGTGTCTTGAGAAAGTCCGGCAGCCTGTGATCCTGTAATAGACAGGACTGAGATTAGGGTGGACTAGTTTGGCTTTCTTTTAATCAACTGGAGATTTTCCCTACTGTGCCCAAAGCTTCATGATCCTGGGTATAAGCGGTCAGCATCGTGAGAGCTACTGGGCCGTGGGAGCAGCTGACTGAGCGCCCTGGAAAAGATTGACTGATTTATTCACAAGATTAAGATTGATGCTTTAGTGTGGAATAGCTTGTCTCTTTCTGGGCTGGACATCAATAAAGCCACAAGCTCCCATGTGCCAGGCAAACTCCACCAATGCCAATGTGTTGGTCCCCAGTAGCTTTAAAGCTCCCATCCGGTTATAATTCAATTCCAATTCCTTACAGCCTTTGTGGTATAAATCATGATCAGATTTATCCCCCACCCCCCTCAATTTCCTATCCCCAGTGTAAGTGATTCCTTGCTTTGTTGCAGGTTGAGGATGGAACTGACATCTTTGCCTAAACTCCTCTGGACAAGTGACAACAAGCTCCTGCATCATCATTTCCCAGATGTGTTTGCAACTGTCCATACCACTCAAGACATCCCAGAGGAAGCCAGTTTTGGACCGTGTATGCTGCAGAACACCTTGTTGGACACTGTTGCTTTTATTGCCCTGAAATGCTCAGAGAGAAGAAATATCCATTATGTATTTAAGGTAGGAGAGCCTGGTGTTTTATATTGTATTGGAAAAGCTGTCCCCTCTCCCCACCCGCCCCGGATTGCTCTTCTCGGCCGGTGGCGTTGGCATGGGATATAGTTTTATCCCCAGGTCAGCCCAGCTAATAGCTCCGCCAAGAGTGGAAACTGGCCCAGCACGGTGCTGACCTGGAGGCTGGATTCTGAGGGGATCCCAGCAAGGACTGTTCCCGTGGGGGAAAGAGCCCAAAGCATGAGTTCTGTCCTACGCCAAGCCACCCTTGACCTGCCGCTGAACTGATCCAGGATGGGGGGGAATGAGGGGCATGTCTTCACTTGGAGATGAACATCCAAGAGGGCTTGGCATGGGGCATACTGGCCCTTCACGGCCGAGGAGGGGTCACACTATCCCATTGCAGGGACTGCCTGGCATCCCTGAGGGAGAGCGAGTGGCTTCGGGGCAGCGTTTTGAAGTCTAAGAATGGGCCCAGGCTGCTCCTGTCTAGACAGAGCGTAGGAGTATGAACAGAGCACGTTTCTCCACCCTGTCTCTCCCTGCACCATGGGGGTAGCTGCAGCCTCTGGGGCGGGGGGTCTCCTCTCCTTCGCTCTTGCCTCTGGCGGCCAGATCAGATCTCTGGAGGGGGCCTGGGCGCCAGGAGGGAGGAGTCAGGGCTGTTTGCGTGTGTTTGGACTCTAGCACCAGACTCTCAGGCTGCTTTTTGGGACTTTGCCACCAGAGCCCTGGCGGGAGTCTGGGCGGTCTGGAGAAAGATGTCCCTGGAGTGGGCTGGGGCTGGCAGGGTGAGGCTTAGCTCTGGGTTGTACAGCCAGAGCAGCGTCTTAAAGCCCTACTGTCTCTTAGAAACCATGTCAGCTGACACACCTGGGCTGAACACACCTCCCTTTCCATGTGTAACCATGGTGTTCCCCGTTGTGTAACCAGCCCCTTTCGTGCTGTTGGGGGGAGGGGGTTGAACCTGGCACCTTCAGCCCCCAAAATGCAAACTGCTACTGCTTGAGCTGAACAAGTCCCTCCCTTAGCAGCTAGCTCATAGACTTGAAGGCCAGAAGGGAGCACCATGCTCATCTACTCTGACCTCCGGCACATTGCAGGCCACAGACCTCACTCACCCACTCCTGTAATGCACCCACAGCCTCTGGCTGAGTTCCTGACAATGTGGAGTAGGCTCTTAAGTTACATGGACCAGCTATTAGAGGGTGGCACAGCCACATAGTGCTAGCAGGGGTTACACTTCGTGGGCATTTTGACTGGGAGTTGTGACAGGCGCTGGGTGAATAAGGGATTTTTTGTTTCGCTGGCAGTTTAGAAAAATAACAAATCATTTGGGGTCAAACCAAAACCAGTGTTTTATGAAATATTCCGGCGAAGCAAGAAGTCGAAACAAAAATTGCCGCTCAACCCGAATCGGAATGTTGCAGCGTCACAAAACCCAAACCTCTGGAGCTGAGACATTTCCACTTTCGTGCATGTGGACAAAAGCAAAAAGAAACAAAGGGTGGAGGAGACCTGGCTTTAATTCTTCCCTCTGCCTGGGGAGAAGGGATTTGAACCAGGCTCTGTCACCTCTCACGTGAGTGCCCTATCACTGAGCGATAGGGTATTCCAATGTGAGGGCTTCCTAACTCTCTCCTCTTGAAGCTGCTCCACTGTGCCTATACAATTAAATAGCCATGGGAGCGGGAAGCCTGTGTCGTGGGTCTCCTATACCCAAGAGGAGTGCCCTACCCATCAGGCTATGGAGTCATTCTCATGCTCAGTCTCTGGCCCAGTGACTATCCAACTGGAGAGTCTTTAACTCTGAGTCCCAAAGGGAATCTGCTTTTCTTCTCCCCTTGCTGTTTTTTCAGTGGGTCACCCCCATGGAGTCCCAGAACCCTCAATTTAACAAGCTCCCTTAATGTTTTCTGCACCCCAGACCTAAGAAATAACAAGGCTTCCCCAGCTTGATCTATGCTGTCTCCCCCTCCACCAAAGGAAGCCAGCCATCTGTAAATCAGTCAGGTCTGCTAAACCCAACCTGCCCCATGCCCCGCCACTTACAGCATCCTGTGCTGTCACCTTTTCCTGAAAGGTCCCTTCTCTTCCCTCCCCGAGGGGCCTTGAAAGCCAAGCCTCTTTATAATGGAGTTGTGATTGAGCCCCTCCAGGTCACTGAGGCCTTCCCTGCAATGTAGACACAAGGGAAGTACACAACTGTCCAAGGGACCCATAAGCAGAGGAGCTGGGCTTTGGGCAGATCAAAACACCCTGAGCTAAGCTTTGATGTCTCTTCTGCTCAGTCCTGTGCTCTCACTTATTCCCTGTCCCCTTGCCATGTGTTCAGCCCTCTCTCTTAGGGCCTAATTTCCAGAGATCCTGTGCATCCCTTGACTGTGCTCAGAGCAGTGAGTCAGTGCTGGGCACTTCTGAAAACCAGGCCTTAATTGGTGACAGCCTTTGTCCTAGCTATTAGTTACAACCACTGGGGGCATCAGAATTCCATATTTGTCAATCATCATTAAGTACCATATAGTTAAAGGGAGCCAGCTGCAGGGCATGCTAATTTATTCTCTCCCTTACACTAATTAACTCTTACACTAATTGTCTCTTAACAGTTCATTCTTCTGGCTGAGCTGCTAATGTGCGCATACTTTTGCATGCATTCTGAGGGGTAAAAACAGAGCAGCGATGTCCAAAACCCTGTTTCTCCTACAAAACCCCATGGCCTAGCTGCAAGGCACTTAGTGGAGAAACAGAGGAAGAAATCACTGGGGGTGAAATTTAAAATCATACTTATTACTAAATATGCTTCATTTCCAAACTTCTCTCTTTCAAAACAACCACTGCGGTGCTCAAAAATTAGCAGACTTTTTTTTGCAAATGTCCTTAATCGCTTTGTGCCTCAGTTTCCAAGCTGTGGAAACCCTCCTCGTTCTTTTTGGTGATACAGACTAACACGGCTAGCACTCTGAAACCTCTCTGCCTTGCAATTAATATTTGTTAGGCTTAGATACTGCTGTGATGAGCTCCAAAGGAAAGCCCACGAGGAAACTAATAATTCCCTATTCAGTGCAAGCTTAGAAGGGCGTGCAGTGAATAAGGCAGGGGGCGCACATAGAGCGATGAGGGTAAAATTAATATTGAATAGCTGTACCATTCTCAGAGCATCCTCCATCTTGTGCACTGAATGAGCTGGAAAAAATAGTATGGGATCATGTAATTAAAGAGCGTATCATAATGCAGATGCGCAAGGGGGCGGAGGTAACCAGAAATACCTTAAATTCTGGCATTTTTAAACTTTTGAGTGCTTGACTTTGTAACCTAAATATCATTCTTTTAATATGGGGGGGCGGGGGGGGGGTTGTATGTAATATTGCATGTATTAGCTGTTACTGACTGTACCTGGGGTTGTCAATCTTTTTCTTTCTGAACCCCCCCCACCCCCCCTCCCCCCGATATGCTATAAAAACTCCATGGCCCACTTATGCTACAACAATTGTTTTTCTGCATATAAAAGCCAGGGCTGGTAGTAAGCAGGGCAATTGCCCGGGGCCCCATGCCGCAGGCTCCTGCTTCAGCCCCAGGTGGCGGGGCTCAGGGCCCCAGGCGTCAGCCCCATGCAGTGGGGTTTCGGCTTTCTGCCCTTGACCCCAGCGAGTCTAACACTGGCCCTGCTTGATGGACCCCCTGAAACCTACTCGCGGCCCCCCAAGGGTCCTCAAACCTCTGGTTGAGAACCACTAGGCTATACCACATTATTTCAGAAAGAATTGAGTCTGCAGCATTCAGTTGTTGAGAGCTTGTCCTTTATGGATACCTTGAAATAAATTTGAATTTTTACTTGATGCAAAAATATGAATAAACTGCACTATTTCTGAAGCTGGAGAGCAAGGTATAAGTGCTTATTAGTTGTATTTAATAATATCCTGTATGGAAAAGCTCTATAGGCATTAGTACAGATGAAATCCAAAGGACTCTATAGATGTTTAATAGGGTTCTGCTGCAATAATTCTAAAGCCCTCCATAATTTAATGGAGAATGAGATAATTTCTGTAGGGGTTTTGAACTATCCCATAGGATTCAGGTGCAAGGATCTAGTTCTTTATTAAATTCTAATGGATTGTTCATTATAGCCTAGGGAGAGGTTATCATTTTACATTAAATTCTCTAGGACTTTCCCATCTGGAGTGAATTGACAATGGAGAACAATGGAATGGAGTTTCTGGTTTCTATCTGGTGTACCATACTCATGCTTTTCGGATTGAGGCTTATTGACTAGAGAGCAGACCAGGAATCTTGAGTTCCCAGCTCTGCCACTGACTTGATGGGTGACCCTGGGCCAGTCACCTCATCTCCCTCTGCCTCAATTTCCCCATCTGTACCACAAGGATAATGGTCCTGGCCTATCTTGGAGAGAGCAGGTGTGGCGTGAGTGAGGCTGAATGACTGGGCAGTGAGGTGATCTGAGAGCCTCTCAGGGAAGGAGCTCTGCAGGGGACGGGAGCTCTACATTTCTGGTAGTGGTGGGGATCTGAATGCTGCCAGGGGAGTGGGCGCTGGAGAGCAGGAGAGAGGCCAGGCAACCAGCCAGGTGGGGAGCAAGAAGCATGGGGAGCTCTGAGTAAAACAGCCGAGGCTGGCCGGGAGAGGTTGGAGGCTGGATGGACAGAGGAAGCTGCAAGCTGGGCTGGCATGGGGACTGCAGAGCCAGCTACCGGTTGGGAGGGCGGCAGTGGCGGCTCAGCATGTAGGGTTAGAACTACCTGTGTGTGCTGCTGGCTGGCAGAAACTGCACCCCAGGCAGCTCTTCACACATAGAATCATAGAATCACAGAAGATTAGGGTTGGAAGAGACCTCAGGAGGTCATCTAGTCCATCCTCCTGCTCAAAGCAGGACCAACACCAACTAAATTATCCCAGCCAGGGCTTTGTCAAGCTGGGCCTTAAAAACCTCTAAGGATGGAGATTCCACCACCTTCCTAGGTAACCCATTCCAGTGGTTCACCACCCTCCTAGAGAAATAGTTTTTCCTAATATCCAACCTAGACCTCCCCCACTGCAACTTCAGACCATTGCTCCTTGTTCTGTCATCTGCCACCACTGAGAACAGCCGAGCTTCATCCTCTTTGAAACCCCTCTTCAGGTAGTTGACGGCTGCTATCAAATCCCTCCCCACTCTTCTCTTCTGCAGACTAAATAAGCCCAGTTCCCTCAGCCTCTCCTCGTCAGTCATGTGCCCCAGCCCCCTGATCATTTTTGTTGCCCTCCGCTGGACTCTCTCCAATTTGTCCACATCCTTTCTGCAGTGGGGGCCCCAAAATTGGACGCAATACTCCAGATGTGGCCTCACCAGTGCCGAATAGAGGGGAATAATCACTTCCTTCGATCTGCTGGCAGTGCTCCTACTAATGCAGCTCAATATGCCATTAGCCTTCTTGGCAACAAGGGCACACTGCTGACTCAGATCCAGCTTCTCATCCACTGTAATCCTAGGGTCCTTTTTTGCAGAACTGCTGCTTAGCCAGTCGGTTCCCAGCCTGTAGCGGTGCATGGGATTCTTCCTTCCTAAGTGCAGGACTCTGCACTTGTCCATGTTAAACCTCATCAGATTTCTTTTGGCCCAATCCTCCAATTTGTCTAGGTCACTCTGGACCCTATCCCTACCTTCCAGTGTATCTACCTCTCCTCCCAGCTTAGTGTCATCTGCGAACTTGCTGAGGGTGCAATCCATCCCATCGTCCAGATCATTAATAAAGATGTTGAACAAAACCGGCCCCAGAACCAACCCCTGGGGCACTCCGCTTGATATTGGCTGCCAACTAGACATCGAGCCGTTGATCAGTAACCGTTGAGCCTGACGATCTAGCCAGTTTTCTATCCACCTTATAGTCCATTCATACAATCCATACTTTTTTAACTTGCTGGCAAGAATACTGTGAGAGACCATATCAAAACTTTGCTAAAGTCAAGATATATCACATCCAGCGCTTTCCCCATATCCACAGAGCCAGTTATCTCATCATAGAAGGCAATCAGGTTGGTCAGGCATGACTTGCCCTTGGTGAATCCATGTTGACTGTTCCTGATCACCTTCCTCTCCTCCAAGTGCTTCAAAATGATTTCCTTGAGGACCTGCTCCATGACATCACAGGGCCTGGAGGGCTGGTGTTCTGGGGGGCAACCCACACCAGTGAGGGGGAGTGTCACTGCTAGCCCTGTAACCCTGGGTGCCTTCAGTTCTCTGCTGCAGGGGCTCACAGCCTGGACACCGACAGCCAGCAGACAAGCGTGCAGTCCCCTGAGTGTCTGTATGCCATGCAGCCCTGGTTCAGCTCCCTGACCCCAGCAGCCTGTCTACAGCACAACAGCCCTGCTCTGCTCTCCTCCAGCCTGGGTTACTTCTTTCTGGGAGACCTCAACACTTGCCAGTCCTGAATTTTCCCCAGACCATCTGCCCTGCAGTGGCCAGCTCTGTCCTGGAGCACTACGAGAATGAATAGAGTTTGTTGCTCCTTTAAAGCGACAAAAGCACATTACAGCTGGGGGAAATATACCCTGCCCTGCTAGCACAGCACTGTATTGGGTTCCAGTAAAAATAAAAGACGTTTATTAACAAAAGGGCTTAGGTTAAGTGATAGCAAGTCTTGCAGAGACTCCAACCTCCTGTCTTTCTCTGCTTGCAAGAGGTCTGGCCCCTTGTGGATACCAATATGGCTTCTTCTCTTTCCTTATGTTCTCTCAAGCTCCCTGTTTTGTCCCCAGACTCAGTGCTTCCCTTCCTGTGAACGTCTCATGTCCCTGCTGATTTGTAATAAGGTTTGCTTAATTTCACTGGAGACAGGTAGATAGCTGCTTTCTCTGCCTCCTGTCTGGGAGAAAGCTTGTTTATCCCTGTGTTTGGTCACAGACTTTAAAGCGTAATATCAGTGATTAGCCATATTTCCTCATATAGTGTTAATACAGACATTTCACAGTGATATTAATCACCAGTGTGTCATTAGTGTTGAGAAAAGACCTGATTCGATGCACTTTTATAATACAGTAATCTTGTGTGTAATCAGCTGATTCAATTACTTCTCAGCTGAGGTTCAGGCCACCTGACTTTATAGTCCGGAGGCTATCTCCCCCACTCGTGAGGCTGATGGCTTTGTTTAAATGTACCTTTGTGTTCCCTGCCTGACAACCAGGCTGGTCAGCCAAGCAGATACTCATTCCTTTGTCTAGGGCAGGCTAGACTTACGCACTGCTTGCCAAACACATTTTAATAACGTAATCCGAGAACATATCCATAACTCTTTGTACAGACCATCTACACACACCATGCAAGAATATTAATGATCAGTGAGTTATTAGTTGTCCAGTGATATATTACATGCCACCTTGTGGGTATATATCGTGACAACGGTGTGTTAGGTGTAGTGAGTGTGTCAGGTCTGGAAAGATCCGCTGTCATGGAGCAGCAAACCAACAGCAGGTCACTGTGTCACAACCCCTTGAAGACAGTCCTGCCCTGACATGGCCTGTTGGAGACGGGGTGATACTGAAATGATGGAGGAAGAACCTTGTGCGTGTGTGTGTTTGTGTGTATTGGGGAGTCTCCTTCTCTTTGCAGCCAGTGGAGAGAGGTAAGTGGGCAGGTGAGATTTCCCAAATGACTGTGTCAGGGCTGAGGGCACATATGCTGCAGAGGAAGATTGGGGAGAGGTGGAGGGGGAGCAGCAAGGCAGGGAGAGAGGGTGGGTATCGGGGGGCTGTCACTCTTTGAGCAGGACGGCACAGGATGTTCCGTCATTTAAGATGGTGCCGCCTGCTGCGTTCTGGTGTCCCTGTCCTGCTCCGTGGGCTGATGCAGATGGCCCCGCCATCTCACCAGCCTTCCCACGGCTGCAGGCTCTGTGGTCCCATGGGCGCGGGGTGTAGTTCAGGAAGGCTGCAGACACTGTGATCAGGCCCCTGTGTAAGCGTTTGCTGCGTCAGAGCCACAGCCCTTACATATTGGATCACATGTAAGACAGGAAAGGACAGGCTTTGCCGAGAGAGTTGATGAATTTGTGCAGCCTGGGTCCCTATTGTCTCCCTTTTTGCCTTGTGTCTAACAGGTAGATGTCACCTCGGTGCACAGCCCCGCTGGACTGCCCTGGATGAGGCTCGTTCAAGCAGCTGCCAATAGCAAGGAACAGAACTTGGAAGCCTACTTAAAAAACAGCCAGTTGTACTATCGATCTACTAGGAAAATAGGCAAAAACGAGGAGCTCCTTGTGTGGTACGATGAGGAGCTTTCCAGCCTCCTGGGTTTCAGCGCGATCAAAGCCAGGACTCTCCAAACCGGTGAGTACCGAAGGGAAAATTGCCAGATGCTGAGATTGTGTGGGTATCACTGAGGGCAAGATCTTTGTTACAGGTGATGCTGGGCAAGCGGGGAAGAGACCAGCTTGACTCTCAGATCCCAGGTTGGGCTTTCAAGGCTGGGCAGTTAGAAGCAAATCTTTTTACTGGTGCACTGAGCTGGACTCAATGAAGGGAGTCTCCCAGCCATGGTAGACAATCTTGTGCTAACAGGGCTTGAGCTAGCTCACTAAGAATAGCTGTGTGGACGTTGCTAATCCAGCGGAGACTTGGGCTAGCTGCTCAAGCCTAGGGGTTCGGGTGTGCTGCCCTGGGGTCAGAGGTTAGCTCGAATGATGTAACTGAACTGGGCTACAGAAAACAACTCAGGGTCTGAACACTTCTTGATGCAGCTCAATCTGCTTAAATTAGCCGAGACCTGGGTAAGTGTAGATGGTCCTGATTCTCAGGGGCTCTTGGGAACACGTTTGGCTGAGAGAGATTCACTTATACTCAGTGAATTGCTTTGAAAATGAGTAACACAGAAAGCAGTACAATTTTTTAAAGAAACACTGCGCATTAGGGAAACATTGACAGCTTCACACCAGATCTACTCAAAAGGCTGTAGTGTAACTTATGGTGTGATTTTTAAATGGAGTTTGTCAAATTGGTGCTAAACCCAGTGTGGAGGGTCTCGAATTGATTTAAATCTGGCTTGCAGCAGGATAGCTTGTGTTAGTAAATTTGCTGTCTGCTATAACCCATTTTAAACCAATAGAAATGTGTCCACACAGGAGTCTGCACCCAGTCTTCTTTCAAACTGATTTTAGTGAAACCAGTGCAACTTGTGTGTGTGGACACACTTAGATCGGTTTAAAATTGGTTATAGTGGCCTGGAAATTTATCAACTGTGAAGGAGCAGAGAGACTGCTGCCGGCCACAGCAGGGGTTAAAGAAAACCTCTGGGTTCATCTAGCCCCGCCCCATTATGCCTGCAGCCAATGCCAGGCCTGGAGGGGGGGGAGAAAAGAAGGGAGTCTGGCTCAGTCAAGACCATTTTGGTGCCCTACACAGCCCCCCCGTGGGGTCCCAGGCCTCCATGAGGGGGGGGGTCTGGCTTGGGGGGCTGGGGGGAAATGACCTCCCACCACGAGCCAGCGGAGCCGGTTGGGGCTGGGTTGCTCCGCTGCCCGGTGAGTGCAGGGCAGGCCCGACCCCACACTCACAGGATGGCGGAAAGTGGAGTGACCTGGCCCCAGCCCGCTCCGCTCTGCTCCCCTGGCTCCCAGCCTTGGGACTTGGGGGTTAGGGGGAACCACCCCCCAGCACTCACTAGCGGCGTGGCTGGGAGCTGAGCAGGGGTGGGAGGAGGTGGGGCTGGTACAGAGCAGGAGCGGGGGCCATGGGGAAGAGGCAGAGCAGGGGCTGGAGCAGCATGCAGCTGCGTAGGACACCAGGAAATTAGCTGCATACTTTGCGTATGGGTAGGGACGGCCCTGGGCAACTGGACTAGTGGGGCCACTCCCCAAACTAAAGGACTTGCATAGGGAGCAGGCCAGGAAAACAGGCCCTGAACCCCCCCCTCACAGCTGGGAAGAAAGATCCATCTCCCCTGTTTAGGGGTTGAACGACACAGGACCCTCCCTAGGCCAGGACCTGAGGGAGAAGGAGGGCTCAGGACTCCCTACAGCCCACCTAACCAACGATCTAACCACTAGGCTGCCTGGCCACTGAGGGCCCTATCACACCAACTCAAGGTGGGAATGTTTTTTTGGTATAACCTAAGATGTGAATTTAAATCAGCAGAGTTATATCGGTATAACCCTCCTCCCACATAGACATGCAGTATAAGACAGCCTTTTTATCAGTTTAGCGATGTCGCTTTGGAGGGGATGTAAATGAAATAGAAAAAAGGCCTCTTATCCCAGAANTGGAGTCATCGTGGATAATTCTCTGAAGATGTCCACGCAGTGTGCAGAGGCAGTCAAAAAAGCAAACAGGATGTTAGGAATCATTAAAAAGGGGATAGAGAATAAGATGGAGAATATATTATTGCCCTTATATAAATCGATGGTATGCCCACATCTTGAATACTGCGTACAGATGTGGTCTCCTCATCTCAAAAAAGCTATACTGGCACTAGAAAAGCTTCAGAGAAGGGCAACTAAAATGATTAGGGGTTTGGAATGGGTCCCATATGAGGAGAGATTAAAGAGGCTAGGACTTTTCAGCTTGGAAAAGAGGAGACTAAGGGGGATATGATAGAGGTATATAAAATCATGAGTCATGTGGAGAAAGTAGAAAAGGAAAAGTTATTTACTTATTCCCATAATACAAGAACTAGGAGCCACCAAATGAAATTAATGGGCAGCAGGTTTAAAACAAATAAAAGGAAGTTCTTCTTCACACAGCGCACAGTCAACTTGTGGAACTCCTTGCCCGAGGAGGTTGTGAAGGCTAGGACTATAACAGCATTTAAAAGAGAACTGGATAAATTCATGGAGGTTAAGTCCATTAATGGCTATTAGCCAGGATGGGTAAGGAATGGTGTCCGTAGCCTCTGTTTGTCAGAGGGTGGAGATGGATGGCAGGAGAGAGATCACTTGATCATTACCTGTTAGGTTCACTCCCTCTGGGGCACCTGGCATTGGCCACTGTTGGTAGACAGGATACTGGGCTAGATGGATCTTTGGTCTGACCCAGTACGGCCATTCTTATGTTCTTATGTTCTTAATAGGAGTGTTCTGAGAATACCGGCGTAACTCTGTTAGTATAACTGGTAGGACTGTCCCCTGTACACAAGCTTCCCAAGTGATCTATGGAGTAGAGAGAGGTGCAAGCCACATTTGGATTCTGCTTTTGGATCCACAGGGGTCTTGAAGCTGGGTTTCTCATTGAGACCATTGTAAAGATGATTTGCCTGTTGGCAAGACCAGGCGCAGGTCTGGGTTTTGGGCTTTGAGCTGCCACAGAGTTCAGAGGGTTGATTCAGGCCAGTGTCTGCTGTGAGCACTTGACTCAGCAGCCGGCTGGGGTGTGAAGCGTATGGAAGGAAATGTATGCGAGGTGCCTCCTGTAGCAAGATGGCACCTGACCCTGCACTCCAGTTAGCTTGACCCCAGTGCCCCAGCTATGGAGTTGCTCCTGGTTTAGACCAGTGTCAGCAAGAGCAGCCAGGCCTTAAGAGCAGCTGGGACTCTGACTACGCAAAACTCAATGGCTATTTTCTGTTTCCGCAGAGCTCAGGTGCCCGGAATGCGAGCAGGCCTTTAAAGGCGGGCACTCCTATCTGGCCCATGTCCGCTTCCTCTGCGTCCCGGAGAAGAACGCCCTGCCGTGGAGAAATCTCCAGGAGCAGAAGGCTGGGAAGGGCCACTTGCCTGAGCAGGCCACAAACTTCCACAGCCTGGCAAGGGATCTGGAGGTCAAAATAGCCACGTGGAGAGACGACCCCCGTGGGCTGTCAGGGGAGAAGAGAACAAAGTTGGAAGAGGCGGAGAGCAACAGGAGCAGGAAAACGGTGTTGTTGGAGAAGACAAATAACCTGGAGGAAGCTCACAGCTATGGGGGTAAGGAGGAGGCGGTGGGGGAACACGCCTTGGCTGGCTCCGTCTGGAAGCTCAGCTCAGGGAAGCTGTCGGCGAAGAAGGATGCCTTGGAGCAGAAACAGAGCGCTTTCACCGAGGTCAGGAGGATGAAGGACCGGCTGAGGAATGAGAGAGCGAAGGAGGTGGAGCAAGGGGGTGGCCTGGGCCAGTTTGGCAAAGAGCAGATGCCCAAGGACGTGGTGCTGAGCTCCTCAGGTAGCGCGTTCTCCTTCGTATGGCCCACCCGATCCCGGGGGGAGCAGAAAAGTGCTTTTAGTAAGCCAACCAAGTGTCTGGTGGACAGGGCTGCCGGGAATTCCTCCCATCCCATGACCGAGCTACCGAAGGGCCTGGGGGAGCTGTCTGGCTTCATCACCACAGCGGACATCATGTGCTACGGCAACCTTTTGAATTCCAAGTTCTTTGTCAGTGACTTGTGTAATTCTCAGGCGCTGCAGACGAGCATCAGCCGGAGCAACGCTTTCCCATATACCTCAGAACCATGGCCAAAACAAGCCGGGGGGCAGCTGCAAACCGCCACCACCACCTCCTCCTCTTCCTCTTCCTCCTTGACTCTGCTGCCGCCCACCTTCACGTCTTTCGGGGTGGCTGCCCAGAACTGGTGCGCAAAATGCAACCTCTCCTTCCGCATGACCTCCGACTTAGTCTTCCACATGCGGTCCCATCACAAAAAGGACTACTCCTCGGCCGAGTCTCAGTGCAAGAGGAGACGGGAGGAGAAGCTAACATGTCCAATCTGCCACGAGTACTTTCGGGAACGGCACCATTTATCCCGACACATGACCTCTCATAATTAGAGCTGGGTAGACTGATCCGACCACAGGACTGGGTTGGGGGAAGGGGGACGGGGAGGGAAAACATTGGTTTGTATTATTATTATTTTTTTCAGTGTTTAAATTAATTTCTTATAGGAAACAGCTGCTTACAATAATTTATAATTGATGCTTCACAAAAAATATATGTTTACATGAGACCGAGTGGGTTGTCGGTTTTGAAAATGCAGCCAAGCCCTTGTTGGTATATTTTTGAGGAAATAAAATGATGAAATTAATGGAAATGTTTTATTAATTTGGGCTCGAAGCTGTTGCTTTACAGACAACAATCTGTTGTAGCCGCGTGTGAGATATGCTGTTATGTGCATATGTAACAATTAGAGCTGAGCCAATAATTGATTTTATCATCTGAAAAAAAAATCAATTAGTTTTGTACCAAAATTGATTTTTTTTTCCTGTTTTTCTCTCCAAAACAAAAAAAATGAAAATGCTTTCTTCGGGTCGAACAAAACGTTCCAACATTGGTTTGAAATGATGTCTTCACTTTTTTGAAAAAAATGGTTCCTCATTTTTTATTTGGCCGAAATTATTAATTGAATTCAACCCAAATTTGCGAAGTGTTTTGGTTGTGCTGAAACTCCATTTTTCAGTGAATTTAGTGTTTGACAGAAAATTTTCACCCAGCTCTAGTAACGGGGCTGGTTGAGTGCCAGCAGGCTTGAACCTGGGACCTTCAGCATTAAAAAGCTTCAGACTGAAATACTTAAACTAAAGGAATAATGCCATTTGTTGACAGATGTAGTAGACTCTTATCCTCTTATGTGGACTAGACTCTGGAGGGTGCCACTTTCCTAGCTTGGGTTGTGCATGCGCTAAAGGGAATAGACATACTTGATTACAGTGATCGGCTTGAAACGAAACCTTGACTCTGGCCTGCCCCTGTAGAAGGGAGTTGTGATCCAAGCTCCGATCTGAGTTGTGTAAACAACCCTCCTCTGTAATGGACCAAACCAAACTCACAAGAGGATGTGATTGAACATCAGCAGATCTGGGTTCTGGTCCTACCCTGCAAACTCTGAAATGTCTTTCTTTAAACCGAGATCCAGATGTCTATGTTGTGGCTTGTGCTCACTGTTACCAAATAGACACAGGCCCAAATTGTGCCATCTGTTATACCCATGAAATCCCAATAACTTCACTGGGTTTGTACAGATACAGTGAAGGCAGAATTTGGTTCATTGTTCACTACCAGCCATGTTAATGCCCTGGCCAGGGTGAATGTGTCACCGATGCTCACTGCTAGATGGAATCAGAACTGCTCAGTTGAGTTACGGGCCCTCTATTGCTAGCATTTCTTTTGCAAAGTAATAAGGAAATATAGCAATTGTTGTAGTAGATCAGAGTATCTTGTCCAATAGCCCATTTCCGACACGGGACAGCTGTTTGTTAAGAAGGTGTTAAACTCCCAGTAATGGACAGTTATGGAAAAACCTGCTGCTGGGAAAATTTATTCCAGCCCCCATCAGTTAGTGCTCAGTTTATTCCCTGAAACATGAGGGTTAAGTCCCTTATGAAAAGAAATGCTATCTCGAGGTACTGTGGCTGGTCTCACTATAGGCTGTCAATGTTTAGTTCTGCTCAGCTCTTGACCTTTATCTTGTGGCAATGAGTTCCATGGGCCAATGGTATGTTTGTTTTTAAAATAAGCGTTTTCTTTGATCAGTTTTTACATTTGTCATCTTTTAGTTTCACTGAGTGGTCCCTTGCCCTCGTATTATGTCAAAGGTAAAAATAAGTACTCGATCCATGATGTTGAATCCCTTTATCACATCCCCTCTTACTCATCTCCTGTCTAAGACAAACAGTTCCAGCTTATTCAGTCTCTCTTCAGATGGTGACTTTTCCAGGCCACTAATTCTGGCTGCCTGTCTCTGAACCCGTTCTGTTTGTACTATAGCCTGCGAGAGCCAGGGGACCAGAGCTGCACCCAGTGTCTTAACTGAAGGAGTCCCACTGAAGTATATAGGGCAAATGGCTCAGCAGTCGATTTCCCCTGTTGTCACTGGGAAATTCGGAGTGGTCAGGAGCACACCTGTGAAGGCCCAGGTGGCTGGCAGTTGGATCCAATGCGCTATTACACACCCTGTCAGCTCTTGAGAGAGTTCCATGAATCAGGGGGTGTCTTTTTCCCAGCGTTCATGGATGGAAGGTTCCCAACCGTATAAATGCAGGCCAAAACCCAAGCTAAATAGTTCCAGGCTTTACCCAAGATAAGGCAAGGGAATGATTACATGTGACAGCTTGCGGCTTATTCTCTAGAACTGAGAGGAAGCAAATTGAGGCTGGGAGATCTGTTGGACTGTAGAGCCGTCTTCCAAGGGATGTGATGGAAGCTCCGTTCCTGGAGTAATTTAAAACTGAACGTTCAGTGCAAGAAATATTCCTGCATCGGGCAGGGCGAGATGTGATCTCCCCCCCATCTTTTCCACCTCTAACGTCTGTGTCCAATAAAATGTATCACTTAAGGAATTTATTCATGTCCAAGTTTTCTGGGCCAAACTTAGCTCTGTCTGGCTTTAGCTGGGAGCTGGCCTGTTAAGGAGAAGTCAAAATCCATAAAGCGCCATGAAGAACTCAGTAGTGTAGAAGTGTTCATATATGATGAGGATTGTGGCTTCTGGGGGTCAGATGCTGATCTCACTTACTCCAGTGCAAATCCAGGAATAACTCCTCTGAAATCCAGGGTGCTATTCCTGATTGACATCTGTGTCTTTGAGATCAGAGTCAGCCCAGGATAAGTAAGACAAAGGCCGTTTGGTGCAGTTGTGGCATAACATTTTCTCATGCTCTTGTAAAAAAATATCCTGGATCTTCAATGACCATGCGGTTAGGGCCTTGGTCTTGCATGTCACATGGAAGTCGGCACCTCCAGCTGCACACTGCTCTCCACCCCGTGTTGGGGAATTGCTTCAATACCAGTTCAAAGGGCCAGATTCTGTAAGGCCCTGCATCTTGGGTGCCCGGCAGACTTTTCTTCATAGGTTATGCAATGCCATTGTTTTCTTCGAGGAGAAAAATAATATTTTAGCTAACCTGTTTGTGGAATCCCTTGCCCATAGGAACTCAGCCATTAGCACTGTGTAAATACCTTAGATATTAGAAGTGGGGAGGGGGGGGACAGAAGTTCCACTTTATGAAGGATTTTGAAGTTTTGCAATTTGGCTTTGTTCCAAATCAGAATGAAAACCAGCAATTTCAAAATTCCAGGAAAAAAAAATCATTTGGAGTCGTTCAAAATATGTAATGGCCATATTAACTTAAAATGTTGCATATTGCAGTACAATATGCAATACGATCCAACAGAAAAACAATTGAAGTGACAAGTCATTTCTAAATAAAAACCTGAAACGGTTCATTTAGAAGATGTTGAACCGGGATGTTGGAATTTTTTTTCCCTTCAATGGAATTCCAGTGAAATTGACCTAATTTCACAAAGCTCTTAGATTTCAACATAACTGCCCAGTCTGGTGGAATATGGCTCCATTGAAGTTCCTTCTATTAGACACACCGATAGAAAATAGAACCAGATCTGAATAGTGGCAGAAGCAGCTTGCAATCCAGAATTTAAAACCAACCAGTGCCAGGGTGATTTTGGTCAGCGTTTACTCCTCTTGTCCCTCCTCCCCTGTGAAAGGGTGAGTGAAAGCAGCCCCCTGGCATGTGAGGATTGCGAGTTTTCCTCTTGCACATAGGGAGGACCCAGACTGCAGATCTCTGCTGTGTTGCTCTTGTTTATTGGCAGCTAGAGCAAACAGTGATCAATATCTCAGACACTGAGTCAACCAAAGCACATGCTTATTTTCAAGCACAAGCAGCAGTGCTCTCCTGAGCAGGACTGGAGCGCACACAAACCGTTGACCGATGGGATACTTGGTGGTCCCAGCTCAATTGTCAGTCACACCTGTGCTGATGTCAGCGTAAGAGAGAGCACTGGTGAAGCCCCAGTACGCACAATGAGCTTACACGTAAAGCTCCCAGTGCAAGGAGGGATCACATCTTTCCTCATGCGTCCATGCTTAAAGAGCTGCTGATCTCAGCCTGGTTACATAATCCAGTGTGTCCGCCCAAGAATGGAGGGATTTGATTTCTTGCAGAACCAGCTGTTGCTGGGGAAGGAGAAAGCCGAATGGGACAAAGAAAAACAAACTTCCTACAACTGAATCACCCGGGAAGTGTTTTCAGTCCGTGTCTAGGAGTCCGAACGTTTAACTTGGTGCAGATTAAAGGAAATCCAGCCGGCACTCTGGGGAGCAGAGAGGGGGCTGGGGAGGTGGAGGGATTTAACACAGGGGTTAAGGACTAACTCCAATGCAGCTCTGTGCATCCCCCTCAGGCCCGAGTGAAGGAGGAAAGGAGTGGGATTTTTAAGCTGGAGAAGAAAGGCTGTGACTGAAGGTCCCGCAGATCTGCGTTCTGCCCCAGCTCTGCCGCTAACTCCCTGGGTGACTTTGGGCCGGTCTGCCTCAGCGTCTGTCAGTCAGTCAATTGGGAGATGCAAGTAGCAGGGGAGTTGGGAGGCTGAGTGAATTAGCTGGTGTTTGGCTGGGAGGTGCGGTCCCAGGGATGTTGTGCTGTGGTCAGGGACGAATGCACCAATGTCACTATCAGGGAATGAGACTGTCTCTGCCCATAGCAGCAAAGAGCTAATAAATCAAGTGGCGGCCATTCCTTGGTGGAAATCTGTGGTCCCCAGAAGGGGGCAGGGAGACCAGTCCCTGTGCTCTGAGCTTCTGACCCCAGCAACATGCCAGGGCTCCTAGCCTCTTTGGCAGTGGGTGGCACTAGGGGAGCCCAAAGATGGAGGTCAGTAGACTCAGGCAGAGCTCTCTGAACAAGTGCTGGTGGTTGGGGTTGCGGGAAGGTGGTGGGAGATCTCTGCTGTCCCTATTGGCCCTAGGGGGGCTCTTCAGGCCTGAGGGGTCCCTACTGTCAGCTCACAGCTCCATTTCAGAGCTGTCAAATGGCTGCAGTGTGGGAAACTGAGGCACCCCAAATTGGAGGCCGCTCTGGCAAATGTGTCCACAAGTGTCTTGCTCAGGATTCTCCAGCCAGCCAATGGCAGAGCTGGGGATGGAGACTGCGTCTTCTGCCTCCAGCCCAGTGTCCTGTCCACTGCTCCAGGCTGTCCATCCATACACAGTCCCTTTTCCTGTCCGGGCCCACGGAACGCAGCTCCTGTTGCCTGCCCTGTGTGCTTGGGCCAGGGAACCCGGGGCCAGCGTCCCCGAGCAGCGAAAGTCAGATGCACCCGAGAAAAGGGAAATCAACAGGCCGGGAATTTGAAGGATGGGTGAGAGGGGACCTGTTCCCCACTGGGAGCAGTGGCACAGTGATCTCCGCCAGAGCTGCAGGATGCCCCTGCCCCGAGCTGCAGGGACTGCAGCATGTGTCCTGTCCTGAGCCTCTGCAGCTGTCGGCACTGAATGCGGCCGCCCTGGATCACGTGCCTTGCCAGCTGTAATCCTTGGTTGGCAGGCACCAGCTGAGCTGCACGGGCTTCACGGGATCAATGCTGATTTACACCAGCTGGGGATCTGGCCCGTGACCTTCATAGTGCAGGAAGAGAGGAACTTGCAGTGCCCAAGTGAGACAGTGATAGCTGCCCCCATCCTGGTCCGTCTCCTCTCCGCCCTTTCCCTGCCCACTGTGTGGCCCCTTTCGTTCCCCTTCCTGCTCCCATTCCCTCTCTTCCCCTCAGCCTCTCTCTCCTGCCCTTCGCTCCCCTCACCCTGTCCCCTCCACCCATTCTGCCTCTGGTTTGCCCTTTCCCTGCCTCTGAGCCCGTCTCCTCAGTGTGTTCACTCCCCCACTTGCTTCATCCCTTCCCTCGTTGTTTCTCTCCTTCACCCTTATTTGCCCCTTAGAATCATAGAAGATTAGGGTTGGAAGAGACCTCAGGAGGTCATCTAGTCCAATCCCCTACTCAAAGCAGGACCAACACCAACTTAATCATCCCAGCCAGGGCTTTGTCAAGCCTGACCTTAAAAACCTCTAACGATGGAGATTCCACCACCTCCCTAGGTAACCCATTCCAGTGCTTCACCACCCTCCTAGTGAAATAGTGTTTCCTAATATCCAACCTAGACCTCCCCCACTGCAACTTGAGACCATTGCTCCTTGTTCTGTCATCTGCCACCACTGAGAACAGCCGAGCTCCATCCTCTTTGGAACCCCTCTTCAGGTAGTTGAAGGCTGCTATCAAATCCCCCCTCACTCTTCTCTTCTGCAGACTAAATAAGCCCAGTTCCCTCAGCCTCTCCTCGTCAGTCATGTGCCCCAGCCCCCTGATCATTTTTGTTGCCCTCCGCTGGACTCTCTCCAATTTGTCCACATCCCTTTTGTAGTGAGGGGACCAAAACTGGATGCAATACTCCAGGTGTGGCCTCACCAGTGCCGAATAGAGGGGAATAATCACTTCCCTCGATCTGCTGGCAATGCTCCTACTAATGCAGCCCAATATGCCATTAGCCTTCTTGGCAACAAGGGCACACTGCTGACTCAGATCCAGCTTCTCGTCCACTGTAATCCCCATGTCCTTTTCTGCAGAACTGCCGCTTAGCCAGTCGGTCCCCAGCCTGTAGCGGTGCATGGGATTCTTCTGTCCTAAGTGCAGGACTCTGCACTTGTCTTTGTTGAACCTCATCAGATTTCTTTTGGCCCAATCCTCCAATTTGTCTAGGTCACTCTGGACCCTATCCCTACCTTCCAGCATATCTACCTCTCCCCCCCAGCTTAGTGTCATCTGCAAACTTGCTGAGGGTGCAATCCGTCCCATCATCCAGATCATTAATGAAGATGTTGAACAAAACCAGCCCCAAGGCCAACCCCTGGGGCACTCCGCTTTCCCTTTCCTGCCTCTCCCTCCCACCTCCTGCAGAGTACAAACCCCACCTGGGGCATGCGCTGCTCAAGATGGGGTTGTGTGCTCTTGGATGCCCATTGCTGTCTGGGAGACAACCTTGCGCTGTGCCTTTGCACCCAGGGCTCCTCTCTATGAGGAACAGGGCACTTCCCAGACTACCCCAGTATCCCGCCTCCAGCACCAGATGCTTCAGAGGAAGGTGCAAGGTCCCTGCAGCAGCCAGTTGTGGGACACCTGCCCGAGGACAAATTTCTTTCTGACTCCCAGCCGTTGGAGATTGGATGGGATCTAAACCCTCCGTCTTTAGAGTTTACGTCAAAGTTTTTTTAGTATTTACCATTATAACGCCTGATGTTATAATTGTTTATAGAAGTGTTCAGTCCCTTTCTGAATCCTGCTAAGCTCTTGGCCTCAATGGCATCTTGTGGCAATGAGTTCCACGGGCTTCCCTTTCCAAGTATTTCCTTTTTCTCTGTTTTGAATTTTCCTCCTTTGTTTCATTGTTTGTGGGTTATGAGATGGGAAATAGGAGCTCCTGGGCTACCTTCTCTTCCCCATGCATTATCTTGAGTATTTTTATCACATCCCCTTCTATTCATCTCCTCTCTCTGGTTAACAGCCCCAGCCTTTTCAATCTCTCTTCATACAAATGGTTTTCAATGGCCCTCGTCTTTCTTGTTGAGAAATTAGGTCGTGTTAGAACACGACCTTGGGGCATTGTGTTAACTAAGATGATGATAATCATGACTTAGCAGTCAGTGTAGACAGGGACAAGCCATGTTTAACATCCCATCAGCTGGTCCATTTTAAGCCCTGTAGAGTTTAACCATGACTAGCTGACGTGGTGTTAAACACAATTGTACTTGTGTCCATTGAGTGTTAAATCATGATTAACATTGCGTAAGTTAACACAAAACTCTTCAAGGTCATGTTCTAACATGACCTAACTTTCTAGTGAAGACAAATCCAGTGGGATTCAGCAGAGCTGGCTGAGTTATCCATTGCAAATAGATTAGCTTAGAAAATATAGCTTTTTTTTTTCTTTTCCCAGACTGATGCCGTTTTCTGTAATGTGTCCTTCATTTGTAAATCACCATGTAGTTCATCATGGGAACAAATTTTGGTCCACGGGTGTGTTTTGAAGTATTAACTCTGTTTGCTATTAGTGCTGTCACTTAAGTCACATGGTAGAGTTTCTGGCCCCTGACTGGATGACTGAAATTTTTAAAACAGGAAAATAATTAATAAATAGCCAGTAAGTAACAGCAAATAGGAGCATTCACACATGATGACCTTTGTTCACATGGAAATATAGACTCGTGTTTCGGAAAACAAAAGAACCAAAACTAGCTCATTTAGACTTTAACGGGACTTTTACAAAACCTAGTATGGATACAAATATTTTCATGGTGTTTTTTATTAATGCACTGACAACTGTGGGCATTGCCAGATGTAGTGTTTTTAATATGTTTCATTTATATAGCGCTTTGACTAGATAAGGTCCTGTGCAAACTTTTAGCCATTTAAACAGTCCCCTGCAGTGTCGAGAAACCCAGACATGAAAAAGAATGGAAGGAAATGTCTGAACAGTCTAGTTTCACTGAGTGATGTTGAAAAGGTGAACACATCACAGAAATGATACAAAGTCTATTTGATGGTTAAAACTCTTTCCAGGTCAATCTTTGAAAATATTCTTTGTGATTTGGTGTTTAAAACACAGGATTTTTGTTGTTGTTTTTAAATCTGCACAGTGAGTTTCAACAAACCCAATGTGTAACCACTGCATACTGCTGAAAGGCGACGTTTAACTCAACTTTTGCAGAGCAGTTTCCAAACCTGGGTGCCTACGCTAGCTCATCTACTTCCTTCAGGGCCTTCAAACAGGTATTTAGTGGAGATGGGGTTGAGCAACAGAGTTCAGACCCAGATTGCAGTGAGCGGAGGGTATTTATAAATCCCTACACAGGCAAACAGTTAGGTCAGAGGTTTCCTGAAGTTCAGAGATGTTTTGAGTTGATTGGGGCCAATGTCAATTACCATACTTGGGTGCTATGGGCTCGCTTGTCCCTTAACTAACTCCGTGCCAAGAGAAGCATGTAGCAGCGCCATCCCAGGATGAGCCCAGCCTCGGCAAGGTAGGTTCTTCACCGCTTTCCCCCTTGCTCCTGGGCTGGGCGGGGCGCAATCTGCTCTTGGCTTTGACTAGAAGCAGGTCACTTTCTTCCTACCCTGACCCGCTGGTTTAGCTATGCCGGCCAGCACACTGGGGGGCAGAGTCACACCATTGCCTTTTCCCCGCCCACTCCCCACCCATCTCTCTGGGGGCGGGGCCCGGGAGTGAGTGCTAGGAGTGCAACTCCAGAAATACAGGGAGGCTGTGCTGGGGCTGGTGGAGAAGGGTCCTTCTGGAACACGTGAACAAGGAGACAGGTGGGAGATGAACTCAGCTGGGAATTGGGCCCTCGCGTCTATTTCTCACTCCTCTTCAGGACACAGGAGGGGGAACGTACACGTTATTTTCCAAAGCACACATGATGCATTTTCTATACTCATCACACTCACACAAACACCACCATAGATGGGTGCGTCATGCCCCCTTTGAGCCTTGGCTGCAATTTTCAAAGGGGCCGAAGGGAGTTAGGAAATCAATGGGATTTGGGCACCTAACCCCCTTAAGCGCCTTTGAAAAGCGCCACCTTGATCCCTCTTGCTGGAAGCTCGCTGTGCCAGCCAGTCTATTTGGAGCTGTGCAGGTGCGCGTTGAGCATTTCCTTCGCTTGGATGAGAGCCGTCTCGGTTGGCACCTCCAGGTGCGGAGCCACCCCTGCGCCTTCCCAGGAGGTACCATCAGCAGAGCTCACAGATCTGGAGGTGGGGATGGTGATGTAGAGGCTAGTGTCATCCACATGATATGTCTGAGGGGGGTGACAGCCGCCGCTGGTCACTTCTCCGATGATGAAAGCTCTGCCCAGCTTCTTCATGATATACACAAACTCCTCAGCTGCCCCGGCAGTCACAGCACTGGTGAGGATGATCAAGCCCTTCTGGGAGCCGTACCGCTCACCTGCGAGAGGCAAGAGCAAATGTCCTTACAAAGTTCCACTTTCCAAAAAGAGCCAAGGCACAATGCATTGTGGGGATTAAAGGTTAACTCTTTTCCATCCCACCTGGCATGAAAGTCCCTGAAAGAATTTTGAAACCTTCACTCACTCCCCAGCTTGACTGGCATGAATTTGCTTTTTGCCCTCAAATGACACATGGTAAGCAAGGCCGGTCAGTTTCACTTGTGGTGCTGAGTCAGTTTCCCTCTCGGGCTCTCCTGCAGTAACAAGACTGCCACTGTGCTTGAGTTGAAAGGGGGGGGGGGGCATGTTTTACATTCACAGGGCTTTCCATGGAATTCAAACACAATTAAAAAAAAAGGCAAAACATTTCTATTGATCAGAGGTTTTGCCAAACCCTTTTATAGAAAATCTCTAGTTGGGATCTGAACTGACCCGGCGTGTCCCTTACATAACCAGATGGGAGCAGTAGATTTTTCTCTTGGTGACAGATTTTCAAAATAGTTCAGCACCCTGGGTGCTGGTTGGGTGCTAAGCTCTTTGAAAATCTGGCCCTAGGTGTCGCAACGGGAGCTGAGCACTTGGAAATCTTATCCTAAGCTTCTTTAAAAATCTGGTCTTTTTAAAGCTTTTAAAGCTTCTATAAGTATCTGTCTGTCATAGGTGCCCATGGTGTTATAGTTAATGATTAGGCGAGAGCCCGGGCTGTGGCATGGCTCAAATTCAAAAAGTGTAAAAAAAAAAAGCAGAGAACATGCAAATTGGTCGGGAACAGTCGCCAAACCCAGTGATGATGGAACCTGGCGATGTTCTGAACAAAAAGCTCTTGGCCGTGCTTGTAGCCGCTTCCATCCCTTCACATGGACCGTACAGACATTCTAGGCTTCAGCATGACACACACACAGAGTGACAATCCTGGGATCTTATTAGATAGCCAACTCTGAGTGATAAGAAAGGGGGCCGCCTCATGCTTGAGGCTTCTCTTCGAGAATTCATTTTAAAAACAACTCATGCCACCAACAAATGAACATCTCCCAGAAGATATCCCCACCCAGTAGTCACAGTGGATACGTAGGGCCGGATCCAACTCCCACTGAAGTTAATGGGATTGTGTCCGTTCTCGGGGTTTGCAGCATGCTCAAATGATGATTCGAGCTGCTCCAGAGCGCTAACCATGTCTAGTTATGGCCGTCAGTGCAGCACCTTGGGTCAGCACTGTCTGCGATTTCCCCCCCTTAACATTAAGATCAGTATTTAGGGTTGTTTAGAGCTCAAAGGGCACTCTTATAATCATGAGGGAGCTGACACTGCCTAATGCTGAGAGCCCTCCCCTCCCAGGGACGACAGAGTGCTCTGCTCTCCTCAGGACAGTGCCCTAGACTGGCTCAGACATTTGGAGTATATAATTTTCCTCTGCTCATTGCTTTTCCATTCTCCGTACAGGCTTGGCCATTAGTGGTAGGGGAACGTTGTCCCAGCATTCCATGTGTGTGGGAAATAGGTAGAGAGTACCCGTCAACACCTGAAAGGAAAAGCTCTCGCAAAGGGCAATTGACATCTCACCTGCGAGCTGTGGCTGGGTCCAGATCTCACTTATCGTGTCATTGGGTCGGTTGTAGACTTTGTCCAGGAGAACTGGGTGCCCTTCATCAAAGAAGTAGGAGCACAGGGCTGCTATGGAGGAAGTGGGGCCTCCGATATTGTACCTTTTTAAAAGCAAACAAAAAAACCCCTCATCCAGAGCATGTAAGGACATAACTGAACACTTGTGGCAAGTAGTACAACTGCCCTGCCCATCTCCCTCCCACGAGCATCTGCTTTGTAGTGCCTTGTCACCGGATGGCTGGCTGGCCCTTTAAGCTACCCCCAAGCTGAGCCTGATCTGGTGGCTTAATTACCATTAGTGACACAGCTGTGACAGGGTCAAGGCTGACTACAAAGAGAGACAGAAGCCAGGACAGAAGAGGCAGGGTGTTCCCCCTCTCTGGGAAGGGCATAGTGAAGATAAGCTGAAGAGGGCTGCAGGGATGAAACTAGTCGCTGTGGTGGGCCCTGGCGAAGGCAGCGGGGCAGTCCTGGATATCAGCATTCCAGGGGAGGACCATGGAGCCGAGAAGACCCAGGGAAAAGGTTGAGAGGGCTGGGAGCCAGAGGAGAGGCTGTGTGAACCACAGGCTACCCGGAAGCACTGTAAGGGGCTAAGAGGTAGGATGTGGCCCATGGAAGCAGCAGCATATCTGAAGGAGCAGACCTAGCTGCTTAGCCCAGGGTCGGCACCAAGAGCAGAAGGTGGGTCTGAGTTCCTCTACCAGGATTTTTGCACCCGGGATGGGGCTGAGGACAGAACCCAGGACAGGTTTTTTGAGAAGTAGCCCCAGAGGGTGAAAGGGTCTCTTGTTGGGATGCTTGGACTCTCTGTTGCCCTGGAAGGTGACTGAGCCAGACTGAGCTCAGAGGGCTAAGCTGTGGACAGAAACAGCCAAAGAGGTAAGCAACAGATGGGCTAGAAGTGAAGACCCCTGCAGTACCCTGACCTAATGGCAGGGGGTGCTGTGGCAGCGAGTGCAACTGCTTGCACACCTCCAATAATATGGCCTAGACCTCATGGCTTCTATTTACACAGTGCATTCTACCCCGCAGTATTTGCACCCCTAACACTGCAGAACTGTGCTTCCGCTTGAGAACCTGAAAGGGAACCTGAACAGAAACAAGATGTGAAACTAATTAGGCTTATTTTCCTTACTCACCACCACCACCCAGCCCCAAAGTAAACAAGCAGCGTCAATGAGGACATGACATTCTTATAGTTCTCCGGGTTTATTAACCTAAGGCTCTTACTAGCAGAAGCAAAGGCCTTTAAAAATGAGCCAATACGCTCAAATTTTGCTGTGTAAATCTAGACACTGGATGGGACAGTTAACCTTAGACACTGCACCTGGAGGGGAATCAGGGATTGCTAAGCATTAATGGCAGGTGAAGCCCAGCTGGGCTAGGAATGTAAAGCCAGGAAGTGAGAGCAGGAAGGAGGTCTGCAGTCACTCCCTAGAGGGAAAGGGAGCTGGCCAGGGACAAGGAGAAGATCCAGGGGGAGAGTAAGTGCTGGGTCCTGCCCTGGACTGGGACCTTGACAAGTGATTGAGAGGGGTGAAGTAGCCAAAGGGAGCAGAGGAATCTCCAGTGGTAAACCCAGAGATAGGCCAGGAGAGAGAAGAATGGGGTAGGAAGGAGCCCAGGAAAACAGCTACTGTGACAGAGATTGAGCAGACCTGGATTGCTAGTCATAGGGCTGGAACCAGGAGTAGTGGGGTGGGCCTGGGTTCCCCTACCAGACACTGGGAAAGTGGCACAGGACCTGGCGACCTGGAACAAAAGACCACCTGAGACAGCTTGTCTGGTGTGACTTTGTTGCCCCGGAAGGGGGGGGCACTAGAGTGACCTGGCCGGAGGGCCGAGTCATGAAGAGAGAGCACCCCGAGTCACAGAGAGCGAGAGAGGGGCCGCAGCATGAGCAACTGACGGGAGGGGGTGAGAGCTAATCCCACACCTAGCCACATGGAGGTGCACCTGCAGTGAGTGGAACCCCTTCACTAACATCCCTGGTTCCAGTCTATCTCAAGCAATTACGTTCTGCCTGCCTAAACTCCCTCTACAATTGCAGGAGAATACACAATTCTTCTTCACTTCCTGTCTTAAACTGCCCTGTAGCATTGCTGAGTGTTGTTAAACAGTTACAAGCTGCCCCCCCCCCCCGACAGCTGCCTTTCAGAGAGAGGGGAAGTGATCCTTGAAGCCAGTTTGTAAAGCCCTTTGGTGTAGGAACCCCTCTTTGTAAATTAAAGTGATTATTTTTCATATGCCATCAATCCAAGACCACTTTAATTCAGCCAAAGATCCCTGCCCGTTTCCCTTCTGATCTTTGACTATCTGAATCATTGAGGTCACTTTCTTTGGGTAGCGAGGATGACAAACGTTTCTCACAAGGATGCTATTAAGGAGAGTTCCCAGAATGCAAATCTTGAGCAGCTGGCTGGGGAAGAGAGAGACAAAGCTACGAAGCCATCCTGAAGCCAGGCAGTGAGATGACAGAGCAGCTGCCTGCCCTGCAGTGTGGATTTCACATGGTGTTGAGTTGATCGAATCTACAGGACATGGAAGGAGCAGAAAATGTCAAATGCCTCCTGTCTGTGAAAATCCGTGGGGAGGCCGCTGCAAATTTTCTAGCCCACTGTTGAGAGCTCTGGGATGATGAGCGTTTTGACAAGCCAATAATAATATAGCGGCACTAACTGTCTATATGCAGTGGTGGTGTAGCCGTGTCAGTCCAGGATATCAGAGAGACACGGCGGAGGAGGTGATCTCTTTCACTGGACCAACTTGTGGTGGTGAGAGAGACAAGTTTTCTAGCTACTCCGCTCTCTCCCCAACAGAGGTTAGGCCAATACAGGATATTACTTCCCCCGCCTTGTCTCTCTAACTGTACATATGTCCTGCTTCTAGGAAAATGAGCTGCTGTGGAAAATCCAGCCTTGAAGGGAAGGGTGGTTCAGTGGTTAGAGCACTAGCCTATGACTTTCAAGACCTGGGTGCAAGTCCCTGCTTGACCACAGACTTCCTGTATGACAGGAGGCAAGTTACTTAGGTCCCGATCAATAGGAGTTAGGCACCTTTGAGGATCTGGGCCTTAGTCTTTCTGTGCCTCAGTTCCTCGTCTGCACTATGGTGATAACAGCCCTGCGTTGTGTGTGGATAAATCCATTAAAGGTGGCGAGTGGCTCAGATATCACAGGGATGGGGGCCAGACCTAGATAACAATATGATTGCCAGTCCCCAGCATTCAAAAATCAGCAGAGGGACCTCTCAAAGAAACGTGAGATTGGCTGGCTGAAAAGTTATGAGATTTAAAAACTATAATAAACGTTGGGTCCTTTGTATCGGATTGTGTGCCCTGACATGTGCTTGTGTCTCCTTTTCCAGCTTCTCACTGCACCAATGAGGGCTAGAAATCCACTTTAAAAAAAATGAAAGCGGAGATGATTCTCATAGAACCACCAGACTCCAGGAGCTGGGGCTTTAAGCAAAACACTGAATACGGCGAGACTCCTGACTGTAATCGACGCGTGTGTTTCTTGAGCATTTGAAACCGTTTCTGACACTGGGTTTATTTTTTAGGTAAATATTTGCCGGTTGTGTTGGGGGCCTCATAAACGGTAGCTCTGGGCTGAGGCAAGAAAACCACTGAGGGGAGTGCTGTATAAAAGAACTATTTGCATCTGTGTAGATGGTTGCTAAGACAAAGAGCAGCAGCAACTCACACTTAAGAATATGTAGCATTTTTCATACGTTGGGCAGCCCAGTAAAGTTGTTTAAAATTAGGCATGTGATTAAGTGCCTTGCTGCAACTGGGCTTTGGAGGGCTAATGAGGGGTGGGGGGATTGGAAAGGTGGCTCTAAGCCACCTCCATGCTCCCCACTCATGGACCAGTCTGCACTGATCCCCTGATGTAACTTAGTGCAGCCCATAGTAGTATCTGTTTTTCTACTAGTGAATCACTTGACCATCCCCTATAATAAAATATAACATTAGCCATACATGCAGGTAAGCAAAGGCATATACAGTCAATGCTTGTGTAGAAATCAGAGATGGAAAACAGCCTGGAGGTCCCAGCCCTGTGTCAGTTCAGGGTTGTTTCCCATGGCCGTGGTTTTCAAACTTTTTTTCTGGGGACCCAGTTGAAGACAATTGTTGATGCCTGCAACCTAACAGAACTGGGGATGAGGGGTTTTAGGTGTGGGAGGGGCTCAGGGCTGGGGCAGAGGGTTGGGATGCAGGGGTGAAGGCTGCGCGGTGGGGCTGGGAATGAGGGGTTCAGGGTGTGGGAGGGGGGGTCTGGGCTGGGGCAGAGGGTTGGGGTGCAGGCTCTGGGGTGGGGCCGGGGATGAGAGGTTTGGGGTGCAGGAAGGGGTTCTGGGTTTGGGGGGGCTCAGGGCTGGGTCAGGGATTGGAGGGCGGGGTTGGGGCACGGATTTACCTCTGGCGGCTCCCGGTCAGCAGCGCAGCTGGGGTGCAGAGGTAGGCTTCCCGCCTGTCCTGGCATTGTGGACTGCGCTGCGCCTGAAATGGCCAGCAACAGGTCCGGCTCCTAGGCGGAGGCACGCAAACGGCTCTGCGTGGCTCTCGCCCGCAGGCACCGCCCCCCAGCTCCCATTGGCCAGGAACCGGTCAATGGGAGTGCGAAGCCGGTGCTTGGGGCGGGGGCAGCATGTGGAGCCCCGTGGCCCCGCTACCTAGAAGCCAGACCCACTGCTGGCCGCTTCCAGAGCACAGCGTGGTGTCGGAGCAGGTAGGCACTAGCCTGCCTTAGCTAGGCAGCACCACCAATGGGACTTTTAACATCCTGGTCGGCAGTGCTGACCAGAGCGACCTAGTGCCTGACATGCCGTGACCCAATACTGGGTCACAACCCAAACTTTGAAAAACGCTGTCCTATGGTATATTTCCTAGGTTTGCTATCTAGTTTTCAATGTCCCAAGTGATGGAGCAATTTCCCTTGAGACATCATTCCACATGCTAATAGATCTCACTGTTAGGAAATTTTCCTAGGATATTCACTCTGAATTTTCCTTTTCTTCATTTCATCCCTTCAGTGTTAGCTGACCTGGCATGACAGCAAACCACATAAATCTAGTTCTGAAGAAAATTCAGACTGGAACTAAGGCACACATTTTTAACAATGAGAGTAATTAACCTTTGGAACAATGTACCAAGAGTCGTGGTGGATTCTCCATCACTGGCAATTTTTAAATCAAGATTTGATGTGTTTTTAAAAGCTCTGTTCTACGAAATAGTTTGGGGAAATTCTCTGGCCTGTGTTACACAGGAGATCAGACTAGATGATCACAATGGTCCCATGTGGCCTTGGAATCTATGAGTTCACTGTTTCAAATAAAATGATACTTAAATAGAATACGTGGTGAATTTCTGTCCAGAATTTACCTCATGTCTATAATTAATGCATCTGTGTGAACGATCTTCTTCCAAACATGCTCCACCAGCAGCTCAGACACCTGGGTTAGAAGATCACAGTCTCCAAACATATCGAATCTCAGGTAGCCAATGTTGTTTTCAAATACGTTGGTGCGGAAAGAAAATTTAATCAGATCTTCAAATACTTCTGGGGAAGGGATCTGAAAGAGTTTGCAAAAAAGAATAAAAAATAATTATCTGGCACTGCACTCTTGGCATAAGATTGGAGAGAAATCACATGTGTCAGGTTTAGCCCATGTTGGGCATGTTAGGAATCTCATGTTAAGAATGTCATGTGGTGGGCATTTGTTAGGAATGTCATGTGGGAGAATTGTTTTAAGAGTCTGATATGTTGGCCATGTATAAGGAATGTCATGTGGTGGCCATGTGTCAGGAGTATCATGTGGTGGCCATGTGCTAAGATGCTTATATGAGGGACATGTGTCAGGAATGACATATGGTGCCCATGTGCTAAGATTCTTTTATGTGGGACATGTGTCTGGAATCTCACATGCGGGGCAGTGATTAACTTTATTTTGTTCATCTGGATGTTCCAGGGCAAACATTGAAAACAAATAATGAAAGATAAGTTGTGGCCAATGAGTAGAAGAAACGTGTCCACGGGCGAGGTCTGCTTGGGACTAATTTTAGAGGACTCCTTGGCACACTCACAGCACAACCAGGTGGTAATGGCTGGCAGGAGCGGGGCATGCAACTGCCACCACAACAACCCCACAGGCAGGAGAAGGACAGTTGACCTGAGTTGGGTCCAACAGGATCCAGTTGTTCTCCCACCCGGCACAGCCCAGACTCGACACTTGTTGCAGGGTCCTGTCAGGTTCGAGGGCTGGGCTCTAGTCCCTGTAACCCCTGTCTATAGTAGGGCCACAGCCTGCTCCTCCGGTCAGACTTCAGTGCTTTGCCTGCACGCTCTGAGACTGGAACATGCCCTTCGGCTAAGACTCTAGATGCACATCCCAGCTCTGCCACAACGTCCGTGTGACCTTGGGCAAATCCCTTCATTCCCCCTATTAAATGTCCCCACCCTACAGGAGAGCTGAGAGACTCCCTTTATAAATGCTGATGGGACACTCAGCTATGGCAGTGATAACAAGAACCTGCCCAGATTGAATGCAGCCCAACAGTTTAAGGTAAATGCACATTATTGATAGTGTTTTTGCCTCTGCAGGTACAAATGCCCCCTTCCTGGCAGTAGCTCTCCACATGCATCACAAAGGACGGAGTATCATTATTCCCATGTTACAACTGGGGTACAGGTTGGGGAAGTAACTCACCCAGGTCTCCTGACTGCTAGCCCACTGTTTGGCCCATTAGACAATGCTACTTGGTGGCCCAGGGCTTTGCTTCCTCTTTGCTCCTGAAGCTGATATTTGCTGCCATCATCCCAGTGCCTTTTGCAAAGCCAAAACTTTGACTGCTGATCCCGAGTCCCTGCTGGTACCAGCTACTGACCTAAACACGAGAGCTGACTTGTGGATTCCCTTTCTGCCCCTCTTTCTCTCTGTGCCCTCTGGAAAACAACCCCGCTGGCTGGGCTGCAGACATATCAGTTCAACGCTGCTGACCTTGTCACTCGCGCCAGTGACAGCCATGCAACTTGATCTTCCCAGGGTCCTTTGATTAATGAGTCACAGGTTTAAAGAAAAACGCCAGCGTTCATTGCATTGTTCTGATGCTGCTTTGGTCTGGTGCAGAAATGCTGAACCCCTCCTTGCAACGGAAAGGTCAGAAAAAACCCCATCTACAGATGTGTTTCTTCTCAGTAAGAATTAACCTACAAATAGGACTTCATCTGTAAGCACAGATCCCTTGAATATACCTTCACAATGATCTGGCCCCATTAGAGAATAAGGGGGGGGCTCTAGGCCAGCCCACCCTGTTCCTTGACATGGTCCCTTTAAGGAATAGGTGTTTAAGGGAGCAGTGGACCAGCTAATGAATGGGGGCCAGGTGATAATCAGAGAGATATCACCTGACTAGGATCAAAACCTAGCTGTTAGTTGACTTGCTGGAAGGGAAACTCTATGAAGTGGGGCTGGAATGTGGCTGTTGGGGAAGCTGGCTTGAGCTATATCACAGCCCTGGGAAAGGAGGCTGTGGAATCCCTTAACCAGGGGGAAGGGGTAGAGAAAACTGGATCTTTAGAGACCCTGTAAATTGGACACCAGGTAGGGGAATGTTACTGTGAGTACTCTGGGCTGCAAACAAGTTATCTGGGAGAAGTAAGAGGGAGCTGAGGGTGGGGCCCTGCTCTATATCAGGGATGACCCACTGCCCTTAAGCATGTTAGTTAAGAATAAGCTCTGTATTTGTTCACACTTACATGGCTTATGATATAGCTTCCTACCTGCTCAATGAACATGCTGTAACCAATCTGTGCCCATTTCGGCGCTCTACACTTATTTGAAGTGTCGCCAGCTCTCCTGACTTTATTGTGAGTCTTGTGTTTAGTTGGTGTTTGCCTTAAAGCCCCAGCTCCTGGAGTTGTGTGAACAGGAGAGCATCTCAACTTGGCCTTGATGGCTGCAGAGAAAAGCTGGAAAATACGGGTATCCCATGGCCTCAAAAACTGAAAGGCAAATAAAAAGCTTTCTTTCTTTCTTTCTTTCTTTCTCTCTCTCTCTCTCTCTCATGATTTTGAGTGGCCCGATGCCTGGTTTGTTTTTTAAACATGGGTGGTTGACAATAGTGGGTTGTTCCCTGTTGCACAATTGGAAATTCATGACAGCCATGGCTAAATTAAAAGGGGTGAATTGTTACATATAAGCGCCCGGGGCCTGAATAAGAAGAACACCACAAGCAGTGTGGATTAGAATGGAAATTTTTCCTGTGCCAACAGACCAGGCGCATGCAGAGGTGAAACTAAGCCGGTCCAGTCCGGAGTACTGGCAAGAGCCAGTACGCCGTGCCGGACTGGACCGGCTTCCGTGGCGGTGATTTAAAGGGCCCAGGGCTCTTGCTGCTGCGGGGAGCCCCAGGCCTTTTAAATCCATGCCGGAGCTCCGGCAGCTGGGCTCGGGCGGGGATTTAAAGGGCCCCGTGCTCCGGCCGCTGCCCCGCCTCTTCCAGTTGAGGCCNAGAAAAGCTGGAAAATACGGGTATCCCAATGGCTCAAAAACTGAAAGGCAAATAAAAAGCTCTCTTTCTTTCTTTCTTTCTTTCTTTCTCTCTCTCTCTCATGATTTTGAGTGGCCCGATGCCTGGTTTGTTTTTTAAACATGGGTGGTTGACAATAGTGGGTTGTTCCCTGTTGCACAATTGGAAATTCATGACAGCCATGGCTAAATTAAAAGGGTTGAATTGTTACATATAAGCTCCCTGGGCCTTAATAAGAAGAACACCACAAGCAGTGTGGATTAGAATGGAAATTTTTCCTGTGCCAACAGACCAGGCGCATGCAGAGGTGAAACTAAGCCGGTCCAGTCCGGTGTACTGGCAAGAGCCAGTACGCCGTGCCGGACTGGACCGGCTTCCGTGGCGGTGATTTAAAGGGCCCAGGGCTCTTGCTGCTGCGGGGAGCCCCAGGCCTTTTAAATCCATGCCGGAGCTCCGGCAGCTGGGCTCGGGCGGGGATTTAAAGGGCCCCGTGCTCCGGCCGCTGCCCCGCCTCTTCCAGTTGAGGCCCCGCCTCTTCCGGTTGAGGCCACACCCCCGCTCAGGACTCCGGCGTACCAGTAAGTCCTTTAAGTTACTTTCACCCCTGGGCGCATGCCACCTGAGTGACAGAAGAATGGCTATTAACTAACTGGATAGGGTCTATGGGCCCTGTCCTGTAAAAAGTGAGCGCACAAGAGTAAGGCTACATGAATGAGACTGTGTGGCATGATGCAGGGCTAGGATGTTGGCCTGGCCCTCAAAGGAGTGGGTTCAATTCCTGGTTCTGCCACTGATCAGCTCTATGGCCTTGGGCATGTCACTTCCTTACTCCCTGCCTCAGTTTCCTCTCCCACTCTTTACCTGTCTTTGGGGCAGGGACTGCCTCTTACTATGTGTTTATGCAGTACCTAGCACAATGGGGCTCTGATCTCAGAGCCTCTAGGTGCTTCTGTACTATAAATAAACAGTATTGCCAGCTCCAGGCGTCCAAAAATGATAGGCCGTACCCCCTTGCAATCCTGAGATGGCTTAAAAATCATGAGATTTAAAAAAATACATTTGGGTTCTTTTTCTCTAGCGTGTGGTTTTTAAACCTTGAGAATTACATCCAGGTTGTGTCTTCTCTGCAACCAGCAGGGCTAGAAACGTACTTCTTTTTCAAATGAAAACTGAGGTTCTCCTGTAATCACAGCACTCTACCAGCCAGAGCGTCAAGAAAAACACATAGTTGGGCAGTTCTAATTCCACCCAGCAGGGAGCAGTGGTGCACAAACACACTAGCCAGCCCATTGCTACAGAGCTATTTTAACAGGTATCTTGTAAATTAATATTCTGGCTGGAGTTACAGTTTGCAACATTTTTATTTCCAGACAAATACAGTGGCATATTATAATAGAAAGGAAAGCTTGCAAGTACACTGTAGGCACCAAATTTAGGTTTTCATACAAAATCAGTTTTACAAAACTCAAAAATGAACGGGCACTTTTAAACAGAGTCTTTGTTTTGTTTTTACTTTTAAAAATATGTCTCTTGTTGCGTTGTTGTAAATCCTACATGTAACTGCATTGTGCTAATGCGTGAGGATCAGAAAGAGGCAAAAGCAAGGGGCATAGAATCATAGAAGATTAGGGTTGGAAGAGACTTCTGGAGGTCTGGGTCAACGCATTGCCGTGGTCCAGCCCGAGCGAAATGTCAAAAGGAAATAAACAGCATAAAGAGTGAAGAGTCAATTAGATTTGTATAGGAGCCAGATTCTAAGATGGTGTAAACTGGCACAGCTCCATTGACTTTAATGGGGCTACACTTATATACACCAGATGAGAACTGGGCCTACAGTTAAATTATTTCATTTGCTGGTAATACAATAGGTATTGATTTTTTACCCCTGTCCTGACACTGTCCCTTTAAGCAAAGTGCTATGCCTTTATTCATTAGTGTGGCCAAGCAAAAAGACACAAGCAACCCTTTCCCTCTACCAATGAACTGTCTATAAACCCCCTCGTTCCTCCCCAAGCACTGACAATACCCCAGAAAGCACCCCCAGGGTTAGAGACTGTGCATACATAATATTTACCTAGGAAAGGGAAGATTTGATATGCAAGGACAGTTGCTGTTTAAAATGAATCCTCTTACTAGAGATGTGCAGTGAGGTGGCAACCCTCCCCATTCTCAGCTGGATGCGCAGAAAATTAAACCCCAAATTTAGAGGGTTAGTGGGTGCTTGGAGTCGAGGGCCCCATCTGTGACCCTTGTCATTTGAATTTGGGGCATCACATGTGGAAAAATCAGGCAGCATGTCCTTTCTGCCCCAGCCCCGTGCAACTTACAGGGCCTGGTGTTCATTCACTTGGATGTCTCAGTACACAAATGGAAAAGTCCTCAGAGACTTTGTGGTTTCGGGGAGAGAGAGACGGGAGAATCAGCCCAGAGGATAAGCCCGGGGAGTTGGAGCGAGGGTTGCTGAATGAGCATCCGTGAGGATATGGGACGCTGCTTCACAGCAAAAGTTTGGGCTATGTTCTGAACAGCAAACGCATACATAATGCTAGCCCCTGGGAAACCTGACTGGGCAACTAGCATTTATGCATCAGGGAACTCCAGCTAGCACTGACCTTGCTGCTATCACAGAGGAGATCTCTTTACTCGCTAAATGCTGGTTTAGTGGCTATTCCAATGGGGTGGGACACCCCAGGGCTACATGCAGATCACCTGCATCCTTCCCCTTCTTCCGCCCGCACACCATCACTTTGTTCGGCTTTATTATCAGGGTCAAGCTAAAGGGAACCCCACTTTTGAGGGACTGGCTGGCTCTGAAAGTTGGTGCCTCTCGTTTTAGGAAGGATGTAGGCAATAAGATGGAGGGGTTATTATGGCAGTGAATGAAAATGCCCTGGGAAAAATTCATCTACTACAATCTGCCACTCGGGAATGCAAGCTTCAATGTGACCTTGAGGTGTGTGCTCTCTGGACAGTGGCACTGGGGTTCTCAGGAAAAATGCATACACAGCACCCCCTTGTGGCAGCTAGAGCAAGGCAGTGGCCAATGTCCATCCTGCACAGAGGGGCAAGAGGGGAGTGGGACCCCTGTCTCAGAGTTGAGGGGGGCAATGGTGCTACTTTGGGCTGAGCCCGTTCACTTCTGGCACTGGGCCAGCTGCTGTAGTTGGCTATGGAAAGAGCAAAGAGGGGACATTGCTGGAGCTTCGTGGGCCTCTTGCTGCCCCAGTGTTCTGCAAAATAGCATCCCCAGCCTCTACTGCTCCCTCCCTGTCACCAGGTTGAGGCTTTCACCTCCAGCTCTTAGTCCACTCCTGCTCTCGCCTCTGGAAACTCCCTAAGCCCAGCCTCCCCTTATCCGGCCCTTATCCCTCTCCCAGTTTGTACTCTACCATGAGAGAGTCTGCTCCCAGACTGCTGCCCACCCTTAGCTGACTCTCAGACCTTCTCTGCTCCTGAGATACACATTCCCTCTTAGAGGCTCCCGACCCCTTTCCATTCTCCCCCTCTACTCTTACGGAGGAGCCATCCTACCTCTTCCAATCCCTGCCCTTGACAAACAAGACTGAACAGAACCATTACTGAGTGTGGGGTGAAATCCTCACCCCACTGAAGTCCCACTGGCTTCATCGGGGCTGGAATTTCACCTTTGAGCTGCTAAGTTAAATTTTTATTCTATGAATCTGCTTCCAACAATCAGGGTTCACCTCAGGCAATAATAGCCACTCATAAATAACTATTACACGGGGGGCAGGATTGACTTGCTGGATGGTGCTTTTAGGGACCTGACAGCAGATCGCCAGTGAGGCATGGCCCATATTTTAGCAAGTAGCTCACACAAAAGTTTCCCTTTAGCCTGGGATGTGCCCCATGCCCCAGGGCCACTGGGAGGTGGATGAGCAATGGAATGGAGAATCCATTGATTGGTTTCCCCGTTTTTAGCACAAATTCTTTCTCACAGCCAAGGGAAGGGACAGCACCTCTGGGTGAACAAAACCCCTGGAAATGCTCAATCATGTCCCCAGGGACAGAGGCTGAGAGCATGGCACAGGGTCACCCCCCCCCACCATAAATCGTACAAGCCAAAGACCTCGTAGGGTGGAAGCCCAGGGATCTCCTTCCTCAGGAAGATGCTCGACCATGTGGTCCACTCCAAAAGCAAAATAAGGCGCTCTTCCAAAGGTGACGTTAAGAGCTCTAGGGGTAAGTTGTCTGGGTCAGGGATGCTATAGCCATAACCAAGGAGGGGCTGAGTCCATCTGAGATGGAATTTTAACAAGTGACTCCTGGGAGTTACCTCCAGCACAACATCAAAGAAGAGGGTTTGCTGGGGCACTCCACTGTATGAGAAGCTCTGCCAGGCAAACTGCACAGCGGGGGCAAAAGTGGATTATTAAAAATCAAATTCTTGTTGAGGTCATCTAGCGTCTATCCAGCCACGTTTCTAAGGCAAAGATCAGCCAAGCTCTCTAATGTTGATTAGGAGACCAGTTAGGAGTGGATGGTCAATATAAGGGAGTTCCCTACAATCCTGGGAGTCACAGAAAATGAGATGGTGGGTATGGTCATTTTATACGTGCAGAAGGGTAGGTTACAAAATGCAAGGACGTGTCTCTTCTTGAAGACCCTTAGAGCAACCACTTCGTCTCAGATCGAAAAATCGATGCCATCATGCAAGTAATGTACTTACTGAGGCCAACTTAATACAACGTGGCAAAACTAGAGCATCTGAGAAGAAGTCAGAAGTCACCTGGTATGTGACATCTTCCATGTAATCAGTGGTACTCTCCCCTGGCAATCCCTCCATGTTCACACGTGAATTCGCTGGTCATGGGAGAGCTCAGCTCAGCTGCCCCAGAGCAGTGGCCGTGCAAGGTCCCCCTACAAAGCCCTGTATGCCCTATGCCCACTTGGGCCTTCGCCTCTGTGCTGGAGCCTGGGAGGTTTAGAAATATGGGTCAGGAATATAGCTGGGGTCCTTAACTCGCTGCACACAGTCCTAGAACCCACGTGACAGATGCTAGCGAGTCCCTAGCTGAGCATGTGAGAGCCTTACCTGCATTGGCACGATCCCCGGGATGTGGTCCTTGGAGTGCTCCGGGATGTGGGCTATTTTCAGGTGCACGTCTCCAGACAGGGTTTGCAGGTCAGCCACCACCTTCTTGGCCAGCTCCTCTTCAGAGTTAACCATCTTGTAAGTGTCCTTGGGGGCGAGGGCGGTGAGCTTGGTTGCCACGTCGGCCCCCACGTCTGCAAAGGCGTAGTTGTCCGCCACCAGCTTCCCCACCGTCTGCAGCAAGCCGGGCACCTTGGCGCGCAAGGCGGCGATCTGCTGGGCTGCAGCCATGGCTTCGCTCGCCTGGACGGTGATGTGCGGCTCCACCCCCGACACGCTCCACACTTTGCTGGTGAGGGGGCTGAGCACCACCTGGCTGGGGATGGAGGCATACAGGGAGCTGTTGCCAACCCGGTAGATGCCCCTCGAGAGCGAGCCACCCATGGTGGGCTCACCAATGACCGTGGCCCGGTGCAGATCCTTCATGGAGCGGGCAAAGGCTTCGGCTGCCGAGCCGCTCATGTGGCTGGTCAGGATGTAGATGTCCTTAAGGGAGCCGTACCTCTGGCCAGTGACCTGGGAGAGGGTCCATACCTCAATGCTGTGCGAGGTGCTGCGGTCAAAGATGGTGTAGAGGTGCTGCCGGGGCTCAGGCTCAAAGAAGTAGGAGCTGAAGATGGGCACGGCAGTGGAGTAGCCGCCCATGTTGTACCTCATGTCGATGATCATCGCGTCAGTGCCCACCAGCTTGTCCCATACCAGGTGCACTAGCTGCGGCCCAATGGCCTTCACCGTCTCTGCCTCGGCCATCATGTCAAAGCGCAGGTAGCCTAGGTTGCCTGGCAATACGTCAACCTTGAAAAGGGCCTCGATGATGTAGGCCAGCTCCTCTGGAGTGGGGATCTTGTTGGGGGACTGTTCCTCGGGGGTGGGCTCCACATGGCTGTGGAAGACATGCAGCCGGTGGTCCCCTGAGGCCTCCTGCAGGTCGTTGGTGAGCTGGGAGGCCAATGTCTCCAAGTCCACAGCTGAGCGGTAGCCACCTTGGGCCCACTTTGTGCTTAACATGGCACTGGTCTTCCCAGCTACCTCCGGGATGGCATAATGAGCCTCTAATAACTGTCCAGTGCTTTCCACAAGTGCTCCCATGACCTGGTGGAAAGCCAGCACCTCCCTGGCCTTCTCCAGCGCCTCGTCAGCCAGCACGATGGCATCTGGCACCACGCCACCACCCAGCCAGCAGTCTCCATGGTTGTCGACAAAGGTGATGACGGGCACGGTGATGGTGAGGCCCTGGGTGATGTCCTCCTCTGGCTGCAGCAGAGGGAAGGTGCGGGTGTGTGTGAGGCTGCCCGCTGTGATCTCGCCAATCAGAGTGGCGCGGCCCAGGGACTGCATGAGGTAGGCGAATTCCTCAGCGGCAGTGGCCGTACGGTGGCTGGTGAGCAGGTAGATGCCACGCTGGGCCCCGTAGGGCTGGCCCAGTAGCCCAGCCCAGCTGTTGTGCTCCTGTGTGCGGTTGGTGCGCCTGTCATAGGTAGTGAAGAGGTGGACAGGGCCAGTGGTGGGGTCCTGGAAGTAAGAGAGCAGCAGGGGCACGGCGCCTGAGGATGGGCCCCCAGGGTTGTAGCGCAGGTCCACAATCAGGTTCTCAGTGGCCTGGAGGGGCTCCCACACCTTGTGCACGATGTAGGAGCCCAGCTTAGCCAGCACGGAGGCATCAGCAAACTCATCAAAGCGCATGTAGCCCACATTGCCTGGCAGCACCGACACCTGGAACACAGTGTCCACCAGGGCCCGCTGCAACTCCTCATTGTCGGGCAGGTCAGCAGCCACCGGGATCTCCTCCTCCACGGGTGATATAGCAGCCTCGCCTGGCGTGATGACCCGGAGCAGGAGGCGTGGGTCCTCGGACACAGCCTGCAGTTCAGCGTTGAGCTTGGTGGCCAGGTCCTCGACAGACTGGATGGAGGAGTAGTCGAAGGCAGAGAGGTGCTGCAGCAGCACGGGCACCCGCTCTGCCAAGGTGTAATAGTCCTGCAGTATGCCCATGAGGCGGCTGATCGTGCCAGGCACTGCCCTGCGAACTGACAGGATGGCCAGGGCCTTCTCCAGGGCCTGCTCCATCTGGCTGACTACACATGGCGGCACCCCAGTGACCTCCCAGCTCTGCCCACCCCCACTCAGAGGGCTCACAGACCGCGATACGGGCACTGTCACATAGAAATGGAAGGCACCGATCTGCAGCTTCTGGATGTCCAGCGAGCCCCCAGCTGTCCTCTCCCCCACGATGATGGCTCTGTGCATGTGCTTGAGGATGTAAGCCACATCTTCGGCCACCCCGGTGGTGTGCCGGCTGATCAGCACAACAACATCTTTGTCCTTGCCGTACCTCTCACCCAGCACCTGGGGCAGGGTCCATATCTCCGTGGTGGTGTTGGAGGGCCGGTTGTACACCGTGTCCACGTGCAGCACTTTGTCAGCTTCGTACAGGTAGGAGATGATGAAAGGGATGCCGGAGACCTGCCCCCCAGTGTTGTAGCGCAGGTCTAGCACCAGGGCAGAGGTCCCCATCAACGTCTTCCACACCTTGTCCACCAGGAAAGCCCCAATCTTCTGCACAACGTCTTGGCCGATGATATGATCGATCCTCAGATAGCCCACGTTTCCCCCCAGCTGTTCATACTTGACCACATGCTGGATAAGATCCAGGAGCTGCTCCCGAGTGAAGGAAGTCTCATCTTCTTGCTTTGGAGCCACAGGAGCCAATGGCTCATAGGAGATCACCAGCCTTGGGTCATTCAAGGCACCTTGCACACCAGCCGTCAAGACATTGGCCAACAATTTGGGATCTGAGATGTCCAGGATCTCCCCACTCTTGATGGCCTGTTCTATAGCATCTTGCATCCCCACCAGGTTTTCAGGGAAGCAGTAATTATCCAGAAGCACCTTGGCCATGTCCAGCACCAGATTTGGCTGGAAGATTTCCTCAGTACATATGTTGCAGAAAATCAGAGCTGATAACAACAAGAGAGGTCCCCCAATCATTTTGAATCATTAGGGGGAGGAAAATAAAGTGCACCTTGATAAGAAATCAGAGATGCTTGTAGATCTAGACACGTTCAGCTCTCCACTGACCCTCTCTGTCTGTGAATCAGCACTGAAAGCCCAGTGTTAAATCTGGGAGTACCGACTAGATAAGTCTTTTATCTGCATTAAACCTCTAATCTCATTAAACTGCAGTGCATCAGCCAAAGTGCACAAATAGATGAAGTTCAGCATCATGCCACTTTTCAAACCTCTTATGAAACAGTAATGAAGTACAGTCAAGGAGATGTTTATTCCAAGTTGTTAGACTCAAAGGTCTCCCTCCGACAGTTAACTGCTTTCAGTACACTACTGCCCATTTTAAACTGGTCCAGACTTATCAACCTCAAATCATTTAAATGCAGAGCCATTTGGTGGAGAACCACAATTAGAAGAGCAATAATCCAACCTATTATTGTCACTTGCGGCAAAATAATACCTGGAGCATTTTGAATTAGCCTAGATCAGCAGATAATTTGGTATTTTTGCCCTGGTGATTACTTATAATTCTCTGTCCTTGGTATTTTCCAGCCCATTGTCTGCAACAGGCTGTATTTACAGCCTGCAACTACGGCGTCTCAATTGGAAACACAGAACATTTTGAAACAGCCTATTAAATGCAAGGTAACAACAGCCCATTCATTTCAGTGGTGACAATTCCCATCATTTTGAATGGGGCTGTGTAAAATACATTTGCCTCAACATACTGCAGCTAAATCTGAGGTGACTTTAATCTTCATAATTTGCACTCAATGAGGATTTACTGGTAATACCACTGGGTAACATATGGTCGTGTCTGGCGACAGCTTCTAGCCAATAGACATTTGACTTGATATACTAAAATAGAACTTTGTTCTCCAATGTCTTTGGAACCCTATTGTATTAAGAGTTTGAAAGCGGATCAGCACGAGCGGGATGCAGCTGCTAGTGGCATCCATTTGAACTGTCAACATGCCGAGCTACAGGGTGACATAACAAAGACACACGACGGGGCCAGATTCTGGCTTTACCTTTGAGACAAGTGCTGGTTGAGTGATGATTCTCTGAGCCATGAGGCAGATGCAAGAATAGCCCAGGGAGAAGGAGCTGCAGCCCTTTCACACTGCTTCCAAAATGAAGAATGTGCATCAACCTGTTGCCATGTTCCAGTGGGTGCATAGGGGCTCTGGCCATCCCCCCTCAGTGCCATGGAGTGGTGACTGACTTCTAGCCGACCTCTGCTCTGATCAAAGCACTACTTCAAATGGGAATTATTTTGGGGAAGTTCTATGGCCTGTATTACACGGGAGCTCAGACTAAATGATCACACTAGTCCTATCTGGCCTTGGGATCTGCTTCACCTATGATTCATCTTCTGCCTGTGTCCTTTATGGGTAGTGGTGCAGGCATTTTCCGTAGGCTAGTATGAATGTAGTTCATTCCACAGACGAGTGTGCATTAGCTATAAGGGTAGGGTTTAGCTAATAGAATAACCAGAGCTGATAGAAAAATGCAGAAACATTTCCATGGGTTTTTTTGCTACAAATTTGAATTCTCCACCACTCTATAAGCTGTTTGGGGGGGGAAAAGGCAAATCATTTTCATAGACATAGAAAAAGATCATTTCTAATAATAGCTTGAGATAATTAAAAAATACCAATCATTTTTTCTCAGGAAATTTGGGAGGGGGAAATCAATGTTGTCATTTTTGTTAGAATTTCCAATGAAAATAATTTTCTTGATGAAAAGCTGAAACAAAAAACTGTTTTCAGTAAAAAAATTAATAAATCAGTGTTTGGTAACATTTTTTGAGTTTCAGTCTTGAAAATTTCTTCTGAACATTTTTTGCTTTCCATTTTTTTTCAGCAAAAGAATTTTGGACGTATCTAATCATAGATGCATAGCTCCCAAGGCCAGAAGGGACCAATGTGATCATCCAGTCTGACCTCCTGCACAACACAGGCCAGAGGATCTCCCCTAAATAATTTTGTTTGAGCTAGAGCAGATCTTTTCAAAAAACTCCAATATTGATTTTAAAATCACCAGTGATGTAGAATCCACTATGACCCTTGGTAAAGTTGGTCCAATTACCCTCACTGTAAAAAATGTACACCTGATTTCCAGTCTGAATGTGTCTAGCTTCACTTCTGGTCATTGGAATCTTGGATCTTAGCTCCCCGTTGAACCTTGGCTCATGTTTAGAAATGAATGCATGAGGTCTGGAACTGTTTGGCCAATTTTTTTTTTCCCCTGAGGACTCCGCGCTGATAGATTCAAGCTGAAACTACTGAAATACAATGAAGAGGCTGTTCCCTTGGAGGGAAGGATGGTCCAGTGGTTTGGGCACTAGCTTGGGAGACCCAGATTAAATTCACGGCTCTGCCATAGACTTCCTGTGTGACCTGGGATAAATGACTTGGTCTCTCCATGCCTCAGTTCCCCATCTGTACAATGAGGATAATAGCACTGCTCTGCCTCAAAGAGGGGCGGTGTGGATAAATATATTAAGGGCTGTGCGGTGCTCAGATGCTGTGGTGATGGGGGGGCCAGACAAGAACCTGAGATAAAAATAGAATCAGAGTGCCAGAAATCCGGCAAGAGAGCATGTTCTTATGAAATTTCCAGTCCAGTTTTGGAGACTCAAGAGGTTGTGACTGACAAGCAGCTGGACCCCGAGGAAGCATCTCCACCCTGAACCTGAACTCCAATGGCCAAATCCTCAGCTTTAGTATTGCTACATTGATTTACACCAGCTGGGGATCTGGCTCATTAACTCCAATGGAGTGATGCTAATTTATACCAGCCGCTGTAAATCAGCGTCGCCCCATTGGATTCAATGAACCAGATCCCGAGTGGATTGATATGACCCAGTATATAGGTATTCACCCCTTCTGGGTCTTAAGTATTTAAATGTAACATGAACTTTCATCCCATCCGTGAACTAGGGGGTTGGACCTATTGGCTGGTCCCTGAAGCAATGGGATCACCAATTGCACAAGAGCATCAGGACCTCCCTTTGATGCCTGGCCCTAAAATGTATGATATGCAGGCCGAGCCTATTGCTGCAGTGGCACTCAGAGATGTGCCAACCCTAATCACAGCTAATGGAAATGCTGCAGGCTGCGAGAGCGATTCAAACAGTTTAGCCTTTTGTGCTACTTTCAGTTTGCTTGTGAAACTCAGGGCCTGCCATATTTATCCAAACTGATAGAGAATGCTGCCATTAACAAAAAAATACGCTCCTTAAAGGTTATGATACATCTCCTGTAAATACACAGTGTCACCCCTGGGATTTAACTAGGGAAGGGGGAAACCCCAACGACATGCAGCCCTGCAGAGCAGCCACAGCAGGAGGCCGTTGGAGGAAGGAACATTCTGTAGCCAAAGTGCTGAGCACAGGATGTTCCGTCTGCTGCTGTCTCAGGCAGCAGCTGGGCCAGCGTCAGTCAGGATTCAGTCCTGCTTTCAGAAAGGCAGCCGGCTGGGTCACCAAAGGCAGGACTGAGATGAGGCTAAAGCTGCTGCTGATAATTTATTAGTAATAGTGTAGGGCGAGATGTCCGGGTGAGCTAGAGCAGGGTTGGTGACTCCTAGTGGAAAGGGGCAGAGGAAGCTTTTAGTCACCTTTCACCCCCTCCCCAGTCCTGGAGGCTGCTTTAAATTGTGCAGGTGGATAATGGCTCCCTCTGCTGCTTATGATCACCAAAGCACATTGTTCTTTCCCACCCCCGGCATGCTCCCTTCCTGCCCCAGAACCCTCTTACCCCAAAGGGCCAGGAGTGGCTGGCACAATGATACAAAAACTGATTGATTAGAAGAGGTTGCTCTTTAACTAAGAATTCTCTGATACCTTTTAATAAATGGCATTTAGAGATGGGGCAAAACCATGGTACCTTCATACCCAGGGAGCATGCTCCGGTGGATACGGCACTGGATTGGGTCTCAAAAGATCGGCATGGTACTCCCAGCACTGCCACTGACCCGTTATGTGACCTAGGGCAAATCATTTATCTTCTTGGGGATTCTGTTTCCCCTCCCATCCGTTGTCTGTCTTGTCTGTTTAGCTTGTAAGCTCTTCAGGGCAGGGACTGTCTCATTCTAGGTGTATATGCAGCACATAGCTCAATGGGCCCCTGATCTCTGTAATAATAATAGTAATTACACACACAAAACTATGTTTAAAGAACTGTACTGAATGAGGCAGGGGGACCTGTGGGAAAAATATAGTACATGATCACGTAATTAAAACGATCTCATAATGCATATGCACAAGAGGCCAAATTAAGGCTATAGTAGGTTATCATCTACTGGGGACCGCCACTAGAGGAGCATGGCGCACACACTTTGCCAGGGGTTTTCACAGCTATTTGTTGATGGAAAAGGCCATCTGATTCCTTGTCCCCCTCCACTGTTTCTAGTCCTCCTACTTCCTGGGTTGCAATCTCCTTGCCTAGCCTCCCCCACGCAGTCTATCAACCACCAGCATCCAGTCCCAGTCTCCGTCACTCCTAGGATCCTTGTCCCAGTCTACATTGGCCCCAGTAGCCATGGCTGGAGAGAGAACGAGGCAGGTAAACTTAACCTCTCGGCCTTAGATGTGGTCCCTTCAGATCAGGATTGAGGCCCACTCTATGGGAAAATTGAACTGCCTTTGTCAATTGCCAGAGCATGTCAGTCTCCAGGTTTGGCAATATGGCCCCTTTTGCCTGTATTACCTTCACTTGAAAAAGAAAACACAATATTGGCCAAGGCTGATTATGAACAAGAAAAAAAAAAGATGATTAAGAACAAAATACCTGTGATCTGAATGACACGGAACATGAAAGACTAACATGTTTTCCCTCCTGGGGTTGGGTTTTCTTTCTTTCTGTCTTTCTTTTCTTTCTTTCAGTGATGCTGCTGCAGGAGGGTATGCCCACGAGCCACAGAGCAGGGTTGCAAAATGGATCCATTGTGACAGGAATCAGTAAAAAAAAGTACAATAACCCATGTCCCTGAGAATGTGTCAGCACGGATCTCTTTTCCTGTCCATCTGTACATTAGCCTGTATGCTTCAAGCATCCACCTTTCCATCCCAGAAAAAATTAATGGTGTTGCATGTTTACATAGAGTGAGGTGGCTTTTTAAAGTCTTTTACTACATGGTGCATAATGCAGACGTGCTCATATGGGGATAGGTGATCAGTACGGGTGAGGGCAGTACAAGCGCTAAATGATTTGCCATGACAACAAGGGGAACTCAAAGTTTCCTGGTGCCTGGAGAGGTCCCATCTCTTCACCATTTAAAACACAACAAAGTACCAAAAAATGCACGGTGTTGCGTTGTCACATCAAGTTACAATTCCATCAATTCCATTGCCCTGACCCCAGCAGTTGCCAATACCTGATGCTTAAGAGGAAGGTGAAATGACCCATTATATTCATAGCCACTTATATGGGGAAATCCTTCCTGACCCCAAGGGAACACTTGTGGTCAGGAAGCACAAAATTTGACTTACTCTTTTCTTAACATATGCACCTTACTAATACTTTTATTAGAGAAAGGCCTGAACCAAAGCCCTGTTCCTGAGCACCCTGATCCAGAATCATAGAAGTATAGGACTGGCAGGGACCTCAAGAGGTCATCAAGTCCAGTCCCCTGCACTCAAAGCAGCAGTAAGTAATAACTAGACATGGGGTTCTCAAACTTCATTGCACCACGACCCCCTTCTGATAACAAAAATTACTACATGACCCCAGGAGGGGGGACCAAAGCCTGAGCCCGCCCAAGCCCCGCCACCCTCGGGCTTCGGCTTTGGCATCAGGTGATGGGGCTAAGTCTTCAGCTTCCACCCCAGGTCCCAGGAAGTCTAAGCCAGACCTGGCGACCCCACCACTTTGGGGTCCTGACCCTCAGTTTGAGAACCGCTGAACTAGACCATCCTTGACAGGTGTTTGTCTGACCTGTTCTTAAAAACCTCCAATGACAGAGATTTCACAACCTCCCTAGGTAATTTGTTCCAGTGCTTAACTACCCTGACAGTCAGGAAGATTTTCCTAATGTCCAACCTAAACCGCCCTTGCTGCAATTTAAGCCCATTGCTTCTTGTCCTGTCCTTAGAGATTAAAGAGAACAATTTTTCACCCTCCTCCTTGTAACACAATCTTTTATGTACTCGAAAACTGTTATGTCCCTTCTCGGTCTTCTCTTCTCCAGACTAAACAAACCCTATTTTTTCAATCTTCCCTCAGAGGTCATGTTTTCTAGATCTTTAATCATTTTTGTTGCTCTTCTCTGGACTTTCTCCAATTTGTCCACATCTTTCCTGAAATGTGGTGCTCAGAACTGGACATAATACTACAGCTGAGGCCTAATCAGCGTGGAGTAGAGTGGAAGAATTACTTCTTGTGTCTTGCTTACAACCCTCCTGCTAATACATCCAAGATGATGTTTGCTTTTTTTGCAACAGTGTTATTCAGCTTGTGATCCACTATGACCCCCAGATCCCTCTTTGCAGTACACCTTCCATTTGTCCTTATTGAATTTCATCCTATTTACTTCAGACAATTTCTCCAGTTTGTCCAGATCATTTTAAATTTTAATCCTATCCTCCAAAGCACTTGCAGCCCCTCCCAGCTTGGTATCATCCGCAAACTTTATAAGTGTACTCTCTATACCATTATTGGAACTTCACAACTGAGCCTGATGTCTATGATAAGCTAAAGCAAAGACCCAGTTCTGAACTAATCTAATTTGGATCTGAGCTTTATAGCTCAAGCTCAGCTCTAGTTTTTATAGATCATAACATTATGTGACACTTTTAAAAAAGCATCCACAAGTATTTCACCCTCTGACCTCCTGTAGGTATGATTTTCCCACATACTCAGGAAAGACTTATTTCCTTTTACCTGTCCCAAATTTCTCAGCCCATGCACTCAACTGGTTCCACAATAGGCAGATTTAATCATTTTCAGCTCCTGTGAACTTTCGTTCTCTTTGCAAACATTGCTGTCCTTTTTCTTATAAGGCCAAACCTAAGACCGTAGGTCATTCCAAAGCTGCAGTAGCAACAGAGTCATCTGAAGGTGGCAGAAAGAGCAGCTTTGTCATCAATAAAGATCAGTCACTGACTCCGTCTGGCACTTTCCGCACTGTGTTGTACATGTCAAGAGGCTAAAGGCAAACCTTTGACACAAACTGATTTTGGCTTGGGAAAATGAACACGGCTATATTTAGAATATTGTATCATAGGCAGAAACGTGCTTGGAAGTCACTTTAAGGCAATGAGAGTTTCCATAATGCAACAAATAGAAGAAAAGTAGATTATGTGTCAGATATGATAACTTATAGGGCCACCATAGTGGTCAAATGTCGACAAGAGTGATGCTGGTGAAAGAGACAAGCTTTTGTGATATACCGCTTGAAAAAGAAGCTCTGAAGAACAGCTCTGTGCTTGTCTCTTTCACCAACAGAAGTTGGTCCAATAAAAGATATTACCTCCCCCACCTTGTCTCTCTAATAGGCTGGGACCAACACAGCTACAACACTGCAAAGTGATGCAATTCCAGGAACAGCAAAAGAAATCACCAGGGGACTGGACTAATAGGAGGCAAGATTAATTGGGCTCCTAGTTTTCTCCCATGCTGCCCCTCATGCTTACGAGGAGCTCCCCATAAACATCCACAAAACTACCTCATTTTCCTCCTTCAAACTCTCCTTTGCCACGATGCCTACAGAAAACTTCATACTTCCCACATACTCAGGGAAGAGGTTCAGCTGCTGGTGTGCTCAGACTGCTGCCTATTACACTGACCAATATCATCCCATTGTTTCTTTGCACTCTGCTGGTGGTCTGTATCCATCTGTTGTCTCTTGTCTTATACTTAGATTGTAAACTCCTTTGAGCAGCGACTGTCTGTGTTTGTAGCGCACCTAACAGAATGGGATCTGTGACTGGGGCTCCTGGCTGCTATGGTATCTCCCCTAGGTTCCTTTGAATATCTCAACCTGAAAGAACTAAGACTAGATAGGCCTTTCTCAGCATATGGACTTCTGCTGTCATGACGGTGTTGGGGGAGAGACGGGCCCTGAGGCAATCAAATCCCAGACTGTACAGGCCTTTATAGATTAAAACTAGAGTTAGCTGAAATCTTTCATTCAAAACTTTTTTTTCATGACAAATGTTCTTTTTGAAATGTTCTAATTTTTTGATGAAAATATGACCCCCCTCCATTTGTTGGGGTATTTTTTCCAGCTTTTACTCTCCCCCCCTTTTCTAGTGGCAAAATGAAGGAAAGGGAAAGGGGGAGGAGGAAAAGAGGAAGAGAAAGGGGGGAATTTTTTTTTTAATTGTATTTTGGTGAAAAATTGGAAAATTTCAAAATTTTAAGCAAAATGTACTTACCATTTTTCAAACAGCTCCAATTTTAGCCAAGACTTTGTGTTGCAATCAGAAGCACGTGGGGAGCTCATGTAGGCCACTCAGAGAGCACAGATATAACAAGCTCATGCCAAACTACTCCTGTGAGCAGGTGATAGGGTTGCTAGGTGTCCAGTTTTTGACCAGAACGCCTGGTCAAAAAGGGACCCTGGCATCTCCAGTTGGCGGTGCAACAGGGGCCCAGGGCTAAGGCAGGCTCCCTGCCTGCCCTGGCTACGCACAGCTCCCCGAAGCAGCCACCAGGTCCTTGCAGCCCCTAGGCACGTGGGCGGCCAGGGAGGCTTCACACGCTGTCCACACCCTGAGGGCCAGCTCCACAGCTCCCATTGGCCAGGAACCGCGACCAATGGGAGGTGGGGGGGGGGGGGCACAGAGAGCCTCCCTGGCTGCCCATGCGCCTAGGGGCTGCAGGGTCCTGGCGGTTGCTTCCTAGCAGCCGCGGTAAGCGCTGCCAGGACCTCGCACCCCAAATCCCCACCCACCCCCCAACCCCCTGCCCCAGCCCAGAGTTCCCTCATGCACCCAAACTCCCTCCCGAAGCCTGCACCCCGCACCCCCCCAGCCCCCTGCCCCAGCCCTCAGCCCCCTCCTGCACCCCAAACCCTTCATCCCCAGCCCCACCCCAGAGCCCATACTCCAGCTGGAGCCCTCACTCCCCCGCACTCCAACCCCTTGCCCCAGTCCAGAGCCCTCTCCCACACCCCAACTCCCTCATCCCCAGCCCTACCCCAGAGCCTGCACCCCCAGCGGGAGCCCTCACCCCCCTCTTGCACCCCAACCCCCTGCCCAGCCCAGTGAAAGTGAGTGAAGGTAGGGGAGAGCGAGCGATGGAGGGAGGGGGGATGGAGTGAGTGGGGGCGGGGCCCCAGAGAAGAGGTGGGGCAAGGGTGGGGCCTCGGGGCAGGGGTGTTCAGTTTTGTGCCATTAGAAAGTTGGCGACCCTAGCAGGTGAGCTGCCATGTACCTCACAAATAGAAGCCTCTAAGTGGGTTTCAAGTAAAATACATTGCAGCAATACAACCAGGAATAATTTTGGACCAATATGCTGAATTATGGGCCTGATACAAGTAATTCTCCAACGAAACTGGGGAATAAGCGTGTATTGGTGTGCACCTTCCAATCCCTTGTTTGTCCAGATTAGGTCATAAACGTCTGGTGCACACTGCCAGAGTTAGCCAAATAATAATTATTAAAACCTCCATAAAGTGTTCTTTCTTAGCTTATTATGTGAAACAATGAGAATTCCAGTGACTCCCAATATTCTTTGCCAGAACTCACAAATGACTTGCCTAACAGATTCTAAGGGCATGTGATGCTGAAAGCCTGCCAGTTTTGAACCCAGGTCAAACATATCTTGGGGCTGTTAGCCATCACTCTGGTGTAGGAGGAACGTGCCCAATGTATGTTGACAGAATCTCTAGCTAGTTGGTTTGGTATCAGGAAGTAGGCCTCTGAGCGGTTATTGGCTCCCAAACTCCAGTGCACTGCACTGATGTCATAGGACAGGCCTGTCTGACATCACTAGATCAGCCAAGGCACAGATCTCTGTGATGTCACTAGCTCAGCACTTCTAGCTGGGCTGATGACAAAGCACAGGTCTCTGTGACATCACTAGCTCTCAGCAGCTAGCCGGCTGGGCTGATGACAAAGCACAGGTCTCTGTGACATCACTAGCTCTCAGCAGCTAGCCGGCTGGGCTGATGACAAAGCACAGGTGTGTGTGAGACATGACCTGTCACATGGGGGAGAAAACAACCAACCAGTCAGCTGACTCCCAGGAACCAGTCCTCTTAAGAGGCTGCTGGGGTGGGTGGGTCTGGGGATTATATAAAGCAGACCCATGCCTTTGCAGAGAGGGCAGGCAGAGATGCAGCACCCAGGAAGCCAGGGACTGTTGGAGGGGTGCTAAGGGGAAAACAGCTCCAGAGAGGGGAAGAAGCGAGTCACTCAACTTGGGGGGAAGGTGCCGAGCTTGGGGAGAGTTGGGGCCTGTTCCCCAGGAAGCAGTGGCCCTGCCTGGGAAAGAGAATGTGATGCAGTATGACCAATGCTTGTGATTTTATTGCAACTCCAGCCAATCCAGGCAGTTTTTTGCTGCCTTGTGAAAACATGGTGAAAGGCACCAAGGTGTGAATTTTTCCCTTATTCAAGATGGCCACCATCTAGTACTGTCAATGAGCTGAAGCCAGCGCAACGGGCACCATCCCCCACAGCCTGCCTGCATGGGGAAGGGAGGCCGCCCTTAGTACAGTTGGCTGCCACGTCCCACTGTTTTTCAGCAAGACTGAAGCTACCCATGGGCAAGATGGCTGCAAGTCTAGGCCTCGGGGCTGGACAGGATATGGGATGTGGGGAGCACAGAGACCCTGTGAAAGGGAGTTGGAGGAAGTGTGTGGGGGTAGGAGGCAGACTGAGAGAGGCTAAGGGGGATTGTGGGGGGTAGTGGGCTGGGTAGGGGGCAGTGAGAGGCTAAGGGGGTACAGGGGATGGGGGCAGGAGGGAGGCTAAGGAGGGGTGCAGGGGGCTGTGATGGGCAGGAGGGAGGCTAAGGAGGGGTGCAGGGGGCTGTGAGGTGGCTGGGGGCAGGGAGAGACTGAGGAGGTGCAGGGAGATTTGTGGGGCAGTGGGTTGGGTAGGAGTTCAGGGAGAGGCTGAGGTGGGTGCAGGGGCTGTGGAGGGCAGTGGGATGGGTGGGGGGGTCAGGAGGGAGGCTGAGGGGGTGCAGGGGATAAGGGGGACAGGAGGAAGGCTGAGGGGGGGCACAGGGGGCTGCATTAATGAATGGTGTGTGATGCTTGGTATCAGCGTTGTATATGTAGTCTTAGCTGCTATTTCCACAGTTAAAAACATGTGGGTTTTTCAGAAAAACAATGGTCCTGATTTCCCCTCGATGATGCTGCTGCTTGGGGTTGCTCCGGCAGTGCCAATAAGCCAGAATGCTTTACAAAGCATACAGGTGGCACAGAGCAGGCAAGTATCAGAGGGGTAGCCGTGTTAGTCTGGATCTGTAAAAGCAGCAAAGAATCCTGTGGCACCTTATAGACTAACAGACGTTTTGCAGCATGAGCTTTCGTGGGTGAATACCCACTTCTTCGGATGCAAGTAGTGGAAATCTCCAGGGGCAGGTATATATATGCAAGCAAGAAGCAAGCTAGAGATAACGAGTTTAGTTCAATCAGGGAGGATGAGGCCCTGTTCTAGCAGTAGAGGTGTGAAAACCAAGGGAGGAGAAACTGGTTCTGTAGTTGGCAAGCCATTCACAGTCTTTGTTTAATCCTGAGCTGATGGTGTCAAATTTGCAGATGAACTGAAGCTCAGCAGTTTCTCTTTGAAGTCTGGTCCTGAAGTTTTTTTGCT